>OY998239.1:43713962-44313962 GCA_963922005.1 Cornus suecica
TCATAACTCGTACCCAAAATGACAATCAACACAACATCTATCCCCAAAATACGGGAGCAACATTCCTATTCATAAAATTCCCGGAAGGATAACACTCACACTTCCTATATCACGAGCATACCGAGCTCCAGAACCTCAAATCAGTATCAACCCATACTAACAATCACCTCACATGTTACTACCCGACATTCTCAAACCCAACATAGGGGAAAAATAGTCACTTCAACCTAAGGGAACCCACAAAGGTTTCCAAACAATGAAAAGGAAGTGAAAGGTCATGTTCGCTCAAGGGTAAAATGGTCATTTCAAGGAAAAGGATGTACTTTCAAAGGTTACCCACCTATTTGGACATAGGTTAAACCATAGAAACAAACAGAACAGAATTCAAAGCCCTGACGCGAGAGATATGAAGTTTTTAAAAGGGTATTGAACAATTCCGACCCAAACAACAAGATAAAATATGCCTCTTTCACTAAGGTTAAACACAGTCATTTCAAATGAAAATAAATGATTTTAAATTATATATCAAATATTTGTACATAGGTCAGGCCCTACAAAGAAACGGTACCTCAATCAAAGCTACGAGGCGAGAGATATGCATTTTTGAAAACAATATCGGACAACGTCGATAAAAACGGAAAGCTGAAGTACCCCTCTTTCACCAAGGGTAAAACAGTAATTTCAGATGTAAAATAATTATTTCAAGTTTCAAAAAAAAAATTTGTACCTAACAAAAGCCATAGGAACAAATGGGACCTCAATCCGAGTTATGAGATGAGAGAAATGAATTTTCAAAAATGGTCGAAACAGGGCTGAATTTCCAAGAGTCGGCTGCCTGCTCTCCGGCAGTCCGCTGCCTAAGGACGAAGATTAACATAAATTTTTAGGAAAGCCAATTTTTCCAGCAGTCGGTTGCCAGCTCTCCGACACTCGACTGCTTCCATACGAAACTTAAAAAATGACTCCTAAATAGTCTTAAACCCTTAGGAATCATGAGGCAAAGTCCTCAACCCATTTGGGAACTTTTAGAAAAGAGAAAATATCATTTAATCTCGGTTTAGTTTTATCAAAAACTTTCCTTGAAAATCCGTAAAACTAACCATCTTGCCCCCGGTCTTTGTTTTGGACACCACCGACCTCTAAGGGCCAAAAGCTTTTATTTCATGACTTTAAAACCATTTCAAAACTCAAAGTTTCTGTCGGCATCAAGGGGTTAGGGAAAAAATGGGTTTTTCACTTAAATACCAAATTGACTCAAACGCAAGTTCTATGAAAAATCCGTTTTCGGGGAACCAAACCGAAAAAGCAATGGAAAACCGAAGCATATTTGCAGACGCTCAAATGGAATAAGAGAATCAAGAAGTGGGAGTAAGTGGCAACTCAAAGAAATAAGGTGAGTGGCTATACACAACGACTCTAACCATAATCCAACCACACTTCACTCTACATTCAACTCATAAACCCTATAATGACTTAACCATGAATGATAAAATCTCCGATGACATTCAAATCCTTAAGATTGCTAAAGGAACCCTAGTGGCCGTTGTCACGGAACCAACTAGTTTCAACCAAGAACCCCTTCCGATTCTTTCAACCTCAATCTCATATTCGAAACCACCTCACTTAGGTTTCTAACAATGTCATAGGGTTGTCAACACCTAATCGACTCTGTTTTCTCATACTCCGCCTATCATGACCAAAACATCAATAGCACAATTGACGACACATTTTTACACCAACGCTAACTATACCACAAGACCATCAACCGCATTTCCAAGATTTCAATCCACATTCAACTTAATAGCTACAACCAACTTTACTTATCACAAAAAAGTCCTTAAACAAACTTATATCACCCCCTAAGGTATATAAGCACATAACAACAAGTTTAATCATTTATTTCACATTATACTTTAAACAAGGCATGCAAAGCATATTTTCATATCCTTCCATTTCACTTGAGCATTTTAACAACATATGAATTGTATACATTAAAATTCACATTAAATATGCTCCTCAACCACATAGAGTAATATCTTGATACACATGTTAACATAAATCACATCTTAGCAACTCAAATGCAATGTGACTCACACACCTTATGATACACACTTTACCCAAACATCCGAGAGTGGCGCATACCAGCACGATGGGGCAACAACCAACCCTATATGCACCAACACAAATATGTATCTCATCATATTTATGAACAACATTCCCAAAATGTCAACATGAATGCTTTTGACCATTCAACATGCTTTTAAATCTCATTTAAAGTAATTCTCAATAAAGTACTTTTTCATGCACCACTCATGATCCCAAATCATCAAATTATCCTTTAATACACAAAGATAACTTTACCTTCCATTTAACATGTTTTTATTCTCATTAAAGCAATTTAATCAATACATTAACTCATTTTCATACATAAGTTTAATGTTCAATATAGAAATCTCCAAATTCGCAAGAATGGGAAAATTAGAATAACACTCTAAGTTCCATATTCCAACTTCATCAACAAAGTAGCTAACCTATATACGTTATCAAGGCTACACTACCTATACTCAAAACCCTATATGTATACTTACTCTTATACATATATACATCAATACCATATAATTACATATAGCAATACAAGCATACTTCCATCTCCAAAACTCATAATCCATCTAGCATACATCATATCTATCTCAAGTACAACATAATATGGATTATAGCACATTAATACATAAAATCACAAATTCATATTTTTCAAGTATACACTTAGCAAAAATATATCTAGGTTTAGGAATCCTAGAATCAAACTGATACTCACACAATCATAAGATGACTAGTTAGGAAGATTTCCCCTACCTCTTGAAGAGCAAAACACAACAAATACCAAGCAAGGCCCATGAAACCCTAGCTCTTCCCCAACTAAAATCTAAGGAGAAAACCGGTGGGAAGTTTCACCATAGCCTCCTAACCCTGAATCCAACTCCAATACAAGAGGGAAACAAGAATCATTAAATTGTCTAACAAGAAACCCGAAACTAGGATTTGAAATTGAAACACACAACGATGGAAGAACACTTACCCATCTTTAGCTCAAATCAAAGACAAGAACACCATGAACATCTTCTATGTTGATGTCCACATCAAACTCCCAACTTAGGGTGATGAATTCCACCCATAAGTGGAGAAGAACAAAGAGAGAAAGGATGAGAGAAAATGGAGGAGAAATGATGAAAAGTCTTGCAATGAAATACTAACACACCACATATGTGTAGAGATTTCCCACTCACCCCTCTCACCATCCAATGGCCCAAAAAAAGGATGGGAAAAAATAAAATGAATCCAAGGGTTAGAAATAAGTCTTGCAATGGAAGACTAAACTCACCACTCACAAAACCCATTAATTTGCCAAATAAGGCCTTATAATCCAAGGGCTTAGAATAAAGATGAGAATCAATTAACCATCCAATGGTTGATAAAAAGTCTTGCCAAGTGAAAGACCAACAATAATGGATTATTGCATTTAAGTGCCAACCAAACAAGGCTTTATGATCCAAGGATCTAAAATAAAGATGGGAGAATGAAATCAAGGGCTAGGAATGAGACACCACTTGAAATGGAGAAATGACCAAATTCTTCCCAACGTAGGGTTAATTACAAGAGTGTCATCAAGCCTCTTTATTTCCCTTCTACCCCTTGTTATCCTCTCTAATTAGAAACATGCCATTCATACCCCAACATTTAGCCAAATCTCTACACTTTTCGCTAAGTGCTCCAAATATGAAAATACTTATTTACCATTCGGTCATTTCTTTCCCAAAATCGTTTCTAACTATTCTCATCACTTACAACATGAAAATATAATAAGAAATTAACATAGCTGCTACACCAAACATCTACACTAAACTAGGGTAACACTTTTAGGAACGTAACACGATTGTTGAAGCTCCAACGAGAAAATATTGCACGAACCCACGTAGTCATTGGCGACACTCAAATCCACGAAGCGGGAAACAAAATACCACTAAGTCATCCTGATAAGTCCGAAACTTAAATGCGAAAAATTTACACATACCGAGAATATACAAGACGTCATGAATAAGTGACGTCACAAAACGTTAACACTTCGAAAAGAATTCTGGAAAAGAGAAAGGAAAATGCAGGGCGTTACAGGGAAACTGTAACTATACTGTGATGATTGTGTTAGATGAGAGACCGTTTTTATTCGTGATACAAGTTTATATATTTGATTTGATTCTTGTCTTAGATTTTTCGAATATATTTATCTTACACAATCACAATTATTCACTATGGACTGGAACTCGGATGCTTAATCTATGATTTTCTACACAATGGTGGTCATAAAACTCAAAACCCTAGGTTGACAGAGACCATGCGCTGACAAACTGATATAGACATGTTTTAGGTTATTTTCATGCTTTCATTTACAGCTTCAATTTACTTGCTTTAATTTACTACTTTAATTTACATTTCTGCATTTACTTTCTGTTACTAGTTGACATGCAGCAATCAGTTTAGTCTTGAGATTGATTGTCATGATCTGGTTGAGAGTAATCCTTTTTGGGGTCAAATTGTTGGTGCGGTTCGACCTGATTCATAGTCAATGGATCACCCTCATGCAGTTGAAATAGAATTTGGACTATGTTATGCGGTTAGTGGTGGAGTGAGGAAACCCTAGTTTTCTCTCTCTAAATCACAACCATTATTTATTATTGTTTTTTGTTTTATTTTCCTTAGTATTAGATAATTCACAAAATTAAACTCTTTTCGGAAAACTATAATTCGGTATTTTTAAACTATTAAAATGAGCAATCCTCGTCTCTGTGAGATCGATATTCCCTACTCAAGCAAAACTATATAAAATTGATTTCTGCGTTTGTAGAAGGCTAAAACCTAAAGTGTCGTTAATGTGTCATTTTTAACCACATATTTTACACATACCTGACGCCCAACAGGGTGTGTATCCGTTGACCATAGTGAACAAATGTGTGTGCCATGAGGTGTGTTGAGATTCTATCCTTGTCATGGGTCATTTCGTGAATGGTTAAAGTGTGCCTCTATTGCTCTTAGTGGATGAGGTCTGTACCATGTGGTGTGTTCAGATTCTATCCTTATCAGGGGTCGTCTCGTGAATGGTTAGAGTGTGCCTCCATTGTCCTTAGTGTATGGGGTGTGTACCATGTAGTGTGTTGAGACTCTTTCCTTGTCACGGGTCGTGTCGTGGATGGTTAGCTGGACTATCTGTTATCCTTAGTGGACGGAGTGTGTACCATGAGGTGGTGTTGAGTCATATTGCATTCATGTTGCCATTATGTGATTCTATTTTTATATGTAGATCATGATATTATTACATGTGATTTCAGAGCATGTTTATTATAAATGTTGATAAATAAATTTATATTTTAATATAATGCTCAACTAAAAGTGTTTACATGTGTCATTTTAAAGTATAATGAAATGTAAATTCTTATACTTGTTATTATGTGTTTTTATGCCCTTTGAGGGTTAAGTATGTTAGGTTAGTGACCTCCTTGGATGATTTAGGTTAGTGATAGATTTTAGCGTCAACTGTGAGTTGAGAGCTTAAAGAAGGCGGGTGATGAAATTATGAGCTTAGTTGATTGTGCAATATCGGCTATTAGATGTCTTTCACCTTTTGAGGAATGGATTATCATCCGTACATTTTGAGATTTTGGTTGAGTTAAACTAGGTGACAATTGAACTCAGCTAGTTTTGTGGCAATAACCATTTAGGACCCTTAGTGTCCTTAGTGATTATGTTCTTCCTTGGAGTTGTAGTCACTCTTATTAGGTTATCATTCGAAAATGACATCTTTCAAGATTTATAATCAAACTCTTTCTTATTTAAAGGGAAAAACCGTTTTCGCTCACCTTCGTCACCATGACAAGTTTTTGTACATTAAAATGTGATCTTAGGATCCTTTTTAAAAATATTTTTAAATTTTAAAATCAGTGATGGTGTATGACGGGGACCGGGGGAAAGACGGTCATTTTTGTGTGTTAAAGAAAATTTAGCTTCTAAAATGTGTTTGAAAAGTGTATTCTTCTTTCACTTCCACTTTCTCCCATTTCTAAGTCTCGGGTATGAGGCTCGTTGTTTGGTGCACACACATAGTGTTGGCTTTCCCTTCTTCGTGGTTGCTTGATGACACCATCTAGGGGATGTAGGTTTTTACACATGTTAAGGGCATGAATGCCGAATGGATTGCTTCAAGTATTAAAACATTTTTCTTAAAACTATTGAATCCCTGGGATTCATCTTCTTATGACTTTCATTCTTGGCAATCCAATTTTGGTTTCTTTTATCCGGGTGTCTCCTTAATCATTTGTGGGTGTTCTTAACCTTGACATTGTTGTCTCAGTTTTCTGTTTGTTTAGCATTGGGACCTCTTTTCCCTTACTTTGTTTCTCGACCCTTATGTGGTCGTTCAGCAGAGTCGTGTTCATGTGCTCTCTGTGATTTGAACGGTTAGCTTTCCTTACTAATAGTGAGAGCGTTGATGATTTATTTGGCCTTATTGGAGATTGTACTTTAAGAGTTACATAGTAATATGATTGAGGTGATCTGATCCTTGAGATGTAGAGCTTTTCTAGGAATAGGATAATGGTTCACGTATATAAAACATTTATCGATGATGGTGATGTTAGTATGCAAGGATTGAGTGATTTCCCTCCTATGTTCTCGGGGAATGGGTTATGAGCCTTCGTTGGTATTAGTTGTGGATATTTCTTCCTTTGGATATTAGAGTTGATTGTGATTCTCTCATATTGGATCCTCTAGTTAGCATTGTGAGTGCTTGGTGATTTGTTATCTTGGACTTGGGTGTTGTGTATTTAACATACATTTATAAGAGTAGTGTAGACTAACGGTATTGGTACTTAGTGTAGGAGTCTTGGTTGTACCTTGTGAGACTGATTATGTACTTACATGTTTATACATATACATATATGTTTATATATATATAATTGACTATGTTTTGTACATTGGTATGTGATAGGGATTTGTCGTTATCATTAGACTCTATGCTTGGATTGGCGCGAGTGCTATCCGAATTAGTTGGTCAATAAAAGAACTACATTACTTGGCTAGGCTTTTGCTAGAAAACCCTAGATACCGAATTAGTTGCTCATGGTAGAAGGTGACTGCATTGTTGATGTATAAACACCTTCCATGATCTTCGTCTCTAGATCTCTAGATCTTGAATGACTCCTCCCTTTGAATGATATGAATCTAAAAATTGGGTAGAAAGAAGTCCCAAAATTATGTTGAGAGAAGTCCCCAAAATTATGTGAAGATAAGTTGCAAAATTATGGGGAGAGAAGTCCCAAAATTATGGGGAGAGATGTCCCTTAGCTTTGTAGCAGACTTTGGTATATATATGCAAAGGTGAGGGAAACCCTAACTTAGAGAATAAGATTACCATTTTTCATAATTTCACATCCAACCAAGCAAAACCCTAATATATTATGTATAATATGTGTATATTACATGTATTGAGGTGTTGGGGTCAAACTTAAAGTCATCCGGGTCAAAACGGATCAATCCGGGTCAAAATAGGATTTTAGCCCGAATCTGAAATTTCCAGCTTTTTCTATAGGACACCTCTCACTCTTTTGATCATATCTGGAGCTACACATATTGTATGTTGACTTGTAATATATCTTTGAAAATATGACTTCAAACGCTTGATGATACACTCAAGAATCACCCCATTTGGACCTTTTTTCACTGAGATATGACCTCCCGAAGTTGGCTGAAAAATTGTGCTGAAAACACAGTTCATGCCGACGCTACGCTTCAAGCATAGGAACAAGCGTAGAAACTCAGTTTCTAGCCAATTTTTGCTTATGTAAGTGTAGGTTAAGCGTAGGAAAACCCCTCGAAACTACGTTTCTTGATTATTGCTCCGTTTGAACTCCCTCGACTCCCTCGGTATGATTCTTGAACTTGCGGTTCCGAAAAATAACGTTTACATCCTCCGGGAGACACATTTCTTTTGAAAACACCTCTTTTGCTCTCTCTTTTGGATAGACACAAGCACTTCTCTAGTTAATTCACTAAATTTAGCTCTTAATCTTCATTTTGCTCCTGAAACACACTTAAACACACAAACGGCATAAAAATACCAAATAACGGAATGCAAGGACGTAACAACAGTAAGATAGGGGCTTAAAATGGATACTTTGAGCACCTATCACACCGCAAACTTACATATAGCTAGTCCATTAGATTTGAAGTCAGGGAAATTTTCTTGTGATGATTTTTAATCTATTTACTCTAACTAACCTAACCTAATCCCTTGTTTTCGTGAGGGTCGACGATTACACTTAGAACGTGTAATAAGCCTTTTAAACCACTAGGTTACCCTTAGTGGACGAGTGAAGTTTCGTGAAGGTTTCCAGTAATGATACCTACAAACATCTCAGTTCTCTATAATTACGTATTCATGAGTCCACAGACAAGTTTTATTAAGTCATGATATAGTGCAATAGACAACATGGATGCAAATACTCTCACTCACTACCGAACAACAAATATATCGAGCTTCGTGTAATGAATAGTTCCCACTAAAGTGAATGATTTTGCTACTTTCTACTCTCAGTCCGAACAACCTTCTGTGATCTTGTGAATACTCGATTATGATATTCCAATTTATTTTCTCATACTTCATGGATCAAATTTTTGCCATTTTTGATAAAAACATATTTTTCCATCTTTCCACTTTTATCCCTTTTTGTCTTTCTAAGTCTCTAAACTTTCTAGCGTGGATTTTTAGTCCTAACCAACTGGGCCCGAGGTTTTTCTATGGGATTTATGCTCATCAGTCTTCTCCCCTTTAAACGCGAACATTGATATTGGTGATACCAAGGCCCGGTTACTCAACTTGAAGAACTGTTTTTTGCATTTTATTTTCTCAAACATTTTTTCAATTTTTTCCAATTCAACCATACATCTCCCCTTCTCCCTTTTTATTGTAGCAAAATTATTTTTTCAACTACATAGTCAAAGATTTTTCACTCATTCACTCACTCATGTAAAACCACATCATTTCACTAACTCGATCTAATCATTACTCTTATGAATGGTAATATCACATCACATACTACTCATACATCATAAACATGAACTCAATCAAATTGTAATGCAAATCAATTATGCGTGAAAACAAAAAACTGCTCCAAAATTTTAAATTTTCAAATTTTTTCAAAAATTTCATTCCTTGTAATCCTATACCCTCACCCCCATGGTAAAAAATAAAGTATAAGAACAGATACAGTTACCCTTGAAGCTCAATTCTGGATTTAATATTGAAGCACTTGATCTTCTCCCTCTAACTTAATCTAGATCACCTGTAGATATACGAAACAAAGCACAAATACCCGCAATCATAGCAAGGGAAAAAGAAATTTAAAAAATATCCAGGAATTAAATTTTTTAATTTTTTTATTGATTTTTTTTATGATTTGGCCTTAAAGGCCTACAATCCTATAAAAATAAAAACAAAGACAAAGACGTGGCCTTAAAGGTCTACCGTCTCTAAGAATTAAAATTACATAAATTAAATGTATCATATTCTACAAACGTAGGCTAGAAATTATATTTCACAATCTAGGACCAATGTTTAACGTTGTTGTCATGATAACTCCTCAAATGGTTATCTAACACCCTTCCTCTCTGCAACACTTCTCCTACTTATAGGACAAAATGTAATAAGTTACTTCCTCAGTGCTCTCACCTATGAACAATGAGTATTATTCATGACATCAAATATAGAATAATAATCACCATATAAAATACCTCATCTATCACATTCTAACTTCACCCTAAGCACGGTCAATGTGTCGAACAGATCCTCCTTCAATACCTTATGTAACGTTCCCTTCACCAATTCATCACTTTCCATTAAACTGACAAATGCCATAAATTCTGGTCCCGAATCAATCTCCTCATAATATCTCAATCTCTGCCCATGTATCCTGAATCTTTTATTAAATTCCACTTCTCCGCAGGGTAAACCGATCTAACTCTGTGTGGTCTGTCCCATCTTTGTCAGAATTTACCTAGAAACACTTTCAGCTTTGGATTACATTATCGTTTCTGGCCAAGCTCAAAGAACTTAAGACGAACATGCTTAGCATCATGTACTCTTGTTCGAGCTATGTATCTTCGAGCATCCTTATACGCACAACTCCGTATCCCCTCACACTTATCTCTCAATCGAAGATCTTCCAAGGCATATAGTTTTTCTACAATATGTATACCTAACACTGGTTCATTTAGAAAGGTGTCCTTAAGAGGGGGGTCATCTCTAGTAGGTTCTTTAAAAGTTTGTGACAATTGATAATCTCTAATAGCTTCCACATCATGCTTATTCGTCACTAAGATCTTCTCTCGACCTTTAGTGTCATCATATAACCCAATCTTATACAGTGAGTTATCGGGCACCAAAGCCGCTGGTGACATAAATGGAGATTCAGGTGAATCTATTGGCTCCTCCCACGTATCAAACCTTACATTCGACCTTTCAATCACAACATCCAAGTCATTCCTTGCTCGACTCCTCTGAGGTACCACTTCCTCAACCATCTGATCAATATTAAAACACTCGACTAGTTCCGGTAATTGATGGTTGATATCAAATACATTCATCTTCATCTCTAGATTCCCAAAAGATATATCCATAACCCTGTTTTGCAATCAACGCATGCATTTGTCGTAGCCAAAAACGATCTTCCTAAGATAACAGGGATATATCTCCTTGATATGTGATCAGGTTCCATGTCTAACACCACAAAGTCCACAGGATAGTAGAACTCACCCACTTGAACAATGACATCCTCAAAAATTCCTCTCAGTTGTTTAGTTGATATATCTACCAATTGAAGCACCACCGATGTAAGATTGAGCTCTCCCAACCCTAGCTATTGATAGACTGAGTAAGATAATAAATTAACACTCGCACCGAGATCAAGAAGAGCTATACCAATCTTTTGGTCACCAATGACACAAGAAATAATGGGAGCACCAAGATATTTCTTCTTAGGTGGAATATCACTCAGTAAGATCGAACTTACTTGTTCAGTCAACAAAATCTTCTTCGGGACCTTAGTTCTGCTTTTACACTTTTGGGTACAGAGGTCCTTCAAAAACTTAACATCGGGTGGTATTTGGTCTATAATGTCTAAGAGAGGCAGATTAATCTTGACTTGTCGGAATGTCTCCAACATGTCTGACTCTTTATTCTTACCATTTTTGGTCTACTCTCTAAGATGTTGAGGGAATGGTGTTGCCTCCTCAAGTATGCCTTATCCGACTCTCCTAGTATTATCTCATCCTATTCTTCCTCCTCTTGAGATTGAACTTTCTTGGCCTCTTTCTTCTGAGCTTCTTCTTCTACCTTTCTTTGAACTTCTTGGGCATTTTGCTTATTCAGCCTCTCCTCATGCTGCTCCTTAGCCATATATTCCACCTCCTTTCCACTTTTAGGGACGTCCTTTAGCGACACTCTTAAGAACCGTCCCTAAAGACCCCATATTTAGTCACAGAAATGTTAAATGGTCCGTAAAGACACTATATTTAGTCATAGTAAGTTTAAACCATGCCAAAAGCCCAAAACATTTGTGAAACCCAAAAATTAGCTTCTTTTAGCGCCAATTAGTGCCGCCAAATAGGGAAAATAAAAACACTTGTGCCAAAAATTAAGCCAAAAAAGAAAAATGAAAAAATAAAATAAAATAAAATATTTCATGGATGAGAGAGCTCCACGTCAACCATGTCTGAATAATTGACTATATTCCACTTCTCTCAACACTTACCAAATTAAAGGGTCTAGCTATTCTCTTTGTTCTTGTCGTCAACACTTATCAAATTAGGAACCCTAGCTAAGATCACACATCAACATGCTTTCACTCTCATGGCGATCAAAACACTCACCTCTCAACACACTAGTCATGTCCCTTGCTAGGGTTTGAAATTGGGCGGAGGAACAACAAGAAGGAAAAGCATTCGCCGATTTCTCTATCTTTAAGATCCAGGGTATGATCCACTAGTCTCTCTATATTATATAGATATAGATATAGTATTTAGGGTTCATATTGATTTCATATTCTTGATTTCTCTCTTAGTCACAGTTGTTCGGACTTTTTACTGATATGGGTTTTCTTTCGATTTGAATAATAAAGGTTTTATTTGTTTTTTTTTTGTGGATTTGGTCATTTCTAATTTATACTAGAAATTGGTTTCATTTTCTTGACAATTGCTCAAGATTGGCCAATCGGTTTTGCATTTGTTGTTAATTCTTTCTATTTGATTATGTATTGGAAGATTGAGCGTCATTTTTTTTCTTTTTGCCTAGAATTAGGTTTGTTTTATCGGCACATATCAACCCTAATTCCTCTTTTCTAAGGGGAATTAACCCTAATTTCTCTTCCTTGTCAGAGTATTTGAGAATGTTGACTAACTTATACATATATGTATGTATATTGAAGATTATGTATGCCCTATAGCTTTCATTTTCTTCATTTTTTTTTTACATATTTCTTTTAGTTCTATGGAAGAATTGACATATGTATTTCGTTTGGGTCTACTATGAAAGAATTGAAGTCATATATCTTTATTTTGTTTTTGGTTCTTTGAAAACTTTGAAGGTTTTGTTTCTTTTGGTTCTAGGAAGAATTGAGTTATATTATTTTTGTTGTAATAAAAAATTGAAATTTATCTTTGTGTTTCTTGTGGTTCTATTAAGAATTGACGATTGTGTTTCTTTTGGCTCTACTATGAAGGTAATCAAGTCGTATATTTGTGTTTCTTGTTGTCATTTGGGTACGGTTTTCACTTTTGGGGATGATTAAAGTGTCTTTTGTTGTAAATTATCTTTGTATAGAATATAAACTAATTTGTAGTATGTAAATATGGTTGTGGGCAAATTGATTCTAAACTGTTTGTGAAATTTTTATTCTTTTTTTTTTAATTATTTTTTATCACAGATTGGTGGTGTATCACATTTGGTTGTGATTTTTACCCAACTCTGTTTGGGTATGAAGAAAGTAATTACTTTATTGGGGTCCTTGGGGGTAGTTTTGTGTTTGAAGTTTCAGTTTTGGGTCCAACAATCCATTATTTTTTGTTTTTGTTTTTGTTTTTGTATATTTGTATTTTTTTTGTTTTTTTTAGTGTTTTACTCTAGTTGATTGAACAATGAATGGAGATTTAGGGTTTTTTAAATCTTGATGAGTGCTTTCAGATTTGGGATGTTTTAGTCTAGCTAATTCAAAGATAAATGGAGATTCAACTCTTTTTTTTCCTTATCTTGCAGAAGGTTTACTGATTTGGCAATCGTGTTTCATTCAACTGGTAAGAATCAACAAAACGTTCATGGCTTGGAAAGAGACGACACTGCAGTCTCTGAAATTGCTGAAGGTATGTGCATTTATAATCATGTTCATGGATACCTGAAGCTTTGGGAACCATAATAATATTGATTTCTGGAGTTACTTTTTTTTTTTTTACCTTTTGTAATTCTTATTATTTGATTTTTGATTGTGCTTGTTCTATCAGTTAGATCTTTCATTCCCATCCTTCAATAACGTTTTATCATTTCTATATAAAGAGAATGAAATAAGTAAGAGTTTCAAGTGACATGGAAGATTTCAGACCAATGTGGTGGTGGTCACTAAGATTTCCTCGTGTTGTTGTTGCTTTCTAATTTTTCTATGTTAATGTGCGGCAGAGAGAATAAGATGGTATTCATAGGTGGTGATTGAAATCCTGAGAAGTGGTTGGTAGTGGGAGGAGTTGCGCCTTACTGGTTGCTTTAGGCTTCTTTGCTGTGGGTTTTGGTTCCGTAAGGGCCATTTCAGTAGCATAGATGAAGTAATTGGACTGCTGCAGAATTTGATGCCTTTGAAGCAACTCTGTTTCATTATGCATACAAATATAGAATCTAACTAAGCTTATGATCTATATTATCCAATATATATAGATTCACTGAATAGATTTATTAACAGGATAAATTGATTGAATCTGATAGCAGATTTGTTTTGTATTTCAATAATTTATGTATATTTCAATGGTAAAAAGAACTCAATGACAGAGTAAATTGTCCTGAGTAGTCACTTTGTACAAATGTATTTACGTTATATTCTAATTAAAATTGTGTGGTATGGAAGTTATCTACGTTTGAGAGGTATATGGACATTATCTCCTGAGGTTGTTATTCTTGATTTGAGCTTATATATTCTTGATTTATGGTGGCATTAGTTTTCAGTCCTTGCTAAAAGATGTAATAATCTAATAGTACTTTTTTTTCACTATGTGGAGTATAATCATATGGCAGTCCCTTTTTTTCCAGTAGTTTTAGAATGCATATCTACTATGTGTATGGTGCTGCTTTGTAGTGTAGATTGTTATTGATGCACAACACTTATTTTTGTATTCCAATCTTGTATGAACCAGTGTCCAAGTTTTTGGAATGCATTTTCAGGTCATTCAAAGATTGTTCCTGTCAGTTCAGCTAGGATTCTTGTCTTCTTTCTTACTTTTTTTTTAAAAAAAAAAAAACTTGAAAAGAAAATTTCTTAAGTTTTTTCCTTTTTTGAAATTTATAAGGACATTTTTCTATTTTTTACTTCATACATACTGAGTTTATTTGATCTCAATACTTATACCTATGTATTCTCTCATTTAGAATATTCTGTGCATAGCTCTTGATTGTGGTAATGTCTGTGTAATGATTTTAATTGCTCATCTTTTCCTTACTTTCACCATAATGTGGTTGTAGGAGGTTTTGATCTGGATCAAATCTGTGGTTGATGTGTGTGGAGAGAATATAACCACAAAACAGTTGAAAGAGTATGTCTGGACAACATTGAAAAGTGGCAAGGTAAATTTTTCCTATAGTTCCAAGTTCTGTCTTGCAATCTAAGAAGTTTCAACGTCTCACTTGTGATTCGATGGTGTTTTCTAGACATGCCTATTGAAGTAAAATTTGAAACATGGTGGTACTGATTTCTAAATTTAGTGATTGATTATATGTAGGTCTTAAATTTTGTAGCAATTTGATTTTCTGAATGTTAATTGAAAGAAAACACAAACTGAAGCCTTTTTAACTCATTTTAGCTGGCTTTCTATGTTGACAAGTGGAATTATTTTGTTTTAGTTTCTACTAGCTCAGTTATTTACTTTATGAGTAACATAGTTAGTTTCATTCGTGATTGCTTGAAAAATGAATTGACGATTCTAGATAATTTTGACATAATTTTGATAATTATTTAGGCATGTTAAGACTGCTTGTATATATATTTTTTTGAAAGGTAAATAAATATATTATAAAAATAAAATTGGACTAAGCCATACAAAAGCTAAGGGGCATACCCCATATTACAAAGAAATATGAAAGCCAAAAGTCCACCAATTAAAAAAAACAAAAGACAACCATGAGGCGTAATAAGCAAATGTAAAACAAAAGAAGCATTGATAGTCTTCAAAAATATCAGAATATAACCCCTTAAAGCAGCCTTGAATTTAATCATCCTAGCCTTCATAACACTGATATAACTCCAAGCCAAATGAGAAAACAATTTTGTAGCAGAATTCTTCCTACCAGATAAACCAATAATTGAAATCAGAGCACATAGCTTGGGAATAAAATGATAGAGGCTAGCAGAACTCATTAGATCGATGGACGTTAAACCAACAACAACAACCATGACAAAACACTACCAAAAATTTGGCTTTTAGAGACTGTCCAAACTGTCGCTAAACGTCAAAAACTGTAACACCCCGTGTAATTTTCCTTTTTCCTGAAATTAATTCTGATTTAATTTCGGTTATGATGTCACTTGTTCATGACGTATTATTTATCCTTGGTATTTTGCGTGTAAATGTTTCGTGTTTACATTTCAGAATTAGTGGGACTACATTACGCGAATTCTTGTTACCGATTACACACTGTTTGGTTTCAACGTTTAGCATTAGTGTTTCGACTGGATGGCGACACGTTCTGTGGTACGACGTTAAAGTTCTGATTCGATTATTTCGGTTACGGTATTAGTACTTTTATGGATCCGTAGTGACGCGTATTATTTTATTTTCTCGGTATTCCGGTTATTTGGTTTTTGTAACCCGGAGTAATTATTTGGGTTTGTATTGAAATTTGGGAACCCTTGTCACAATTATTTCATTTGGTCACATTATAAGGTCACATGACCCATTGGAATTAAGTTGCCCAAAATTCAATTAAAGTATATGATGTATAGGTATATGTATATGTATGAATCTGTTAGTTGGTGAAATCGAGAACATGCAACAACACATACCACCCCTTTTCCTTCTTCTCTGCACAAATGACTTGCTACACGTTTGTTTTCTTCTTCTCATTCTCTGCAGCAGCCATGACTTTCCTCTCGACCTTCATCATCATCAACGTCTCATCATCTTGCCAAGAGAGAGAGAGGAGCTGCGTGAGGGAGAGGGAACCGCGCGAGAGTGAGGAGCATCCATGTGGTGGTCGCTGACGACGGCGGCGACCAGGTGATAGCGACGACTCATGGTCAGATTTCGGCCAATTTCGACCGGCGATTTGGTCACCTTTCCGTTGTCGATTTGGGATGATTTTTGGGGATTAGCTTCGTCTCTACTTAGTATTCATCATACTAAAATTTTGTAATTTTCCGTTGAGCGGTTTGTTGGAAAATCGTGTTTATAGATTATAGTTTTTGTTTGGGTTATTTTAGATTTACCAAAATTGATTAATCTATTGTTAATGGGCTTCGTATATATCGTATAGGTTGTCGAGGTGGATATTTCAGTATATTCAAAATAATTTTCGGACGACTTTGGTCGGCGGGCTCCATATTCGGGCGCCGACACTGTTCACGGTGGGCCGTTTCGGGCTGTTCTGTAAGCGTAAATTTAGGTGGGAAATTTTATTCTCACTTTCGTATCATTGATGTGATTTGGGTGTGCAAACCCGTATTTATTTTAATTTAGATATATTAAATTATGAATTTAAAATATCTAAAATTGGGTTAGAATCGAAGTAGGACTTAGAAATTAATTAAACTAATTCCTACGCTCTTAACATCTCCTTTTCTTTGTGTTCAATCTCCTTTTCTTTTTAATTGTGACGAATTTTACTCGAATTATCCTATAATTTGAATCAATGTTTCCACATAATTCATTTACCTCTATAAGACTTTTATGGACAAAAATACCATAGACCATACCAAAATAGTTACACGCTCCTAACTGGCCCGTTTCTTTGTCTCCAACATCCTTTTCTTTTTAACTGTGACGGATTTTTCTCGAATCGTCCTATAATTTGAATCGGTGTTTCCACATCATTCATTCACCATTAGAAGATTCTTATGGACAAAAATACTATAAACAAAACCAAAATAGTCCAAACTCTCCTAACTGTTCTTTTTCTTTCTCTCCAATCTTATTTTCTTTCTAAGTTGAATGGATTTCAATCGAATAAACTTATAAGTTGAATCGGTGTTTGTACATCATTCCTTCACCATTATAAGACACTTATGGAAAACACTACTATAAAGTATACCAAAATAGACCACACGCTCCTAACTGGCCCTTTTCGTTTTCTCCAACCTCCTTTTCCTTTTAAGTGTGACGGATTTTACTCGAATCATCCTATAAGTTGAATCGGTGTTTGTACTACATTCCTTCACAATTATAAGACTCTTACGGACAACAATACTATAAAGCATACCAAAATAGTCCTCACTCTCCATACTGGCCCTTTTCTTTCTATCTAACTCCTTTTGTTTCTAAGTGGGATGGATTTCAATCGAATCGTTTTATAAGTTGAATCGATGTTTCTACATCATTCCTACACCATTACAAGACTCTTATGGAAAAATACTATAAACCATACCAAAATAGTCCACACGCTCCTAACTAGCCCTTTTCTTTGTCTCCAAGCTCCTTATCTTTTGAAGTGTGACAAATTTTACTCGAATCGTCCTATAATTTGAATTGGTGTTTGCACAACATTCCTTCACTAATATATGACTCTTATGGACAAAAATACTATAAACCATACCAAAATAGTCTACACTCTCCTAACTGACCCTTTTCTTTCTCTCCAACCTTATTTTCTTTCTAAGTTGAATAGATTTCAATCGAATCATCATATAAGTTGAATCGGTGTTTGTACAATATTCCTTAACCATTATAAGACTCTTACTGGCCCTTTTCTTTCTCTCCAACCCCTTTCGTTTCTAAGTGGGATGGATTTCAATTGAATCGTTCTATAAGTTGAATCGGTGTTTCTACATCATTTCTTCACCATTAGAAGAAACTTACGGAAAAAATACTATAAACCATACCATATATAGTCAACACTCTCCCAACTATCCCTTTTCTTTCTCCCCAATATTATTTTCTTTCTAAGTTGAACGAATTTCAATCAAATAATCCTATAAGTTGAATCGGTGTTTGTACTGCATTCCTTCACCATTATAAGACTCTTACGGACAACAATACTCTCCTTACTGACCTTTTTCTTTCTCTCCAACTCCTTTCGTTTCTAAGTGGGATGGATTTTAATCGAATCGTTCTATAAGTTGAATCGGTGTTTCTACATCATTTCTTCACCATTACAAGACACTTATGGAAAAAATACTATAAAGCATAGCAAAACACTCCTTTTGTTTTTAAGTGGAATGAATTTCAATTGAATCATCCTATAAGTTGATTCGGTATTTGTACATTATTCCTTCACCGTTATAAGACTCTTATGCATAGAAAAACTATAAAGCATACAAAAATAATCAACACCCTCCTAACTGACCCTTTTCTTTATCTCCAACCTCCTTTTCGTTTTAAGTGTGACAGATTTTACTCGAATCATCCTATATTTTGAATCGGTGTTTCCACATCATTCGTTCACCATTATAAGACTCTTATGGACAAAAATACAATAAACCTTACAAAAATAGTCCACATTCCACTAACTGTCCCTTTTCTTTCTTTCCAACCTTATTTTCTTTCTAAGTTGAATGGATTTCAAACGAATCATCCTATAAGTTGAATCGATATTTGTACATCATTCCATCACCATTATAAGACACTTATGGACAAAAATATTACAAAGCATACCAAAATAGTACACATTCTCCTTACTGACCCTTTTCTTTCTCTCCAACTCCTTTTCTTTCTAAGTTGGATGGATTTCTATCGAATAGTCCTATAAGTTGAATCGTTGTTTGTACATCATGCCTTCACCATTATAAGACACTTATCGATAAAAATATTAATTAGCATACCAAAATAGTCCACACTCTCCTTAGTGACCATTTTCTTTCTCTCCAACTCCTTTTCTTATAAGTTGGATGGATTTCTATCGAATAGTCCTATAAGTTGAATCGGTGTTTTTACATCATTCGATCAACATTTTAAGACTCTTATGGACAACAATACTATAAAGCATACAAAAATTGTGAACACGCTCCTAATTCACCCTTTTCTTTTTCTCCATCCTCCTTTTTTTTACTCGATTTTACTCGAATCGTCCTATAATTTGAATATGTGTTTGCACATCATTCCTTTACCATTATAAGACTATTATGGACAAAAATACTATAGACCATACATAAATAGTCCACACGCTCCTAACTGACCCTTTTCTTTGTCTCCAACCTCCTTTTCTTTATAATTGAGACTGATTTTACTCGAATCATCCTATAATTTGAATCGTTGTTTCCACCTAACTCCTTCACCATGATATGACTCTTATGGAAAAAAAAATACTATAGACCATACCAAACTATTCCACACTCTACTAACTGTCCATTTTCTTTCTCTCCAACATTAATTTCTTTCTAAGTTGAAAGGATTTCAATCGAATCATCCTATAAGTTGAATCGGTGTTTGTACATCATTTCTTCACCATTATAAGACACTTATGGACAAAAATACTACAATGTATACCAAAATAGTCCACACTCGCCTTACTGACCCTTTTCTTTCTCTCCAACTCCTTCTCTTTCTAAGTGGGATGGATTTCAATCGAATCGTCCTATAAGTTGAATCGGTGTTTGTATATCATTCGTTCACCATTATAAGCCTCTTATGGACAACAATACTATAAAGCATACCAAAATAGTCAACATGCTCCTAACTGGTCATTTTCTTTGTCTCCGACCTCCTTTTCTTTTTAACTGTGACGAATTTTACTCGAATCGTCCTATAATTTGAATGGTTGTTTCCACATCATTCATTCCCCATTACAAGATTCTTATGGAAAACAATACTACAAACCAAACAAAAATAGTCCAAACTCTCCTAACTATTCCTTTTTTTTCTCTCCAACCTTATTTTCTTTCTAATTTGAATGGATTTCAATCGAATAAACCTATAAGTTAAATCGATGTTTGTACATCATTCCTTCACCATTATGAGACACTTATGGAGTCACGTCCCAAAACCGAAAATCCGAATAATGACTTAAATTTAATTAAAATTCCTAAAATATCAAATGGTCAAACTGGTCAACCGACACTGTTTACATGGTACAATTCATTATTTTTTTTTATAATTCACTAGCACGGAAACAAAATAGAAATAATAAAATCACACACAAATCCAAAAATCAAATAAAATTACAACACGAACACACTAGTCCAAAGCCAAACAAGTACAAATCATAATAAGCACGCAATCTCCATTATTACATAAATATGTAATAATTGTAGGTTCAAATTCCACAAATTCCCAATAACTCACGCATCATCCACCAACGGTTTTTTGCCTGAAAAATGTTAAGGGGTGAGCACAAACGGCCCAGTAGAGAAAAATCATGAAGCGTAAGATTCCGCAAGTATATAAATTAATGAATACGTATAGGGTTAAGTCTCTACCCTAGTCCAATGTCATGATATAAATGCATAAGGAATCACAATATAAACTCATGTAGAACAATTTAAATAATACCATCAAGGTAATTTAAAAGTTCTATAATCACGAAATTAAAACCAATAATCTCAATGTGAACTCAAATCCAACTATCACAACCGAGATAGCATGAAATTCAAAATCATCAAATGGGAAAATTATGTCGTGAAACAAACCCTAGGACATGAACTACCTGTTCATCTGCCTAGCCGTCTTGGGGCTACTAACCCTACGGTGACGTCAACCAATCGCGCGATAATTCGAGGACTTGCACCCCGGGAGCTCCTTCATCCCCCCATTTCTCACACCACACGACCATTTCCCAAAATCAACACCAATCCACCATTCACAATTCACAATTCATAAATGTCATTCACATGCGCACATAAGTAATAAATATATACGCACTCCATGATCCACCAAATAAAAATTCTATCGTGGCATGAATCAATGCATTTAAACATATTAATGCAATTTCATAACTCATGTCAAAAATAGCACAATATGATGATGAATTTATATATAAACATTAAAATGCATAAATAAAGATTCTTAAACTTACACGATACCCCAATAAATCCCTACCTCAACTTGATAAAATATCTAGTAAAATACCAACAATCAAAACAATATGTTTGTGTAGAGAATGAAGAAAGGAACGGTTCCCCCTTCACGCCTTCATTTGTACCCTGTTATGCCCGAAACCAATTAACACATATTGAATAATTTTTATATAGATAACCATATTTATTTTTATAATAATATTTTCCAATAAACATTCTGATATATATAAATATCTAGTCAAAAATATTCGGGATTAATCGACAAAAATTAGCTAATTAATTAAGAATCGAAAAGTTCGGTTTCGAATACTACCGTAAAACGGATAGCAGGTAATCTATGATTTTTAGAAACATCTACAGGTTTCATAAAACTATGAAATTTACAGGATACACTCCAAACCTCTATGTATGTCTACTTTAATAATTTCATAAACTTTAATTAAGATACGGTGGTCCAAATTAATTATAAAAGATAACTTTCATAACAATTCTGAAAACTATACACCCTTCCTTTACTCCATGATTTTTACAAACCTATCAATGAATTATATGACTACCAAAATCTCCAGCTTTACATATTATATACTCAATATTAGGTGATAAAATTATAAGTGCAAAATTCGAATTATAGATAGCTCAAATCGGTAACACAAGTTCCGGTTTCGAAATACGATTGAAACTAAACAGTTACTACTCAAGAATTGTTTTTACCAGTATCAATTTACTTACAATTCTTGATCTTTAGTATATATGTCCTAGACATATACAAAATGTTATAATAAAAGTTTCAAGATTTATAAGAATACGAAACCATATGAAACAATTGGTTAAACCGAAACCGAAATCGGATCAGCAAACAGTAAAATATCACTAGACAACCTACTTCTGTGATTTTTAGAAAGTTAATTATTTATCTAAATGATTTGATATTTTTATAGATTAAACTAGACATATCAAAAAGCATACTTTAAAAGTTTCAAAAATTTATAAATAAATTAACATGGTCTATAAATTGCTCAAACTAAGGTAAGAAAACAATTATACAACATGAACTATATCCGAAAATCATGAAATTCTTGATTTTTAATTAAATCTATATTGATCTATAATTTCTGAAATTTTCAGGAACATATAATCTCATACATATACATATGCTGTAAAATGTTCAGAAAATAAAACGAATCCGTACATATTTTAAAAAAATCATAGATCGAATGCTTTGATTTGCTAGAAAAATGAGAACAATAATCTGAAATTTTTGAAAAATAAAATAAAATAAAATAATATAGATCACATACCGTAATTGGTATTAAACCGAAGATCGGAACACGTAGAACAACTTCCTAGTTGAGTACAAAATTGAATTCCCACTCTAAGATGTCCAATATGTAGAGAGAAGAAGATATGAGTAAAATAGAGAATGATGGAAAATAGTTTCGTTTGATTGTTGAAAATTTTCTGTGTATTGCTATGCAAAGGCCAACCTCAACACTTCAATATAATTGCCGAAAACTTTAATCAATAATGTCACAAAGTGGTGTCAATATAATAGATGTATGATTGCACTTTTAGATGGTGGAGGAATATGCTTTTAGAAAGTTGAAGATAAAAAACAAATGTGGAATTCGGTCACACATTCCACTTTGAACACATAATAAATATATTGCAAAAGTTACTCTCATCTTTAACAAACTAAAAATTAACCCCCACATTTAATTAAAATATCGAAACAACCTCTAAAACACAAAAATGAAAATTTTGCAAAACATAGGAATGAACCCAAAAATTCAAATCATGCAGTCTTTAATGCACGAAAACACATGCAATGCCATGTAATGCACAAGATAAAAAAATATATTATAACCGAAGAAAAATATTTATTTAAATAAACCCGGTCATTGCAACCTCCCCTCCTTAAAAAGATTTCGTCCCCGAAATCGTGACATACCTTAAGTGGCAAAAAGATCAGGATAGTTGGCATGGACCTCATCCTCACACTCCCATGTAGCCTTCTACATGCCATGATGATGCCACAAAACTTTGACTAAAGGAATCACCTTTCCACGAAGAACCTGATCTCTAGAGTCCAAAATCTGAACAGGTCACTCCTTATAGGTGACATCCTCATCAACCTCAACATCGACCCAATCCAAAACATGTGTCTGATCTGGCTCATATTTCCTCAACATAGATACATGAAAAACATTGTGAACTCTTGACAACACTGGTGGTAAAGCCAAATGATAAGCCACCTCACCAACGCGATCCAAAATATTGAAAGGTCCAATAAACCATGGCGATAACTTGCCACCTCGCCGAAATATCACCAATACCTTTCGAGGAGAAACCTTTAGAAACACATGGTCCCCCACATCAAAGGATAATGGTCTCCTCCTCTTGTCAGCATAGCTTTTCTGTCGGTTCTGAGCTGTGATCAACCGTTGTCGAATCATCTTGATCTTCTTTGTTATTTCATGAATAATCTCTGATCGCCTCAAGTCACGCCCCAAAATGGATTTCTCGCCAACCTCAGTCCAACAAACAGGAGATCTACATGGTCTGCCATACAACACCTCGAATGGTGCCATCTCAATATTGGCCTGATTACTATTGTTGTACGCAAACTCAACCAATGGTAGATGACCATCCCAATTACCCTGAAAATCCATAATGCAAGCCCGTAGCATATCCTCTAATATCTGAATAGTCCTTTCAGATTGACCTTCAGTTTGAAGATGAAACTCCGTGCTAAACCTCAACTGTGAATCAATAGTTGTCTGGAAACCCTGCCAAAATCGTGAAGTAAACCTCGGATCCTTGTCTGACACAATAGAAACCGGAACACCGTGCAATCTGACAATCCGGTCAATATACACCCTACTGAGTGCCTCTGTGCCATCTGTCTCTTGTATAGCCAAAAAATGAGCTGTCTTGGTCAACCTGTCAATAATAACCCATACCGCATCATGCCCCTTTTGTGTCGTTGGTAATCCTGTTATGAAATCCATAGTGATGTGTTCCCACTTCCACTCTGCCACTAGTAATGGTTGCAACAGACTTGCAGGCTTCTGATGTTCATCCTTTACTTGTTGAGCAACATCACGCTTCATGCCCCTCCACCAAAACTGGCGTCTCAAGTTGTGATACATCTTAGTACTACCGGGATGTACTATAAACCTCGAACAGTGAAAATCCTTCATCACCTTCTCCTTACTCGCTTTTGGCACCACCATCTTCCCTTTGAACCTTAGACCCCCATCAGAGTGCAAGGTCCAATCATCCATGGTCTCACCAGCTGAAATTCGAGTACGAATTTGAATCCATCTCGCTTACCCCTCTCTATGACTCAATCACCTCATCAATAAGAGTGGGTTGGACTGTCAGGTTAAATAAGGTAGTTAACTCATTGTCATCACTGAAAATCAACCCCAACTCTGCGATGTCCTCCATCATCTTCCATTCACGGATGATAATGCTAGAAATTGACTTCCGTGACTTCCGACTCAAAGCATCAGCCATAACATTGGCCTTTCCAGGATGGTACTGTAACTCGAAATCATAGTCCCCCATGTACTCAACCCACTTTCTCTGTCTCATGTTTAAGTCCATTTACGAAAAAAGATACTTTAAACTTTTATGATCATAGAAAATTTCAAACTTCTCCCTGTACAGGTAATGTCTCCAACTCTTTAGTGCAAAGATCACTCCTGCTAGCTCTAAGTCATGGGTGGGATAGTTCTTTTCATGAGTCTTTAGCTGTCAAGACCCATAATCAACTACCCTCTCTGTCTGCATTAAGACACCCAAGCCCTCTACAGAAGTATCGCAATAAATCACATAGCCCAATCCCCTCTCTGGAATCACTAAGATCGGTGTTGATGTCAACCTGTGCTTCAATTCTTTAAAGGCAAGCTCACAAGCTTCCTTCCACACGAACTTCACCCCCTTCTGAGTGAGACGTGTCATCGGTTGTGCTAACCTCAAAAAATCCTTCACGAATCTCCGGTAGTAGCCAACCAATCCCAAAAAGCTCCTAATCTCAAACACATTCCATGGTTGATTCCAACTCATCATAGCCTCAACCTTAGACAGATCTACCGAGATTCCTTCCGCAGAGACAACAGGCCCAAGGAACTGTACCTTAGGTAGCCAAAACTCGCACTTCTCATACTTTGCATACAACTGGTTCTCCCTAAGGATTTGTAAAACAATCCTTAGATGTTCCTCGTGCTCCTTGTCGGGCGATGAATATACTAAAATGTCATCCACAAAGACTACCACAAAGTTGTCCAAGTAAGCACTGAATACCCGGTTCATTAGATCCATGAATGCTGCCGGTGCATTTGTCAAACCAAATGGCATAACAAGGAACTCAAAATGATCGTAGCGAGTTCAAAAAGTTGTCTTCGAGATATCCTCATCCTTGACCCTCAATTGGTAATAACCTGATCTCAAGTCTATCTTCGAAAAACATTTAGATCCTTTAAGTTGATCAAACAAGTCATCTATCCTCGGCAATGGATACTTGTTCTTGATCGTAACCTGATTCAGCTTCCTTTAATCGATACAAAGCCTCAGAGATCCATCTTTCTTTTTCGCAAAAAGAACAGGAGCTCCCCAAGGTGATGCACTAGGACGTATAAAACCTTTCATCCTTAGATCCTCCAATTGATTTTTCAGCTCTTCCAACTTGACCGGTGCCATACAGTATGGTGCCATAGAAATTGCATCAATACCAGGAATGACGTCAATGCTGAACTCCACTTCTCGTTTTAGGGGCAACTAGGTCAAATCTTCTGGAAAAACATCCGTGAACTCACAGACCACTCTCGGAAAGTCACTATAAAAACCATGCTCCTCCTCTTCATAGGCTAGAAGATTAGCTAGGAAAGAACTATCTCCTCCTCGAGTGCCCAAACTGTGAACAGAAGAAGTGAGAAAATGGCTCCGATCCCCTACAAAATAGAAACAATCACCATCAAGAGTACACACGGAAACCCTTCCTCGAAAGCAATCGATGTTGGCTCGGAAAGCTGAAAGCCAATCCATCCCCAAGATCACATCAAAGCTGGTCATCTCTAGAAGGATAAAATCAAACACCAAAACTCTGCCTGCAATCGTGATCTTATAATCTCGACAAACTCTGGCTAAGGTCAACTCATCACCAGTCGGTGTATCAACACACAAGGCTCTATCGAGAAACTCAACCTCTAACCCCAATGTAGATGCAAAAGAACTAGAGATGAAAGAGTGGGAAGCACCAGAATAAACAAGAACTCGAGCCCAAGAACTAGAAACAAGAAAAATACCTCGAACAACTGTTGGCTCTACTGAGGCATCGGGTGGAGTGATCGCGAACACACAACCCTGAGTCCTCTGTCTCAACTGTGCCCTGCCCCGCCCTGACTGTATCTGGTTCATCATACTAGCAACTGGCTGTGGAGCTCTGAATCCTGACCGAACTGGCTGTGTTTGTCCTGTCCTCTATTGTGACCCAGCACTGCTCTATGAACCCCTTCCTAACTGAGGACAGTCCCTCTTTATGTGTCCTAGCTGACTACACTGGAAATAAGTGATCAGAACCCTTGACTGTCTCCGAGGGCACTCACTCTAGTAGTGTCCTGTTGATGGCACTCGAAACAAGTCACTCAGTCCCTGACTGACCCAGTCGGCATAGCAACCATCGGAGCAGAATGAACTGAATGTGAACCCTGAGAGAAAGAAGATATGCCCTTGTGTTTCTTCCTTTGCTGATCTCCAGAGAAAGAAGTCGTATCCCTAGCACGGTTCTTTGAATCTCTAATCCTCTGAGAGTCCTTAAACTCTTCTTCAGCTACCAATGCCTTGCGTAAAGCAATAGAATAAGTGTGAACTTCCAATACTGTTATCTTGGCCCGTAGCTGAAACCTCAAACCCCTTACAAATTTCTTTGCCCGGTCCTCTTCAAGAGTCACCATCTCCCTACCAAACCTTGATAATGAAGTGAATTTGTTAGGATATTCACCCACTGACATACTTCCCTAAACCAAGTGAATGAACTCGACCTTTAGAGCATCCCTCTTAGTCACTAGAAAATACTCGTCTAAGAACAAGGTCTTGAACGTATCTGTAACGTCCGGTATTTTACGGGTTAATTTAAAATTTTTATTTAAACAATTAAGTGCTTATGTGTTTAATGTGTTTAATTGTTTTAGCATGCTTTACATGTTTTACGTGTTATAAACATTGTACGTAGCATGATGTATTTCCATTTTGAAATTTTATGAAAATTATTAAGAACAATTTCGGGAAAGAAATGACCGAGGGGTAAATGGGTAATTTCACATTTGGAGCACTTAGTGAAAAGTGTAGAGATTTTGGGTAAGAATTAGGGCATGAGTGGCATTTTGGTAATTAGAGAGGATGACAAGGGGTAAAAGGGTATTTAAGAGTCTTGATGGCACTCTAGTAATTAACCCCAACTTTGGATGAATTTGGTCATTTTCACCTTTCATGTGTTGTCTCATTCCTAGCCCTTGATCTCATTCCCCCATCTTTGTTTTAGACCATTGGATCATAAGGCCTTGTTTGGTTGGCACTTAAATGGAATAATCCATTATTGTTCGTCATCCACTTGGCAAGACTTTTTCTCAACCATTGGATGGTTATTTGATTTCCATCTTTTATCTAAGCCCTTGGATGATTAGGCCTTGTTTGGCAAAATAATGAGTTTTGTGATTTGTGTAATAAGTCTTCCACTTGGCAAGAATTATTCCTAGTCCTTGGATTCATTTCCTTTTCCCCCATATTCATTTTGAACCCTTGGATGGTGAGAAGAGTGAGTGGAGAATCTCTACACTTATGAGTTTCTCTCATTTGCAAGACTTCATCTCTTCATCTCTATTTCCTTCATAAGTTTCCTCTCTTGCTCTCTCATTCCATCCTTGCTTGGTGTGGCCTAGAGTGGTGTTCTTGAGCTATTTTGGTAAGTTTTTCTCCTACTCTAGGGTTTTGTTCACAAGAACCCTAGCTTCCAAGTTCATGAATTCTTTTGTGTTAGTATTGATTTTACTCTTCCTTTTTATTCATGTTTATGGTAGGTTGAGTTCCCTTTCCAACTACCAAGTGAGTTCTAATTCTGGTAGCTTGTGACTTCTTCTTGTGAAGAAGCTATAGGTGAGTTCATAGTCTCTTGATCTCTTGAATTCATTTTCTTCATGAAACCCTAATTTAGTACTCATTAGGGTTTGACTTGATTCTTGTGGTTGGAGCCACAAGGATGATTTTGGTTTTCTTGTGACACCATAAGTAAATCTTGTTGTTTATGTGGTATGTTGATAGTTGGAAGCTAATCTATAGAGCCTTTGGAGGAGTAGCTTGAGTTAGGCCTCTTTGGGTCATCCTTGAAATAGCTTGCTTGGAGTTGAGGTAGGGGAAAATGATTTGTCTTTGTGTCTGTAAGAGGGTGTGTGCGTCTAAGTGTATATATGCCGTATATATATATACGAGTTGGTTTTGACAAATTAGACCATGATTTAGGCCTTGAGAATATGATTATGCGATATAAATTCATGTTGTTGTTTATTGATCATAAATGTGATATGAAATAATGTTGTGGTTTATTGTTCATAAATGTAATATTATGAGCATGTGGAAAGTTTTGACATGATATATTACCCAAAGAGAAAAAACATATATTATGATGGAGTATGGTTGATGAAAAATCATATGTGTATATTGAGTACGTCATGTAGTGTCAAATTCATGGTGTTGGAATATACGGGTGGTGTAGTGATGTGTTGGTAGTCGGGTTCGGATCAAAGCAACAACTGGCCAGGAGGTATCATGCCTACGGAACTAAAAAGCCGACAAATGTGAGTTAGGAGTCCGGGTAGAGGCTCATGTTCTTAACTTTTGTAGTCATGGCGTACGGAGTTGCAAGTTGGGCTCTCGTACAACCGTCTTCCTTGTTGAAGTGATGGAGAGAAAAATCACTTGGGAAGAGTCGGTGCGGTACTCTACAAGTAATTGGACAGAGTATGTATCCGTTAACCTGAGTTGGGCGCCGTGTGTCTCGTGGGGTGTGTCGAGTCATGGTGCATTTAGACTATCATATATATATGTGCATATGATGTTATTGTGGAAGCATGCTATAATTGTAGAAAATTATGTTGTGAGCATGTTGGGGAAACTTATTTGTGGGGTTCGAAGGGGTTCCGGATTGGCGTGAGAGCCATGTGGAACAAGAGACCGACCTAGGGTTAGTGGCATGAACCTTGGTTGGGTTGAACCACTCGGACTACCGAGATGGAGGCAATGACGCTTCCTCTACTGGGCTAGTGAGCTCACCCCACGCCTTATATATTTCTTTCAGGTGATGATCCCGTTGGGAGGGTTCCGTAGTCTCTCCGTGGACGTGTGGATGTATGTCCGCCCTTTTGTGCATGGGAGGCGGACCACACTTTTGTTTTGTTGGGCATTAGGTCGATAAATATGTTCCTTTTACACATGTAAAACAAACTTGTAGAAATATATTATTTTGATCCGGCTAGCATGTTAGCCGAGGTGGTATGGTCCATGTATATCCCTTGGAGCGCTAGGCGCGGAGATTGTATTCTTTTGGTGCACTTCGGTGCCGGATTGTGTATTTTGAACAAATTCTAGCATGTTTCGCCTTAGAGCGCTTTAATATCATTGTTGAATATTTTCCCTGGGAGTGATGAATGTGAATTGGATGAATTGCCATGAATTGCGAGTATTAGGTGTTTGGCCGAAAACGGCGTTTTTCTAGGTTTTCAAACTAACCCTTTTCGATTCGAATGGAAAAACCCGTTTTCGCCTACCCGTGTAGCCCCGGTAAATTTCCTTGCTTTTAGAAACGGATTTAATTAAATTCGTTATCTTAGAGATTTCAAACTTTAGAAACCGATGTTAGTTAAAAACGAAGACCGGGGGCAAGACGGAAGATTTTATGAAAACTAAAAAAAAATCGTTTATTTTGCTAAGTTTACGTTTTTCGCGTTTCCCGAGGTCTCGGAAACTATTTTTGGGTTCCGCCAAGGAAAAACTCACTTTTCCAATATTTATGATTTTTCGGGACCGACGGCGCGAAAAACAAAGCCATATCGCAAAATCTCGCGTTTTTGCATTTATAAACTTTAAGCAAATGCCGAATAAACCAGTGGCTGATGGCTTCTATACTTCGAAATTTTTTTCAGTTTTCAGATTTTCCAAAAAAATCTCATTTTTTTGGTTTTGGACATGCCAGCCGCAGCAGGCCGCGCATGGCTGGTGTGCGCGCGCAGGGCTGCACGCGGCATGGCATGCCATGGCCTGCTGCAGCGGCATGAAATGTCCGATGTTCGAAAAATCGTATTTTCCGCCTCGCATCTCGGAATGGACCCCCGTTTGTGTCTATGGGTTGTGCTACGTCCAAATTATCGGGATAAAATTTTAAAGGACCAGTTTAACTTTGAAATGACTGTTTTACCCTTAGTCAAAGAGGGGTACTTCAACTTTAGTTTTAAGTCGGTGTTGTCTGACGCCACTTTTGAAAATTCATATCTCCTTTCTCGTGGCTTCAAATTAGGTCCCGTTTGTTCGTATTGCTAGTTTTAGGTACAAATTTTGTAGTTGTAGTTGGAAATTATTATTTTACCCCTGATTTGACCATTTTACCCTTGGGTGAACATGGTGGGTCAGAATGATTCGATCAAGGTACCGAGTGTTTCGGTTTGCCTCCTTTTCGATCCCGTGTGATCTTTTTGACATCTTTGAGATGTTTTATGTCTATTTTACCCTTGTATGGGTATTTTATGACTGAAATGGATTTTATTTAATTTTTATTTCTTCCGCATTCACTCCCTTAGCTCTTTGGCTTGGGTTTTGGAGTCCTAGGAAATTAGGGGTGTGACAGTATCCCAGTCCATAGCATCGGTGTCATGAGTGAGCCCCACATTCTTCGACCACAGACCCGCATCCTATGTCAGATGGTATGAAGTAAGAGAAACCCGAAGAATGCTATCCTGAATCCCTGCAACTCTGAAATCCCTTTCCATTTGCTCCAACCAATGCTCTGCTACGAATGGATCATGTCCTCCGATAAAGTCCCGCGGTGTTAGTTTTTAAAATTCCTTCAAAATTCAGGTTCTTCCGTTCCCCACATTCAGGTCTTGTGCACCTTGAATAGCCTCTCGAGCAATCCGCTGAAACGCACTGGCCATATCACGAGCGATCTGATCACCAACCCGGGGATCCACTGGCGCTCTCCTCAGAGGCATGATTCTATGTCATAAGAGATAGTGATTAGATACATTAAAGTGCTAAATAATCAGCTTTATACTCTTGTAACTTCATATCAACACATTCCACTCAAAGGCAATAATAAAACAAACGTTCACATAACTAGGCCTTATCCCGTCGTCCCAAAGGTAAAACTAACCTAAAGCTCTGATACCACGTTGTCACGCCCCGAAACTAAAAACCCGGATAATGACTTAAATTTAATTAAAATTCCTAAAATATCAAATGGTCAAACTGGTCAACCGACATTATTTACATGGTACAATTAATTTTTATTTTTTTTTATAATTCACTAGCGCGGAAGCAAAATAGAAATAATAAAATCACACACAAATCCCGAAATCAAATCAAATTACAACACGAACACACTAGTCCAAAGCCAAACAAGTACAAATGATAATAAGCACGCAATCTCCAATATTACATAAATATGTAATAATTATAGGTTCAAATTCGATAAATTCCCAATAGCTCACGCATCATCAACCAACAGTTCTTTTCCTGAAAAATGGTAAGGGGTGAGCACAAACGGCCCAGTAGAGAAAAATCTTGAAGCGTAAGATTCCGCAAGTATATAAATTAATGAATACGTATATGGTCAAGTATCTACCATAGTCTATTGTCATGATATAAATACATAAGGAATCACAATATAAACTCATGTAAAACAATTTAAATAATGCCATCAAGATAATTTAAAAGTTCTATAATCATGAAATTAAAATCAATAATCTCAATACGAACTCAAATCCAACTATCACAACTGAGATAGCATCAAATTCAAAATCATCAAATGGGAAAATTATGTCGTGAAACAAACCCTAGGACATGAACTACCTGTTCATCTGCCTATCCGTCTTGGGGCTACTAACCCTACGGTGACGTCAACCAATCGCGCGATAATTCGAGGACTTGCACCCCGGGAGCTCCTTCGTCCCCCCATTTCTCACACCACAAGACCATTTCCCAAAATCAACAACCAATCCACCATTCACAATTCAGAAATCATAAATGTCATTCACATGCCCACATAAGTAATAAATATATCCGTACTCAATGATCCACCTAATAAAAATTCTATCGTGGCATGAATCAATGTATTTAAACACATTAATGCAATTTCACAACTCATGTAAAAAATAACACAATATGATGATGAATCTATATATAAACATTAAAATGCATAAATGAAGATTCTAAAACTCACACAATACCCCAATAAATCACTACCTTAACTTGATAATTTATCTAGTAAAATACCAACAATCAAAACAATATGTTTGTGTAGGGAATGAAGAAATGAACGGTTCCCCCTTCACACCTTCATTTGTACCCTGTTATGCCCGAAACCAATTAACACATATTGAATAATTTTTATATACATAACCATATTTATTTTTATAATAAGATTTGCCAATAAACATTCTGATATATATAAATATCTACTCAAAAATATTCAGGATTAATCGACAAAAAATAGCTACTTAATTAAGAATCGAAAAGTTCGGTTTCGAATACTACCGTAAAACGAACAGCAGGTAATCTATGATTTTTAGAAACATCTACAGGTTTGATAAAACTATGAAATTTACAGGATACACACCAAACCTCTATGCAGGTCTACTGTAAAAATTTCATAAACTTTAATTAAGATACGGTGGTCAAAATTAATTATAAAAGACAACATTCATAATAGTTCCGAAAACTGAACACCCTTTACTCCAAGATTTTTACAAAACTATCCATGGATTACATGACTACCAATATCTCCAGATTTACATATTATATACTCAAGATTCGGTGATAAAATTATAAGTACAAAATTAGAATAATAGATAGCTCAAATTGGTAACACAAGTTCCGGTTTCGAAATACGATTGAAACTGAATAGTTACTACTCAACAATTGTTTTTACCGGAATAAATTAACTTACAATTCTTGATCTTTAGTACATATGTCCTAGACAAATACAAAATGTTATAATAAAAGTTTCTAGATTTATAAAAATACAAAACCATATGAAACAATTGGCTAAACCTAAACCAAAATCAGATCAACAAATAGTAAAATATCACTGGACAACCTACTTCTTTGATTTTTAGAAACTTAATTATTTTTATAAATGATTTGATATTTTTATAGATTAAACTAGACATATCAAAAATCATACTGTAAAAGTTTCAAAAATTGAAAAATAAATTAACAAGGTCTATAAATTGATCAAACTAAGGTAAGAAAACAATTCTATAACTGGAACTATATCCGAAAATCATGAAATTAAATCTATATTGATCTATAATTTCTGAAATTTTCAGGAACATATAATCTCATACATATACATATGCTGTAAAATATTCAGAAAATAAAACGAATCCTTAGATATTTTAAAAAAAATCATAGATCGAACGCTTTGATTTGCTAGAAAAATGAGAACAATAATCTGAAATTTTTGAAAAATAAAATAAAACAAAATAATATAGATCACATACCGTAATTGTTATTAAACCAAAGATCGGAGCACGTAGAACAACTTCCTAGTTGAGTACAAAATTGAATTCCCAATCTAAGTTGTCCAATATGTAGAGAGAAGAAGATAGGAGTAAAATAGAGAATGATAGAAAATGGTTTCATTTGATTGTTGAAAATTTTCCGTGTATTGCTATGCAAAAGCCAACCTCAACACTTTAATATAATTGCTGAAAACATTAATCAATAATGTCACAAAGTGGTGTCAATATAATAGATGTATGATTACACTTTTAGATGGTGGAGGAATATACTTTTGGAAAGTTGAAGATAAAAACAAATGTGAAATTCGGTCACACATTCCACTTTGAACACATAATGAATATATTGCAAAAGTAACCCCCACATTTAATTAAAATATAAAAACAACCTCTGAAACAAAAAAAAATGAAAATTTTCCAAAACATAGGAATGAACCCAAAAATTCAAATCACGCAATCCTTAATGCACGAAAACACATGCAATGCCACGTAATGCACAAGATAAAAAAATATATTATAACCGAAGAAAAAAAAGTTACTTAAATAAACCCGGTCATTACATACGGACAACAATGCTATAAAGCATACCAAAATAGACCACACGCTCCTAACTGACCCTTTTCTTTTTCTCCAACCTCCTTTTCGTTTTAAGTGTGACGGATTTTACTCGAATCGTCGTATAATTTGAATCGGTGTTTGCACATCATTCCTTCACAATTATAAGACACTTAAATACAAAAAAACTATAGACCATTCCAAAATAGTCCACCCTCTCATAACTATCCCATTTCTTTCTCTCCAACCTTATATTCGTTCTAAGTTGAAATGATTTCTATCGAATCATCCTATAAGTTAAATCGGTGTTTGTACATCATTCCATCACCATTATAAGACTCTTATGGACAAAAATACTATAAAGCATACCAAAATAGTCCACACGCTCCTAACTGGTCCTTTTCTTTGTCTCCAACTCCTTTTTTTTTATGTCTGAAGGATTTTACTCGAATCGTCCTATAATTTTAATCGATATTTGCACATCATTCCTTCACCATTATATGACTCTTATGGACAAAAATACTATATACCATACCAAAATAGTTCACACTCTCCCAACTATCCCTTTTCTTTTTCTCCAACCTTATATTATTTCTTAGTGGAATGGATTTCAATCGAATCATCCTATAAGTTGAATCGGTATTTCTACATCATTTCTTCACCATTATAAGACACTTATGGACAACAATACTATAAAGCATACCAAAATAGACCACACGCTCCAAACTGACCCTTTTCTTTTTCTCCAACCACCTTTTCTTTTGAAGTGTGACGGATTTTACTCGAATCGTCGTATAATTTGAATCGGTGTTTCCACATCATTCCTTCACCATTATAAGACTCTTACGGACAAAAATACTATAGACCATACCCATATAGTCTGAACTCTCATAACTGTCCCTTTTATTTCTCTCCAACCTTATATTCTTTCTAAGTTGAATGGATTTCTATCGAATCATCCTATAAGTTGAATCGGTGTATGTACATCATTCCTTCACCATTATAAGACACTTATGGACAAAAATACTATAAAGCATACCAAAATAGTCCACACGCTCCTAACTGGCCCTTTTATTTGTCTCCAACTCCTTTTGTTTTTACGTGTGATGGATTTTACTCGAATCGTCCTATAATTTTAATCGATGTTTGCACATCATTTCTTCACTATTATATGAATCTTATGGACAAAAATAACATAAACCATACCAAAATAATCCACACTCTCCCAACTATCCCTTTTCTTTATCCCCAAGCTTATTTTCTTTCTAAGTTGAATGGATTTCAATCGAATCATCCTCTAAGTTGAATCAGTGTTTGTACTGAATTCCTTCACCATTATAAGACTCTAATGGAAAAAATACTATAAAGCATACCAAAATTGTCCACACGCTCCTAACTGGCCCTTTTCTTTATCTCCAAGCTCCTTATCTTTTTAAGTGTGACGAATTTTACTCGAATCGTCCTATAATTTGAATCGGTGTTTGCACATCATTCCTTCACTATTATATGACTCTTATCGTCAAAAATACTATAAATCATAACAAAATAGTCCACACTCTCCTAATTTCCCTTCTCTTTCTCTCTAGCCTTATTTTCTTTCTAAGTTGAATGGATTTCAATCGAATCATCCTCTAAGTTGAATCGGTGTTTCTACATCATTCCATCACCATTATAAGACACTTATGGACAAAAATATTACAAAGCATACCAAAATAGTCCACACTCTCCTTACTGACCATTTTCTTTCTCTCCAACTCCTTTTCTTTCTAAGTGGAATGGATTTCAATCGAATAGTCCTATAAGTTGAATCGGTGTTTGTACATCATTCGATCACCATTATAAGACTCTTATGTACAACAATACTATAAAGCATACCAAAATAGTCAACACGCTCCTAACTGGCCCTTTTCTTTGTCTCCAACCTCCTTTTCTTTTGAAGTGTGACGGATTTTACTCGAATCGTCCTATAATTTGAATATGTGTTTGCACATCATTCCTTTACAGTTAAAAGACTCTTATATACAAAAATACTATAGACCATACCAAAATAGTCCACACGCTCCTAACTGGCCATTTTCATTGTCTCGAACCACCTTTTCTTTATAAGTGTGACTAATTTTAGTCGAATCGTCCTATAATTTGAATCGGTGTTTCTACATCATTTATTCCCTATTATAAGACTATTATGGACAATAATACTATATACCATACAAAAATAGTCCACACACTACTAATTGTCCCTTTTCTTTCTCTCCAACCTTATTTTCTTTCTAAGTTGAATGGATTTTAATCGAATCATCCTATAAGTTGAATCAGTGTTTATACATCATTCCATCACCATTATAAGATAGTTGTGGACAAAAATAATACAAATCATACCAAAAATAGTCCACACTCTCCTTACTGATTCAAATGATTAGTTGGATTCGAGTGAAACCCGTCCCACTTAGAAAGAAATGAAGTTTGCAGAGAAAAAAAAGGTTCAGTTAGGAGCGTGTGGACTATTTTTGTTTGCTTTATTGTATTATTGTCCTTAATAGTCTTATAATGGTGAAGGTATGATGTACAAACACCTATTCAATTTATTAGTAGGATTCGAGTGAAATCCGTCCCACTTAGAAAGAAAATAAGGTAGGAGAGAAAGAAACGGGGCAGTTAGGAGCAAGTGGACTATTTTGGTATGTGTTAGAGTATTGTTGTCCATAAGAGTCTTATAATGGCGAAGGAATGATGCACAAACACTGATTCAACTTATTAGTAGGATTCGAGTGAAATTCGTGCCACTTAGAAAGAAAAGAAGGTTGGAGAGAAAGAAAATGGCCAGTTAGGAGCGAGTGGACTATTTTTGTATGCGTTATAGTATTGTTTTCCATAAGAGTCTTATAATGGTGAAGGTATGATGTACAAGCACCGATTCAACTTATTAGTAGGATTCGAGTGAAACTCGTCCCATTTAGAATGAAAAGAAGGTTGGAGAGATAGAAACGGGCAGTTACGAGTGGGTGGACTATTTTGGTATGTGTTATAGTATTGTTGTCCATAAGAGTCTTATAATGGCGAAGGAATGATGCACAAACATTGATTCAACTTTTTAGTAGGATTCGAGTGAAATCCGTCCCACTTAGAAAGAAAATAAGGTTGGAGAGAAAGAAAAGGGCCAGTTAGGAGCTAGTTGATTATTTTTGTATGCGTTATAGTATTGTTGTCCATAAGAGTCTTATAATGGCAAAGGAATGATGCACAAACACCGATTCAACTTATAGGACGATCCGAGTGAAATCTGTCCCAGTTAGAAAGAAAATAAGGTTGGAGAGAAATAAAATGGCCAGTAAGGAAGGTGCGGACTGTTTTGATTTGCTTTATTGTATTGTTGTCCATAATAGTCTTATAATGGTGAAGAAATGATGTACAAGCAGCAATTCAACTTAGTAGGAGGAATCGAGTGAAATCCGTCCCACATAGAAAGAAAAAAAGGTTCGAGAGAAAGAAAAACGCCAGTTAGGAGTGTATGGACTATTTTGTTATGCTTTATAGTTTTGTTGTCCATAATAGTCTTATAATGGTGATTGAATGATGTACAAACACCGATTAAACTTATTAGTAGGATTCGAGTGAAATCCGTCCCATTTAGAAAGCAAATAAGGTTTAAGAGAAAGAAAATGGCCAGTTAGGAGCAAGTTTACTATTTTTGTATGTGTTATACTATTATTATCCATAAGAGTCTTATAATAGTGAAGGATTAATGTACAAGCACCGATGATTCAAATTATAGGACAATTCGAGTAAAATGAGTCACATTTAAAAAGAAAAGGAGGTTGGAGACAAACAAAAGGGCAAGTTAGGAGAGTGTGGACTATTTTGGTTGCTTTATAGTATTTGTATCCAAAAGAGTTTTGTAATGGTGAAGGAATGATGTACAAACATCGATTCAACTTATAGGATGATTCGATTTTTATCCATAAGGTCGGGTGATGTGCATGCTCTCGTGGGTCGCCAGCGAGGACGCAGGGTCCCAAGGGGGGGTGAGTATGATGTCCCACATCGCCCGGGTAGTGGTCTGTGGACGTACTTATACGTATAGTGTTGTATCCAATTAGTATGAGGCCTTTTGGGAGTAGCCCAAGAGCAAAACCGTGCGGGCTGGGCCCAGAGCAAACAATATCATACCAAGTGTTGTAGCAGGGTGTAACAATATCAAAACAGTCCACACCTTTCTTTCTCTCCAACCTTCTTTTCTTTCTAAGTGGGACGGATTTCACTCGCATCGTCCGATAATTTGAATCGGTGTTTGTGCATCATTCATTCCCCATTATAAGACTCTTATGGACAACAATACTATAACGCATACCAAAATAGTCCACTCGCTCCTAACTGGTTCTTTTCTTTCTCTCGAACCTTCTTTTCTTTCTAAGTGGGACGGATTTCACTCGAATCCAACTAATAATTTGAATCGGTGTTTGCGCATCATTCCTTCACCATTATAAGACTCTGATGGACAACAATACTATAACACATACCAAAATAGTACACTCTCTCCTAACTGCCCCGTTTCTTTCTCTCTAACCTTCTTTTCTTTCTAACTGGGACGGATTTCACTCGAATCCTACAAATAAGATGAATAGGTATTTGTACATCATACCTTCACCGTTATAAGACTTTTATGGACAACAACACTATAATGTAAACCAAAATAGTCGATACTCTTCTTACTGACGTTTTTCTTTCTCTCCAACCTTCTTTTCTTTTTAAGTGGGACGGATTTCACTCAAATCCCACTAATAAGTTGAATCGATTTTTGTACATTGTTCCATCATCATTATAAGACTCTTATGGATAACATTCCAATAAAGCATACCAAAATAGTTCACACGCTCCTAACTGGCCATTTTCTTTCTCTCCAAACTTCTTTTCTTTCTAAGTGGGACGGATTTCACTCGATTCCTACTAATAAATTGAATCACTGCTTGTACATCATTCCTTCACCACTATAAGAGTATTATGGATAACAATACTATAAAGCATATCAAAACAGTCAACACCATCTTAACTGGACCTTTTTTTTCTCTCCAACCTTCTTTTCTTTCTAAGTGGGACGGATTTCACTCGAATCGTCCTATAAGTTGACTCGGTGTTTATGGATCATTCCTTTGCCATTATAGGACTCTTATACACAACAATACTATAACGCATACCAAAATAGTCAACTCGCTCCTAACTGGCCTTTTTCTTTCTCTCCAACCTTCTTTTCTTTTTAAGTGGGATGGATTTCACTTGAATCCTACTAATAATATGAATCAGTGTTTGGGCTTCATTCCTTGGCCATTATAAGACTCTTATGGACAACAATACTATAACGGATACAAAAATAATCCACTCGCTTCTAACTGACCCGTTTCTTTCTCTCCAACCTTCTTTTCTTTCTAAATGGGACGGATTTCACTCGAATCCTACTAATAAATTTAATCGGTGTTTGTACTTCATTCATTCACCATTATAAGACTATTATGGACAACAACACTATAAAGCATATAAAAATAGTCCATACTCTCCTAACTGACCATTTTCTTTCTCTCGAACATTCTTTTCTTTCTAACTGGGACTTATGTCAGTCGATTCCAACTAATAAGTTGAATCGGTGTTTGTGCATCATTCATTCAACATTATAAGACTCTTATGGACAACAATACTTTAACGTATACAAAAATTGTCCACACGCTCCTAATTGCCCTATTTCTTTCTCTCCAACCTTCTTTTCTTTCTAACTAGGACGGATCTAACTCGAATCCTACTAATAAGTTGAATAGGTATTTGAACATCATACCTTCACCGTTATAAGACTCTTATGGAAAACAAATACTATAAAGCATGCCAAAATAGTACACACTGTTCTAACTAGCCATTTCTTTCTCTCCAAACTTCTTTTCTTTCTAAGTGGGACGGGCTTCACTGGAATCCTATTAATAAGTTGAATCGGTGCTTGTACATCAATCCTTCACCATTATAAGACTCTTATGGAAAACAATACTATAACGCATAAAAAATTGTACATACTCTCCCAACTAGCAATTTTCTTTCTCTCAAACCTTATTTTCATTCTAAATGGGACGGATTCGACTCGAATCCTACTTATAAGTTGAATTGTTGTTTGTACATAATTCATTCACCATTACAAGACTCTTATGGACAACAACACTATAAAGTATATCAAAATAGTCGATACTTTCCTAACTGGCATTTTTCTTTCTCTCAAACCTTCTTTTCTTTTTAAGTGGGACGGATTTCACTAGAATCCTACTTATAAGTTATATCGGTGTTTGTACGTAATTCCTTCACCATTATAAGCCTCTTATGGACAACACTACTATAACGCATACAAAAATAGTCCACACGCTCCAAACTGGCCCTTTTCTTTCTTTCCAAACTTCTTTTCTTTCTAAGTGGACGGATTTCATTCGAATCCTACTAATAAGTTGAATCGGTGCTTGTACATCATTCCTTCACCACTATAACACTATTATGGACAATAATTCTATAAAGCATATGAAAACAATCCACACCTTCCTAACTGGCCTTTTTCTTTCTCTCCAACCTTCTTTTCGTTTTAAGTGGGATGGATTTCACTCGAATCCTACTAATAAGTTGAATCAGTGTTTGTGCTTCAATCCTTGGCCATTATAATACTCTTATGGACAACAATACTATAACAGATACAAAAATAATCCACTCGCTCCTAACTGGCCCGTTTCTTTCTCTCCATCCTTCTTTTCTTTCTAAATGGGAGGGATTTCACTCGAATCCTACTGATAAGTTTAATCGGTGTTTGTACTTCATGCATTCACCATTATAAGACTATTATGAACAACAACACTATAAAGCATATAAAAATAGTCCATACTCTCCTAACTGACCCTTTTCTTTCTCTCGAACATTCTTTTCTTTCTAACTGGGACTTATGTCAGTCGATTCCAACTAATAAGTTGAATCGGTGTTTGTGCATCATTCATTCAACATTATAAGACTCTTATGGACAACAATACTTTAACGTATAAAAAAATTGTCCACACGCTCCTAATTGCCCTATTTCTTTCTCTCAACCTTCTTTTCTTTCTAACTGGGACGGATCTAACTCAAATCCTACTAATAAGTTGAATAAGTATTTGAACATCATACCTTCACCGTTATAAGACTCTTATGGAAAACAAATACTATAAAGCATGCCAAAACAGTCCACACTGTTCTAACTGGCCATTTTCTTTCTCTCCAAACTTCTTTTCTTTCTAAGTGGGACGGGTTTCACTGGAATCCTATTAATAAGTTGAATCGGTGCTTGTACATCAATCCTTCACCATTATAAGACTCTTATGGAAAAAAATACTATAACGCATAAAACATTGTCCATACTCTCCCAACTAGCCATTTTCTTTCTCTCAAACCTTCTTTTCATTCTAAATGGGACGGATTCCACTCGAATCCTACTTATAAGTTGAAATGTTGTTTGTACATAATTCATTCACCATTACAAGACTCTTATGGACAACAACACTATAAAGTATATCAAAATAGTCGATACTTTCCTAACTGGCATTTTTCTTTCTCTAAAATCTTCTTTTCTTTTTAAGTGGGACGGATTTCACTCGAATCCTACTTATAATTTAAATCGGTGTTTGTACATAATTCCTTCACCATTATAAGCCTGTTATGGACAACACTACTATAACGCATACAAAAATAGTCCACACGCTCCAAACTGCCCCTTTTCTTTCTTTCCAAACTTATTTTCTTTCTAAGTGGACGGATTTCATTCGAATCCTACTAATAAGTTGAATCGGTGCTTGTACATCATTTCTTCACCACTATAACACTATTACGGACAATAATTCTATAAAGCATATGAAAACAGTCCACACCTTCCTAACTGGCCTTTTTCTTTCTCTCCAACCTTCTTTTCTTTTTAAGTGGGATGGATTTCACTCGAATCCTACTAATAAGTTGAATCAGTGTTTGTGCTTCAATCCTTGGCCATTATAATACTCTTATGGACAACAATACTATAACGGATACAAAAATAATCCACTCGCTCCTAACTGGCCCGTTTCTTTCTCTCCAACCTTATTTTGTTTCTAAATGGGACGGATTTCACTCGAATCCTACTAATAAGTTTAATCGGTGTTTGTACTTCATGCATTCACCATTATAAGACTATTATGAACAACAACACTATAAAGCATATAAAAATAGTCCATACTCTCCTAACTGACCCTTTTCTTTCTCTCGAACATTCTTTTCTTTCTAACTGGGACTTATGTCAGTCGATTCCAACTAATAAGTTGAATCGGTGTTTGTGCATCATTCATTCAACATTATAAGACTCTTATGGACAACAATACTTTAACGTATAAAAAAATTGTCCACACGCTCCTAATTGCCCTATTTCTTTCTCTCAACCTTCTTTTCTTTCTAACTGGGACGGATCTAACTCGAATCCTACTAATAAGTTGAATAGGTATTTGAACATCATACCTTCACCGTTATAAGACTCTTATGGAAAACAAATACTATAAAGCATGCCAAAACAGTCCACACTGTTCTAACTGGCCATTTTCTTTCTCTCCAAACTTCTTTTCTTTCTAAGTGGGACGGGTTTCACTGGAATCCTATTAATAAGTTGAATCGGTGCTTGTACATCAATCCTTCACCATTATAAGACTCTTATGGAAAAAAATACTATAACGCATAAAAAATTGTCCATACTCTCCCAACTAGCCATTTTCTTTCTCTCAAACCTTCTTTTCATTCTAAATGGGACGGATTCCACTCGAATCCTACTTATAAGTTGAAATGTTGTTTGTACATAATTCATTCACCATTTCAAGACTCTTATGGACAACAACACTATAAAGTATATCAAAATAGTCGATACTTTCCTAACTGGCATTTTTCTTTCTCTCAAACCTTCTTTTCTTTTTAAGTGGGACGGATTTCACTCGAATCCTACTTATAATTTAAATCGGTGTTTGTACGTAATTCCTTCACCATTATAAGCCTCTTATGGACAACACTACTATAACGCATACAAAAATAGTCCACACGCTCCAAACTGGCCCTTTTCTTTCTTTCCAAACTTATTTTCTTTCTAAGTGGACGGATTTCATTCGAATCCTACTAATAAGTTGAATCGGTGCTTGTACATCATTCCTTCACCACTATAACACTATTATGGACAATAATTCTATAAAGCATATGAAAACAGTCCACACCTTCCTAACTGGCCTTTTTCTTTCTCTCCAACCTTCTTTTCTTTTTAAGTGGGATGGATTTCACTCGAATCCTACTAATAAGTTGAATCAGTGTTTGTGCTTCAATCCTTGGCCATTATAATACTCTAATGGAAAATAATACTATAACGGATACAAAAATAATCCACTCGCTCCTAACTGGCCCGCTTCTTTCTCTTCAACCTTATTTTCTTTCTAAATGGGACGGATTTCACTCGAATCCTACTAATAAGTTTAATCGGTGTTTGTACATAATCCATTCACCATTATAAGACTATTATGGACAACAACACTATAAATTATATAAAAATAGTCCATACTCTCCTAACTGACCATTTTCTTTCTCTCGAACATTCTTTTCTTTCTAATTGGGACTTTTGTCAGTCGATAACAACTAATAAGTTGAATCGGTGTTTGTGCATCATTCATTCACCATTATAAGACTCTTATGGACAACAATACTTTAACGTATAAAAAAATTGTCCACACGCTCCTAATTGCCCTATTTCTTTCTCTCAACCTTCTTTTCTTTCTAACTGGGACGGATCTAACTCGAATCGTACTAATAAGTTGAATAGGAATTTGAACATCATACCTTCACCGTTATAAGACTCTTATGGAAAACAAATACTATAAAGCATGCCAAAACAGTCCACACTGTTCTAACTGGCCATTTTCTTTCTCTCCAAACTTCTTTTCTTTCTAAGTGGGACGGGTTTCACTGGAATCCTATTAATAAGTTGAATCGGTGCTTGTACATCAATCCTTCACCATTATAAGACTCTTATGGAAAAAAATACTATAACGCATAAAAAATTGTCCATACTCTCCCAACTAGCCATTTTCTTTCTCTCAAACCTTCTTTTCATTCTAAATGGGACGGATTCCACTCGAATCCTACTTATAAGTTGAAATGTTGTTTGTACATAATTCATTCACCATTACAAGACTCTTATGGACAACAACACTATAAAGTATATCAAAATAGTCGATACTTTCCTAACTGGCATTTTTCTTTCTCTCAAACCTTCTTTTCTTTTTAAGTGGGACGGATTTCACTCGAATCCTACTTATAATTTAAATCGGTGTTTGTACGTAATTCCTTCACCATTATAAGCCTCTTATGGACAACACTACTATAACGCATACAAAAATAGTCCACACGCTCCAAACTGGCCCTTTTCTTTCTTTCCAAACTTATTTTCTTTCTAAGTGGACGGATTTCATTCGAATCCTACTAATAAGTTGAATCGGTGCTTGTACATCATTCCTTCACCACTATAACACTATTATGGACAATAATTCTATAAAGCATATGAAAACAGTCCACACCTTCCTAACTGGCCTTTTTCTTTCTCTCCAACCTTCTTTTCTTTTTAAGTGGGATGGATTTCACTCGAATCCTACTAATAAGTTGAATCAGTGTTTGTGCTTCAATCCTTGGCCATTATAATACTCTTATGGAAAATAATACTATAACGGATACAAAAATAATCCACTCGCTTCTAACTGGCCCGTTTCTTTCTCTCCAACCTTATTTTCTTTCTAAATGGGACGGATTTCACTCGAATCCTACTAATAAGTTTAATCGGTGTTTGTACTTCATGCATTCACCATTATAAGACTATTATGAACAACAACACTATAAACCATATAAAAATAGTCCATACTCTCCTAACTGACCCTTTTCTTTCTCTCGAACATTCTTTTCTTTCTAACTAGGACTTATGTCAGTCGATTCCAACTAATAAGTTGAATCGGTGTTTGTGCATCATTCATTCAACATTATAAGACTCTTATGGACAACAATACTTTAACGTATAAACAAAATTGTCCACACGCTCCTAATTGCCCTATTTCTTTCTCTCAACCTTCTTTTCTTTCTAACTGGGACGGATCTAACTCGAATCTTACTAATAAGTTGAATAGGTATTTGAAAATCATACCTTCACCGTTATAAGACTCTTATGGAAAACAAATACTATAAAGCATGCCAAAACAGTCCACACTGTTCTAACTGGCCATTTTCTTTCTCTCCAAACTTCTTTTCTTTCTAAGTGGACGGATTTCATTCGAATCCTACTAATAAGTTGAATCGGTGCTTGTACATCATTCCTTCACCACTATAACACTATTATGGACAATAATTCTATAAAGCATATGAAAACAGTCCACACCTTCCTAACTAGCCTTTTTCTTTCTCTCCAACCTTCTTTTCTTTTTAAGTGGGATGGATTTCACTCGAATCCTTCTAATAAGTTGAATCAGTGTTTGTGCTTCAATCCTTGGCCATTATAATACTCTTATGGAAAATAATACTATAACGGATACAAAAATAATCCACTCGCTCCTAACTGGCCCGTTTCTTTCTCTCCAACCTTATTTTCTTTCTAAATGGGACGGATTTCACTCGAATCCTACTAATAAGTTTAATCGGTGTTTGTACATAATCCATTCACCATTATAAGACTATTATGGACAACAACACTATAAATTATATAAAAATAGTCCATACTCTCCTAACTGACCATTTTCTTTCTCTCGAACATTCTTTTCTTTCTAATTGGGACTTTTGTCAGTCGATAACAACTAATAAGTTGAATCGGTGTTTGTGCATCATTCATTCACCATTATAAGACTCTTATGGACAACAATACTTTAACGTATACAAAAATTGTCCACACGCTCCTAATTGCCATGTTTCTTTCTCTCCAACCTTCTTTTCTTTCTAACTTGGACGAATTTCACTCGAATCCTACTAATAAGTTGAATAGGTATTTGTACATCATACCTTCACCGTTATAAGACTCTTATGGAAAAAAATACTATAAAGCGTACCAAAATAGTCCACACGGTTCTAATTGGCCATTTTCTTTCTCTCCAAACTTCTTTTCTTTCTAAGTAGGATGGGTTTCACTCGAATCCTATTAATAAGTTGAATCGGTGCTTTTACATCAATCCTTCACCATTGTAAGACTCTTATGGAAAAAAATACTATAACGCATAAAAAATTGTCCATACTCTCCCAACTAGCCATTTTCTTTCTCTCAAACCTTCTTTTCATTCTAAATGGGACGGATTCCACTCGAATCCTACTTATAAGTTGAATTGTTGTTTGTACATAATTGATTCACCATTATAAGACTCTCATGGACAACAACACTATAAAGCATACCAAAATAGTCGATACTTTCCTAACTGGCATTTTTCTTTCTCTCAAACCTTCTTTTCTTTTTAAGTGGGACGGATTTCACTCGAATCCTACTTATAAGTTAAATCGGTGTTTGTACATAATTTCATCACCATTAAAAGACTCTTATGGACAACAATACTATAACGCATACAAAAATAATCCACACGCTCCAAACTGGCCATTTTCTTTCTTTCCATACTTCTTTTCATTCTAAGTGGGACAGATTTCACTCGATTCCTAGTAATAAGTTGAATCGCTGCTTGTACATCATTTATTCACCTTTATAAGACTATTATGGATAACAATACTATAAAGCATATAAAAACAGTCCACACCTTCCTAACTGACCCTTTTCTTTCTCTCCAACCTTCTTTTCTTTCTATTGGGGACGGATTTCACTCGAATCGTCCTATAAATTGACTCGGTGTTTGTGCATCATTCCTTCGCCATTATAGGACTCTTGTGGACAACAATACTATAACGCAAACCAAAATAGTCCACTCCCTCCTAACTGACCCTTTTTTTTCTCTCCAACCTTCTTTTCTTTGTAAGTGAGACGAATTTCACTCGAATCCTTCTAATAAGTTAAATCGGTATTTGTACATCATTTCTTCACCATCATAAGACTCTTATGGATAAAAATACTATAAAGCATTCCAAAATAGTCCAGACACTCCTAACTGGCTATTTTCTTTCTTTCCAAACTTATTTTCTTTCTAAGTGGACGGATTTCACTCGAATCCTACTAATAAGTTTAATCGATGCTTGTACATCATTCCTTCACCACTATAAGACTATTATGGACAATAATATTATAAAGCATATGAAAACAGTCGACACCTTCCTAACTAGCCCTTTCCTTTCTCTCCAACCTTCTTTTCTATTTAAGTGGGATAAATTTCACTCGAATCCTACTAATAAGTTGAATCGGTGTTTCTGCATCATTCCTTCGCCATTATAAGACTCTTATGGACAAGAATAATATAACGGATACAAAAATAATCCACTTGCTCCTAAAAGGCCCGTTTCTGTCTCTCCAATCTTCTTTTCTTTCTAAATGGGACGGATTTTACTCGAATCCTACTGATAACTTGAGTAGGTGTTTGTAAATCATACCTTCACTATTATAAAACTCTTATCGACCACAATACTATAATCTATAGCAAAATAGTCCACATGCTCCGTACTGGCCCTTTTCTTTCTCTCCAAACTTCTTTTCTTTCTAAGTGGGACGGGTTTCACTCGAATCCTAATAATAAGTTGAATCGGTGTTTGTGCATCATTCATTCACCATTAGACGACTCTTATGGACAACAATACTATAACGCATACTAAAATAGTCCATTCGCTCCTAATTGACCATTTTCTTTCTCTCCAACCTTCTTTTCTTTCTTAGTGCGACGGATTTCACTCGAATCCTTCAAATCAGTTGAATCGGTATTTATACTTGATTTCTTCACCATTATAAGACTCTTACGGACAACAATACTATAAAGTATACCAAAATAGTCCACATGCTCCTAACTGGCCCTTTACTTTCTCTCCAAACCACTTTCCTTTCAAAATGAGACGGATTTCACTTGAATCCTACTAATAAGTGGAATAGGTGTTTATACATCATACCTTCACCATTATAAGACTCTTATGTACATCAACACTATAAAGCATACCAAAATAGTCTACACGCTCCTAACTGACCCTTTTCTTTCTTTCAGAACTTCTTTTCTTTCTAAGTGGGATGGGGTTCACTCGAATCCTACATATAAGTTGAATCGGTACTTCTACATAAATTCTTCACCATTATAAGACTCTTATAGACAACAATACTATAACGCATACAAACATAGTAAACTAGCTCCGAACTGGCCATTCTCTCAAACCTTCTTTTCTTTCTAAGTGGGACGAATTTCACTCGAATCCTACTAATAAATTGAATCAGTGTTTGTACATCATTCATTCACCATTGTATGACTATTATGGACAACAACACTATAAAGCATACACAAATATTCCATACTCTCCTAACTGGCGCTTTTCTTTCTCTCCAACCTTCTTTTCTTTTTAAGTGAAATAAATTTCACTTAAATCCTTCTAGTAAATTGAATCGGTATTTTTACATCATACCATCACCATTATATGATTCTTAAGGACAACAATACTATAAAGCATACCAAAATAGTCCACACTCTCCTAACTGGCCCTTTTTTTCTGTCCAAATTCTTTTCTTTCTAAGTGAGATGGATTTCACTCGAATCCTACTAATAAGTTGAATCGGTGTTTGTGCATCATTCCTTCACCATTATAAGACTCTTATGGACAACAATACTATAACACATTCCATAATAGTGCACTCGCTCCTAACAGCCCCGTTTCTTTCTCTCGAACCTTCTTTTCTTTCTAAGTGAGAAGGATTTCACTCGAATCCTACTAATAAGTTGAATAGGTGTTTGAACATCATACCTTCGCCATTATAAGACTATGATGGATAACAATACTATAATGCTTATAAAAACAGTCCACACCTTCCTAACTGGCCATTTTCTTTCTCTCCAACCTACTTTTCTTTTTAAGTTGGATGGATTTCACTCGAATCCACTAATAAGTTTAATCGGTGTTTGTGCATCATTCCTTCACCATTATAAGACTCTTATGGACAACAATCCTATAACACATACCAAAATAGTCCACTCGATCCCAACTACCCCGTTTATTTCTCTCAACCTTCTTTTCTTTCTAACTGGGACGAATTTCACTCGAGTCTTACTAATAAGTTGAATAGGTATTAGTACATCTTACCTTCACCGTTATAAGACTTTTATGGACAGAAACACTATAAAGCATTCCAAAATAGTCAACACGCTCCTAACTGGCCCTTTTCTTTCTAAGTGAGACGGGTTTCACTCGAATCCTATTAATAAGTTTAATCGGTGCTTGTACATCAATCCTTCACCATTATCAGACTCTTATGGAAATCAATACTATAACGCATAAAAAATTGTCCATGCTCTCCTAACTAGCCATTTTCTTTCTCGCAAACCTTCTTTTAATTCTAAATGGGACGGATTTCACTCAAATCATACTAATAAGTTGAATCGGTGTTTGTACATCATTCATTCACCATTATAAGACTATTATGGACAAGAACACAATAAAGTGTACAGAAATAGTCGATACTCCCCAAACTGTCGTTTTTCATTCTCTCCAACCTTCTTTTCTTTTTAAGTAGGACGAATTTCACTCAAATCCCACTAATAAGTTGAATCGGTGTTTGTACATAATTCATTCACCATTATAAGACTTTTATGGAGAACAACACTATAAAGTATACCAAAATAGTCGATACTCTCCTAACTGGCATTTTTCTTTCTCTCCAACCTTCTTTTCTTTTTAAGTGAGACGGATTTCAATCAAATCCTACTAATAAGTTGAATCGGTTTTTGTACATCATTCATGACCATTATAAGACTGTTATGGACATATATATTATAAAGCATACCAAAATAGTCCACATGCTCCTAACTGACATTTTTCTTTCTCTCAAAACTTCTTTTCTTTCTAATTGGAACGGTGTTCACTCGAATCTTACTAATAAGTTGAATCGATGTTTGTGCATCTTTCCTTCAGTATTATAAGACTCTTATGGACAACAATACTATAAGGCATACAAAAGTAGTCCACACGCTCCCAACTGGCCTTTTTCTTTCTTTCCATACTTTTTCTCTTTCTAAGTGGGACGGATTTCACTCGAATCCTACTAATAAATTGAATTGGTGTTTGTGCATCATTCCTTTGACATTATAAGACTCTTATGGACAACAGTACTATAACACGTACCAAAATAGTCCACTTGCTCCTAACTGGCCCGTTTCTTTCTCTCCAACCTTCTTTCCTTTCAAATTGGGACGGATTTTACTCGAATCCTACTAATAAGTTGAATAGGTATTTGTACATTATACCTTAACCATTATAAGACTCTTATAGACAACAATACTATAAAGCATACCAAAATAGTCCACACGCTCCTAATTGGCCCTTTACTTTCTCTCCAAACTTCTTTTCTCTCTAAGTGGGGCATGTTTCACTCGAATCCTACTAATCAGTTGAATCGGTGTTTGTGCATCATTCCTTCAGCATTAGAAGACTCATATGGACAACAATACTATAACTCATACAAAAATAGTCCACACGCTCCAAACTGGCCCTTTTCTTTCTTTCCATACTTATTTTCTTTCTAAGTGGGACAGATTTCACTCGAATCCTACTAATAAGTTGAATCGGTGCTTGTACATAAATCCTTCACCATTATAAGACTCTTATGGACAACAATACTGTAACGCATACAAAAATAGTAAACTCGCTCTTAACTGACCATTTTCTTTCTCCCAAACCTTCTTTTCTTTCTAAATGGGACGGATTTCACTCGAATCCTACTAATAAGTTTAATCGGTGTTTGTACATCATTCATTCACAATTATAAGACTATTATGGACAACAACACTATAAAGTAAACCAAAATAGTCGATACTCTCCAAACTAGCGTTTTTCTTTTTCTCCAACCTTCTTTTCTTTTTAAGTGAGACGGATTTCACTCAAATCCTACTAATAAGTTGAAACGATATTTGTACAACATTCATCACCATTATAGGACTCTTATGGACAACAATACTATAAAGCATACCAAAATAGTCCGCACGCTCCTAACTGGCCCTTTACTTTCTCTCCAAACTTCTTTTCTTTCTAAGTGGGACGAATTTCACTCGAATCCTAGTAATAAGTTCAATCAGTGTTTGTACATCATTCCTTCACAATTATAAGACTCTTATGGACAAATATATTACAAAGCATACCGAAAGAGTCCACACGGTCCGAACTGACCCTTTTCTTACTCTCCAAACTTCTTTTCTTTCTAAGTGGGACAAGTTTCACTCGAATTCTACTAATAAGTTGAATCGGTGTTTGTGCATCATTCGTTCAGCATTATAAGACTCCTATGGACAACAATAGTATAAAGCATACCAAAAGAGTCCACACGCTCCTAATTGGCCCTTTTCTTTCTCTCCAACCTTCTTTTCTTTCTAAGTGGGACGGATTTCACTCGAATCCTACTAGTAAGTTGAACCGGTATTTGTACATCATTTCTTCACCATCATAAGACTAATATGGATAACAATACTATAAAGCATTCCAAAATAGTCCATACGCTCCTAACTAACCATTTTCTTTCTTTCAAAACTTCTTTTCTTTCTAAGTGGGACGGATTTCACTCGAATTCTACTAATAAGTTGAATCGGTGCATGTACATCATTCCTTCACCACTATAACACTATTATGGAAAATAATGCTATAAAGTATATCAAAACAGTCCCCACCTTCCTAAATGGCCCTTTTCTTTTTCTCCAACCTTCTTTTCTTTTTATGTGGGATGGATTTCGCTCGAATCCTACTAATATGTTGAATCGGTGTTTGTGCATCAATCATTCGCCATTATAAGACTCTTATGGAAACAATACTATAAAGGATACCAAAATAATGTACTCACTCCTAACTAGCCCGTTTCTTTCTGTCCAACCTTCTTTTCTTTTAAAGTGGGATCGATTTCACTCGAATCCTACTAATAAGTTGAATTGGTCTTTATACATCATACCTTCACCATTATAAGAATCTTATGGATAACCATATTATAAAGCATACCAAAATAGTCAACACCTTCCTAACTGGCTATTTTCTTTCTCTCCAACCTTCTTTTAAGTTGAATCAGTGTTTGCGAATCATTCATTTGCCATTATAAGACGCTTATGGACAACAATACTATAACGCATACCAAAATAATCCACTCGCTCCTAACTGGCCCGTTTCTTTCTCTCCAACCTTCTTTTCTTTTTAAATGGGACGGATTTAAGTCGAATCCTACTAATAAGTTGAATAGGTGTTTATAGATCATACATTCACCATTATAAGAGTCTTATGGACATAGATACTATAAAGCATACCTAAATAGTCCACACGCTCCAAACTGGCCATTTTCTTTCTTTCCATACTTCTATTCTTTCTAAGTGGGGCAGATTTCACTCGATTCCTACTAATAAGTTGAATCGCTGCTTGTACATCATTACTTCACCACTATAAAAATATTATGGGTAAGAATACTATAAAGAATATAAAAACAGTCCACACCTTCCTAACTGGCCCTTTTCTTTCTCTCCAATCTTCTTTTCTTTCTAAGTGTGACGGATTTCACTCGAATGGTCCTATAAGTTGAATCGGTGTTTGTGCATCATTCCTTCACCATTATAAGACTTTTATGGACAACAATACTATAATGCATACCAAAGTAGTCCACTCCCTCCTAACTAGCCCTTTTCTTTCTCTCCAATCTTCTTTTCTTTCTAAGTGGGACGGATTTCACACGAATCCTACTAATAAGTTGAATCGGTATTTGTACATCATTTATTCATCATCATAAAACTCTTATTGACAACAATATTATAAAGCATACCAAAATAGTCCAGACGCTCATAACTGACCCTTTTCTTTCTATCCAAACTTCTTTTTTTTCTAAGTACGACGGATTTCACTCGAATGGTCCTACAAGTTGAATCGGTGTTTGTGCATCATTCCTTCGCCATTATAATACTTTTATGGACAACAATACTATAACGCATACCAATGTAGTCCACTCGCTCCTAACTAGCCTTTTTCTTTCTCTCCAACCTTCTTTTATTTCTAAGTGGGACGGATTTCACTCCAATCCTACTAACAAGACTCTTATGGACAACAATACTATAAAGCTTACCAAAATAGTCCACACGCTCTTAACTGGCCCTTCTCTTTCTTTCCAAACTTCTTTTCTTTCTAAGTAGGATGTATTTCACTCGAATCCTACTAATAAGTTGAATCGGTGCTTCTACATGATTCCTTCACCACTATAAGACTATTATGGACAATGATGCTATAAAGGATATGAAAACAGTCCACGCCTTCCTAACTGGCCATTTTCTTTCTCTCCAACCTTGTTTTCTTTTTGAGTGGGATGGATTTCACTCGAATCCTACTAATAAGTTGAATCGGTGTTTGTGCATCATTCATTCGCCATCATAAGAAACTTATGGACAACAATACTATAACGGATACAAAAATAATCAATTCGCTCCTAATTGGCCCGTTTCTTTTTCTCCAACCTTCTTTTCTTTCTAAATGTGATGGATTTAACTCGAATCCTACTAATAAGTTGAATAGGAGCTTGTACATCATACCTTCACAATTATAACACTCTTATGCTTAACAATACTATAAAGTATACCAAAATAGTCCACACGCTCCTAACTGGCCAGTTTCTTTCTCTCCAAACTTCTTTTATTTCTAAGTGCAACGGGTTTCAATTGAATCCTACTAATAAGTTGAATCGGTGTTTGTGTTTCATTCCTCCATAATTATAAGACTCTTACAGAAAACAATACTATAACGCATACAAAAATATTCCACCCGCTCCAAACTGGCCCTTTTCTTTTTTTCCATACTTATTTTTTTTCTAAGTGGGACAGATTTCACTCGAATGGTCCTATAAGTTGAATCGGTGTTTGTGCATCATTCCTTCGCCATTATAAGACTCTAATGGACAACAATCCTATAACGCATACCAAAGTTGTCCCCTCGCTCCTAACTGGCCATTTTCTTTCTCTCCAACCTTTTTTTCTTTCTAAATGGGCCGGATTTCACTCGAATCCTACTAATAAATTGAATCGATGTTTGTACATCATTCATTCACCATTATAAGACTAGTCTGGACCAAAACACTATAAAGCATACCAAAATATTCCATACTCTTCTAACTGGAGCTTTTCTTTCTCTCTAACCTTCTTTTCTTTTTAAGTGGGACGGATTTCACTCAAATCATACTAATAAGTTGAATCGGTGTTTGTACATCATTCCATCACCATTATAAGACTGTTATGGACAAAAATATTATAAAGCATACCAAAATAGTCCACACGCTCCTAACTTCTTTTTTTTTTCTCTCTAAACTTCTTTTCTTTCTATTTGGGACGGAGTTCACTCGAATCTTACTAATAAGTTGAATCGCTATTTGTGGATCATTCCTTCAGCATTATAAGACTCCTATGGACAACAATACTATAACGCATACAAAAATAATCCACAGGCTCCTAACTGGCCCTTTTCTTTCTCTCCAACCTTCTTTTCTTTCAAAGTGGCACAGATTTCACTCGAATCCTACTAGTAAGTTGAATCGGTATTTGTACATCATATTTTCACCATCATAAGACTCATATGGATAACAATACTATAAAGCATTCCAAAATAGTCCATACGCTCCTAACTAACCCTTTTCTTTCTTTCCAAACTTCTTTTCTTTCTAAGTGGGACGGATTTCACTCGACTTCTACTAATAAGTTGAATCGGTGCATGTACATCATTCCATCACCACTATAACACTATTATGGAAAATAATGCTATAAAGTATATCAAAACAGTCCACACCTTCCTAAATGGCCCTTTTCTTTTTCTCCAACCTTCTTTTCTTTTTAAGTAGGACGGATTTCACTCGAATCCTACTAATAAGTTGAATCGGTGTTTGTGCATCATTCCTTCACCATTATAAGACTCTTATGGAAAATAATACTATAAAGGATACCAAAATAATCCACTCACTCCTAACTAGCCCGTTTCTTTTTGAATCGGTGCATGTACATCATTCCTTCACCACTATAACACTATTATGGAAAATAATGCTATAAAGTATATCAAAACAGTCCACACCTTCCTAAATGGCCCTTTTCTTTTTCTCCAACCTTCTTTTCTTTTAAGGTGGGATCGATTTCACTCGAATCGTACTAATAACTTTAATAGGTGTTTGTACATGATACCTTCACCACGATAAGAGTCTTATGGACAACAATACTATAAAGCATACAAAAATAGTCCACACCTTCCTAACTGGCCATTTTCTTTCTCTCCAACCTTCTTTTATTTCTAAGTGTGATGGATTTCACTCGAATGGTCCTATAAGTTGAATCGGTGTTTGTGCATCATTCATTCCTCATTATAAGACTTTTATGGACAACAATACTATAACGCATACCAAAGCAGTCCACTCACTCCTAACTGGCCCTTTTATTTCTCTCAAACCTTCTTTTCTTTCTAAGTGGGACGGATTTCACTCGAATCTTACTAATAAGTTGAATCAGTATTTGTACAACATTTCTTCACCATCATAAGACTCTTATGGACAACAATACTATAAAGCTTACCAAAATAGTTCACACGTTCCTAACTGGCTCTTTTCTTTCTTTCCAAACTTCATTTCTTTCTAAGTGGGACGGATTTCACTCGAATCGTCCTATACGTTGAATCGGTGTTTGTGCATCATTCCTTCACCATAAGACTATAATGGACAACAATACTATAACGCATACCAAAATAGTCCACTCGCTCCTAATTGGCCATTTTCTATCTATTCAACCTTCATTTCTTTCTAAGTGGGACGAGTTTCAATGGAATCCTATTAATAAGGTGAATCGGTATTTTTGCATCATTCCTTCAGCATTATAAGACTCTTATGGACAACAATACTATAACGCATACAAAAATAGTCTACAAGCTCCAAACTGGCCCTTTTCTTTCTTTCCATACATCTTTTCTTTCTATGTGGGACAGATTTCACTCAATTCCTACTAATAAGTTGAATCGCTTCATGTACATCATTCCTTCACCATTATAAAAATATTATGGATAACAATACTATATAGCATATGAAAACAATCCACACCTTCCTAACTGACCCTTTTCTTTCTATCCAACCTTTTTTTTTTTTCTATGTGGGACGGATTTTACTCGAATGGTTCTCTAAGTTGAATCGGTGTTGGTGCATCATTCCTTCACCATTATCAGACTCTTACGGACAACAATACTATAACGCTTACCAAAATAGGCCACTCATTCCTAACTGGCCCTTTTCTCTCTCTCCAACCTTCTTTTCTTTCCAAGTGGGATGGATTTCTCTCGAATCCTACTAATAAGTAGAATCGGTATTTGTACATTATTGCTTCACCATCATAAGACTCTTATGGACAACAATACTATAAAGCATATCAAAACAGTCCACGGCTTCGTCACTGGCCCTTTTCTTTCTCTCCAACCTTCTTTTCTTTTTAAGTGGGATGGATTTCACTCGAATACTACTAATAAGTTGAATCGGTGTTTCTGCATCATTCATTCACCATTATAAGACTCTTATGGACAACAATACTATAACGGATACAAAAATAATCCACTCGCTCTTATCTGGCCCGTTTATTTCTATCCAACCTTATTTTCTTTATAAATGGGAAGGATTTCACTCGAATCCAACTAATAAGTTAAATAGGTGTTTGTACATCATACCTTCACCCTTATAAGAGTCTTATGGATAACAATATTATAAACCATACCAAAATAGTCCACACGCTCCTAACTGGCCCTTTTCTTTCTCTCCAAATTTCTTTAATTTCTAAGTGCGACGGATTTAACTCGAATCCTACTAATAAGTTGAATCGGTGCTTGCACATCATTCCTTCACCACTATAAGACCGTTATGGACAATAATGCTATAAAGCACATAAAAACAGTCCACAACTTCCTAACTAGCCCCTTTCTTTCTATCCAACCTTCTTTTCTTTCCAAGTGGGATGGATTACTCTCGAATCCTACTAATAAGTAGAATCGGTATTTGTACATCATATCTGCACCATCATAAGACTCTTATGGACAACAATACTATAAAGCATACCATAATAGTGCACACGCTCCTAACTGTCCATTTTCTTTCTTTCCAACCTTCTTTTCTTTCTCAGTGGGACGGATTTCGCTCGAATCCTACTAATAAGTTGAATCGGTACTTGTACATCATTCCTTCACCACGAAAAGACTATTATGGACAATAATGCTATAAAGCATATCAGAACAGTCCACGCCTTCGTCACTGACCCTTTTCTTTCTCTCCAACCTTCTTTTCTTTTTACGTGGGATGGATTTCACTCGAATACTACTAATGAGTCGAATCGGTGTTTCTACATCATTCCTTCGCCATTATAAGACTCTTATGGACAACAATACTTTAACGGATACAAAAATAATCTACTCGCTCCTAACTGGCCCGTTTCTTTCTCTCCAACCTTCTTTTCTTTCTAAGTGGGACGGGTTTCAATCGAATCCAACTAATAAGTTGAATCGGTGTTTGTGCATCATTCCTTCAGCATTATTAGACTCCAATGGACAACAAGACCATAACGCATACAAAAATAGTCCACACGTTCCAAACTGGCCATTTTATTTCTTTCCATACTTCTTTTATTAGGACAGATTTCACTCGATTCCTACTAATAAGTTGAATCGCTTCTTGTACATTATTCATTCACCATAATAAAAATATTATGGATAACAATACTATAAAGCATGTTAAAACAGTCAACACCTTCCTAACTAACCATTTTCTTTCTCTCCAACCTTCTTTTGTTTCTAAGTGGGACGGATTTCACTCGAATGGTCCTATAAGTTGAATCGGTGTTTGTGCATCATTCGTTTGCCATTATTAGACTCTTATGGACAACAATATTACAACGCATACCAAAATAGTCCACTCGCTACTAACTGGCCCTTTTCTCTCTCTCCAACCTTCTTTTCTTTCCAAGTGGGATGGATTCTCTCGAATCCTACTAATAAGTAAAATCGGTATTTGTACATGATTGCTTCACCATCATAAGATTCTTATGGACAACAATACTATAAAGCATATCAAAACAGTCCACGCCTTCGTCACTGGCCCTTTTCTTTCTCTCCAACCTTCTTTTATTTTTAAGTGGGATGGACTTCACTCGTATACTACTAATGACTCGAATCGGTGTTTGTGCATCATTCCTTCGCCATTATAAGACTTTTATGGACAACAACACTTTAACGGATACAAAAATAATCCACTCGCTCCTAACTGGCCCGTTTCTTTCTCTTCAACCTTCTTTTCTTTTTAAATGGGACGGATTTCACTCGAATCCTGCTAATAAGTTAAATAGGTGTTTCTACATCATACATTCACTATTATAAGACTCTTATGGACAACAATATTATAAAGCATACCAAAATAGTCCAGACGCTCCTAACTGACCATTTTCTTTCTCTGCAAACTTCTTTTCTTTCTAAGTGGGACGGGTTTCAATCGAATCCTACTAATAAGTTGAATCGGTGTTTGTGCATCATTCCTTTAGCATTATAAGCCCCTTATGGACAACAATACTATAATTCATACAAAAATAGTCCACACGTTCCAAACTGGCCCTTTTCTTTCTTCCCATACTTCTTTTATTTCTAACTGGGACAGATTTCACTATATTCCTACTAATAAGTTCAATCGCTTCTTGTACATCATTCCTTCACCATTATAAAAATATTATGCATAACAGTACTATAAAGCAAGTCAAAACAGGCCACACTTTCCTAACTGGCCCTTTTCTTTCTCTCCAACCTTTTTTTCTTTCTAAGTGGGACGAATTTCACTCGAATGGTCCTATAAGTTGAATCGGTGTTTGTGTATCATTCCTTCGCCATTATTAGACTCTTATGGACAAAAATACTATAAAGCGTACCAAAATAGTCCACACGCTCCTTACTGACCATTTTCTTTCTTTCCAAACTTCTTCTCTTTCTAAGTGGAACGGACTTCACTCGAATCCTACTAATAAGTTGAATCGGTGCTTGTACATCATTCCTTCAACACTATAAGACTATTATGGAGAATAATGCTATAAAGCATATAAAAAAATTCCACGCCTTCCTCACTGGCCCTTTTCTTTCTCTCCAACCTTCTTTTCTTTTTAAGTGCGACGGATTTCACTCAAATCCTACTAATAAGTTCAATCGGTGCTTGTACATCATTCCTTCACCACTATAAGACTATTATGGAGAATAATGCTATAAAGCATATCAAAACAGTCCCTGCCTTCCTCACTGGCCCTTTTCTTTCTCTCCAACCTTCTTTTCTTTTTAAGTGCAACGGATTTCACTCGAATCCTACTAATCAGTTGAATTGGTGCTTGTACATCATTCCTTCACCACTAATAGACTATTATGGACAATAATGCTATAAAGCATATGAAAACAGTCCACACCTTCCTAACTCGCCCCTTTCTTTCTCTCCAACCTTCTTTTCTTTTTAAGTGGGATGGATTTCACAAAAAATACTACTAATGAGTCGAATCGGGGTTTGTGCATCATTTCTTCGCCATTATAAGAGTCTTATGGACAACAGTACTTTAACGGATACAAAAATAATCAACTCGCTCTTAACTGGCCCGTTTCTTTCTCTCCAACCTTCTTTTCTTTTTAAATGGGACAGATTTCACTCGAATCCTGCTAATAAGTTAAATAGGTGTTTCTACATCATATCTTGACCATTATAAGACTCTTATGGACAACAATATTATAAAGCGTACAAAAATAGTCCAAACGTTTCTAACTGACCCTTTTCTTTCTCTGCAAACTTCTTTTCTTTCTAAGTGGGACGGGTTTCAATCGAATCCTACTAATAAGTTGAATCGGTGTTTGTGCATCATTCCTTCAGCATTAAAAGCCTCATATGGGCAACAATACTATAACGCATACAAAAATAGTCCACACGTTCCAAACTGACCCTTTTCTTTCTTTCCATACTTCTTTTATTTCTAATTGGGACATATTTCACTCTATTCCTACTAATAAGTGGAGTCGCTTCTTGTACATCGTTCCTTCCCCATTATAAAAATATTATGGATAACAATACTATAAAGCAAGTCAAAACAGTCCACACTTTCCTAACTGGGCCTTTTCTTTCTCTCCAACCTTCTTTTCTTTCTAAGTGGGACGGATTTAACTCCAATGGTCCTATAAGTTGAATTGGTGTTTGTGCATTATTCCTTCGCCATTATTAGAGTCTTATGAACAACAATAGTATAACGCATACCAAAATAGTCCTCTCGCTCCTAACTGGCTCTTTTCTTTCTCTGCAAACTTCCTTTCATTCTAAGTGAGACGGATTTCTCTCGAATCCTACTAATAAGTAGAATCGATATTTGTACATTATTTATTCACCATCATATGACTCTTATAGACAACAATACTATAAAGCGTAACAAAATAGTCCACACGCTCCTAACTGACCCTTTTCTTCCTTTCCAAACTTCTTTTCTTTCTAAGTTGAACGGATTTCGCTCAAATCCTACTAATAAGTTGAATCGGTGTTTGTTCATCATTCCTTCACAACTATAAGAATATTATGGACAATAATGCTATAACGCATATCAAAACAGTCCACGCCTTCCTCATTGGACCTTTTCTTTCTCTCCAACCTTCTTTTTTTTAAAGTCCGACGAATTTCACTAGAATCCTACTAATAAATTGAATAAGTGCTTGTACATCATTCCTTCACCACTATAAGACTATTATAGACAATAATGCTATAAAGCATATCTAAACTTCGCCATTTAGATCAGTGCTTGAATCAGTGCTTGTACATCATTCCTAACTCGCCCCTTTCTTTCTCTCCAAGCTTCTTTTCTTTTTAAGTGGGATGGATTTCACTCGAATACTACTAATAAGTTGAATCAGTGTTTGTGCATCATTCCTTCACCATTATTAGACTCTTATGGATAGCAATAGTATAACGCATACCAAAATAGTCCACTCGCTCCTAACTGGCCCTTTTCTTTCCAAGTGGGCTGGATTTCTCTCGAATCCTACTAATAAGTAGAATCGGTATTTGTACATGATTTCTTCACCACCCTAAGACTCTTATGGACAACAATACTATAAAGCATACTAAAATAGTCCACACGCTCCTAACTATCCCTTTTCTTTCTTTCCAAACTCCTTTTCTTTCCAAGTGGGACGAATATCGCTCGAATCCTACTAATAAGTTGAATCGGTGTTTGTACATCATTCCTTCACCACTATAAGACTATTATGGACAATAATGCAATAAAGCATATCAAAACAGTCCACGCCTTCCTCACTGGCCCTTTTTTTTCTTTCCAACCTTCTTTTCTTTTTAAGTGCGACGGATTTCACTCGAATCCTACTAATAAGTTGAATCGGTGCTTGTATATCATACCTTCACCACTATAAGACTGTTATAGACAATAATGCTATAAAGCATATCAAAACAGTCCAAACTAGCCCCTTTCTTTCTCTCCAACCTTCTTTTCTTTTTAAGTGGGATGGATTTCACTCGAATACTACTAATAAGGTGAATCAGTGTTTGTGCATCATTCCTTCGCCATTATTAGACTCTAATGGACAAAAATAGTATAACGCATACCAAAATAGTCCACTCTCTCCTAACTGGCTTTTTTCTTTCTCTTCAACCTTCTTTTCTTTCCAAGTGGGATGGATTTCTCTCGAATCCTACTAATATATAGAATCGGAATTTTTACATCATTTCTTCACGATCATAAGACTCTTATGGAAAACAATACTACAAAGAATACCACAATATTCCACATGCTCCTAACTATCCCTTTTCTTTCTTTCTAAACTTCTTTTCTTTCCAAGTGGGATGGATTTCGTTCGAATCCTACTAATAAGTTGAATTGGTGTTTGTCCGTCATTCCTTCACCACTATAAGACTATTATGGACAATAATGCTATAAAGCATATCAAAACAGTCAACGCCTTCCTCAGTGGTCCTTTTGTTTCTCTCCAACCTTCTTTTCTTTTTAAGTGCGACGGATTTCACTCGAATCCTACTAATAAGTTGAATCGGTGCTTGTACATCATTCCTTCACCAGTATAAGACTGTTATGGACAATAATGCTATAAAGCATATCAAAACAGTCCACGCTTTCCTCATTGGCACTTTTCTTTCTCTGCAACCTTCTTGTTTTTTTTAGTGCGACGGATTTCACTCGAATCCTACTAATTAGTTGAATCGGTGCTTGTACATCATTCCTTCACCACTATACGACTGTTATGGACAATAATGCTATAAAGCATATCAAAATAGTCCACACCTTCCTAACTCGCCCCTTTCTTTCTCTCCAACCGTCGTTTCGTTTTAAGTGGGATGGAATTCACTCGAATACTACTAATAAGTTGAATCTGTGTTTGTGCATCATTATTTCACCATTATTAGACTCTTATGAAGAACAATAGTATAACGCATACTAAAATATTCCACTCGCTCCTTATTGACCATTTTCTTTCCCATCAACCTTATTTTCTTTCTAAGTGGGCTGGATTTCTCTCGAATCCTACTAATAAGTAGAATCGGTATTTGTTCATCATTCCTTCGACATTATTAGACTCTTATGGACAACAATAGTATAACGCATACCAAAAGAGTCCACTTGCCCTAACTGGTCCCTTTCTTTCTCTCTAACCTTCCTTTCTTTTTAAGTAGGATGGATTTCACTCGAATACTACTAATAAGGTGAATCGGTGTTTGTGCATCATTCCTTCACCATTATTAGACTATTTTGGACAACAATAGTATAACACAAACAAAAATAGTCCACTCGCTCCTAACTGGCCCTTTTCTTTCTCTCCAACCTACTTTTCTTTCCAAGTGGGATGGATTTCTCTCGAATACTACTAATATGTAGAATCGGTATTTGTACATCATTTCTTCACCATCATAAGACTCCTATGGACAACAATACTATAAAGAATACCAAAATAGTCCACGCGCTCCTAACTATCCCTTTTCTTTCTTTCCAAACTTCATTTCTTTCAAAGTGGGATGGATTTCCCTCGAATCCTACTAATAAGTTGAATCGGTGTTTGTACATCATTCCTTCACCACTATAGGACTATTATGGACAATAAGGCTATAAAGCATATCAAAACAGTCCACGCCTTCCTCACTGGCCCTTTTCTTTCTCTCCAACCTTCTTTTCGTTTTAAGTGCGACGGATTTAACTCGAATCCTACTAAAAAGTTGAATCGGTGCTTGTACATCATTCCTTCACCACTATAAGACTGTTATCGACAATAATGCTATAAAGCATATCAAAACAGTCTACGATTTCCTCACTGGCCCTTTTCTTTCCCTGCAACCATCATTTCTTTTTAAGTGCGACGGATTTCACTCGAATCTTACTAATAAGTTGAATCGGTGCTTGTACATCATTCCTTCACCACTATTAGACTGTTATGGACAAAAATAGTATAACGCATACCAAAATAGTCCACTCGCTCCTAACTGGCCTTTTTCTTTCTCTGCAACCTTCTTTTCTTTCCAAGTGGGATGGATTTCTCTCGAATCCTACAAATATGTAGAATCGGTATTTGTACATCATTTCTTCACCATCATAAGACTCCTATGGACAACAATACTATAAAGAATACCAAAATAGTCCACACGCTCCTAACTATCGATTTTCTTTCTTTCCAAACTTCTTTTCTTTCTAAGTGGGATGGATTTCGCTCGAATCCTACTAATAAGTTGAATCGGTGTTTGTACGTCATTCCTTCACCACTATAACACTATTATGGACAATAATGCTATAAAGAATATCAAAACAGTCAAGGCCTTGCTCACTGGCCCTTTTCTTTATTTCCGACCTTGTTTTCTTTTTAAGTGCGACAGATTTCACTCGAATCCTACTAATAAGTTGAATCGTTGCTTGTACATCATTCCTTCACCACTATAAGACTGTTATGGACAATAATGCTATAAAGCATATCAAAACAGTCCACGCTTTCCTCACAGCCCCTTTTCTTTCTCTGCAACCTTATTTTCTTTTTAAGTGCGACGGATTTCACTCGAATCGTACTAATAAGTTGAATCAGTGCTTGTACATCATTCCTTCACCACTATACGACTGTTATGGAAAATAATGCTATAAAGCATATCAAAACAGTCCACACCTTCCTAACTCGCCCCTTTCTTTCTCTCCAACCTTCGTTTCGTTTTAAGTGGGATAGATTTCACTCGAATACTACTAATAAGTTGAATCCGTGTTGGTGCATCATTCTTTCGCCATTATTAGACTTTTATGGACAACAATAGTATAACGCATACCAAAATAGTCCACTCGGTCCTTACTGGCCTTTTTCTTTCCCTCCAACCTTCTTTTCTTTCAAAGTGGGCTGGATTTATCTCGAATCATACTAATAAGTAGAATCGGTATTTGTGCATCATTCCTTCGACATTATTAGACTCTTATGGATAACAATAGTATAACGCATACCAAAAGAGTCAACTCGCCCTAACTAGCCCCTTTCTTTCTCTCTAACCTTCTTTTCTTTTTAAGTGGGATGGATTTCACTCGAATACTACTAGTAAGGTGAATCGGTGTTTGCGCATTATTCCTTCGCCATTATTACACTCTTATGGACAAAAATAGTATAACGCATACCAAAATAGTCCACTCGCTCCTAACTGGCCTTTTTCTTTATCTCCAACCTTCTTTTCTTTCCAAGTGGGATGGATTTCTCTCGAATCCTAGTAATATGTTGAATCGGTATTTGTACATCATTTCTTCACCATCATAATAAGACTCTAATGGACAACAATACTATAAAGAATGCCAAAATAGTCCACACGCTCCTAACTATCGATTTTCTTTATTTCCAAACTTCTTTTCTTTCTAAGTGGGATGGATTTCGTTCGAATCCTACTAATAAGTTGAATCGGTGTTTGTACGTCATTCCTTCACCACTATAACACTATTATGGACAATAATGCTATAAAGCATATCAAAACAGTCAACGCCTTCCTCACTGGCCCTTTTCTTTATTTCCAACCTTCTTTTCTTTTTAAGTGCGACGGATTTCACTCGAATCCTACTAATAAGTTGAATCGTTGCTTGTACATCATTCCTTCACCACTATAAGACTGTTATGGACAATAATGCTAATTTTGCATATCAAAACAGTCCACGCTTTCCACACTGCCCCTTTTCTTTCTCTGCAACCTTCTTTTCTTTTTAAGTGCGACGGATTTCACTCGAATCGTACTAATAAGTTGAATCAGTGCTTGTACATCATTCCTTCACCACTATACGACTGTTATGGACAATAATGCTATAAAGCATATCAAAACAGTCCACACCTTCCTAACTCGCCCCTTTCTTTCTCTCCAACCTTCGTTTCGTTTTAAGTGGGATAGATTTCACTCGAATACTACTAATAAGTTGAATCCGTGTTGGTGCATCATTCTTTCGCCATTATTAGACTTTTATGGACAACAATAGTATAACGCATACCAAAATAGTCCACTCGGTCCTAACTGGCCCTTTTCTTTCCCCCCAACCTTCTTTTCTTTCAAAGTGGGCTGGATTTCTCTCGAATCATACTAATAAGTAGAATCGGTATTTGTGCATCATTCCTTCGACATTATTAGACTCTTATGGATAACAATAGTATAACGCATACCAAAAGAGTCAACTCGCCCTAACTAGCCCCTTTCTTTCTCTCTAACCTTCTTTTCTTTTTATGTGGGATGGATTGCACTCGAATACTACTAGTAAGGTGAATCGGTGTTTGCACATTTTCCTTCGCCATTATTACACTCTTCTGGACAAAAACAGTATAACGCATACCAAAATAGTCCACTCGCTCCTAACTGGCCTTTTTCTTTTTCTCCAACCTTCTTTTCTTTCCAAGTGGGATGGATTTCTCTCGAATCCTACTAATATGTAGAATCGGTATTTGTACATCATTTCTTCACCATTGTAAGACTCTAATGGACAACAATACTATAAAGAATACCAAAATAGTCCACACGCTCCTAACTATCGATTTTCTTTCTTTCCAAACTTCTTTTCTTTCTAAGTGGGATGGATTTCGCTCGAATCCTACTAATAAGTTGAATTGGTGTTTGTACGTCATTCCTTCACCACTATAACACTATTATGGACAATAATGCTATAAAGCATATCAAAACAGTCAACGCCTTCCTCACTGGCCCTTTTCTTTATTTCCAACCTTCTTTTCTTTTTAAGTGCGACGGATTTCATTCGAATCCTACTAATAAGTTGAATCGTTGCTTGTACATCATTCCTTCACCACTATAAGACTGTTATGGACAATAATGCTATAAAGCATATCAAAACAGTCCACGCTTTCCTCACTGCCCCTTTTCTTTCTCTGCAACCTTCTTTTCTTTTTAAGTGCGACGGATTTCACTCGAATCGTACTAATAAGTTGAATCAGTGCTTGTACATCATTCCTTCACCACTATACGACTGTTATGGACAATAATGCTATAAAGCATATCAAAACAGTCCACACCTTCCTAACTCGCCCCTTTCTTTCTCTCCAACCTTCGTTTCGTTTTAAGTGGGATAGATTTCACTCGAATACTACTAATAAGTTGAATCCGTGTTGGTGCATCATTCTTTCGCCATTATTAGACTTTTATGGACAACAATAGTATAACGCATACCAAAATAGTCCACTCGGTCCTTACTGGCCCTTTTCTTTCCCTCCAACCTTCTTTTCTTTCAAAGTGGGCTGGATTTATCTCGAATCATACTAATAAGTAGAATCGGTATTTGTGCATCATTCCTTCGACATTATTAGACTCTTATGGATAACAACAGTATAACGCATACCAAAAGAGTCAACTCGCCCTAACTAGCCCCTTTCTTTCTCTCATACCGTCTTTTCTTTTTATGTGGGATGGATTTCACTCGAATACTACTAGTAAGGTGAATCGGTGTTTGCGCATTATTCCTTCGCCATTATTACACTCTTATGGACAAAAATAGTATAACGCATACCAAAATAGTCCACTCGCTCCTAACTGGCCTTTTTCTTTATCTCCAACCTTCTTTTCTTTCCAAGTGGGATGGATTTCTCTCGAATCCTACTAATATGTAGAATCGGTATTTGTACATCATTTCTTCACCATCATAATAAGACTCTAATGGACAACAATACTATAAAGAATGCCAAAATAGTCAACACGCTCCTAACTATCGATTTTCTTTCTTTCCAAACTTCTTTTCTTTCTAAGTGGGATGGATTTCGCTCGAATCCTACTAATAAGTTGAATCGGTGTTTGTACGTCATTCCTTCACCACTATAACACTATTATGGACAATAATGCTATAAAGCATATCAAAACAGTCAACGCCTTCCTCACTGGCCCTTTTCTTTATTTCCAACCTTCTTTTCTTTTTAAGTGCGACGGATTTCACTCGAATCCTACTAATAAGTTGAATCGTTGCATGTACATCATTCCTTCACCACCATAAGACTATTATGGACAATAATGCTATAAAGCATATCAAAACAGTCCACGCTTTCCTCACTGCCCCTTTTCTTTCTCTGCAACCTTCTTTTCTTTTTATGTGCGACGGATTTCACTCGAATCGTACTAATAAGTTGAATCAGTCCTTGTACATCATTCCTTCACCACTATACGACTGTTATGGACAATAATGCTAGAAAGCATATCAAAACAGTCCACACCTTCCTAACTCGCCCCTTTCTTTCTCTCCAACCTTCGTTTCGTTTTAAGTGGGATAGATTTCACTCCAATACAACCAATAAGTTGAATCCGTGTTGGTGCATCATTCTTTCGCCATTTTTAGACTTTTATGGACAACAATAGTATAACGCATACCAAAATAGTCCACTCGCTCCTAACTGGCCCTTTTCTTTCCCTCCAACCTTCTTTTCTTTCAAAGTGGGCTGGATTTATCTCGAATCATACTAATAAGTAGAATCGGTATTTGTGCATCATTCCTTCGCCATCATAATAAGACTCTAATGGACAACAATACTATAAAGAATGCCAAAATAGTCAACACGCTCCTAACTATCGATTTTCTTTCTTTCCAAACTTCTTTTCTTTCTAAGTGGGATGGATTTCGCTCGAATCCTACTAATAAGTTGAATCGGTGTTTGTACGTCATTCCTTCACCACTATAACACTATTATGGACAATAATGCTATAAAGCATATCAAAACAGTCAACGCCTTCTTCACTGGCCCTTTTCTTTATTTCCAACCTTCTTTTCTTTTTAAGTGCGACAAATTTCACTCGAATCCTACTAATAAGTTGAACCGTTCCTTGTACATCATTCCTTCACCACTATAAGACTGTTATGGACAATAATGCTATAAAGCATATCAAAACAGTCCACGCTTTCCTCACTGCCCCTTTTCTTTCTCTGCAACCTTCTTTTCTTTTTAAGTGCGCCGGATTTCACTCGAATCGTACTAATAAGTTGAATCAGTGCTTGTACATCATTCCTTCACCACTATACGACTGTTATGGACAATAATGCTATAAAGCATATCAAAATAGTCCACACCTTCCTAACTCGCCCCTTTCTTTCTCTCCAACCTTCGTTTCGTTTTAAGTGGGATAGATTTCACTCGAATACTACTAATAAGTTGAATCCGTGTTGGTGCATCATTCTTTCGCCATTATTAGACTTTTATGGACAACAATAGTATAACGCATACCAAAATAGTCCATTCGGTCCTAACTGGCCTTTTTCTTTCCCTCCAACCTTCTTTTCTTTCAAAGTGGGCTGGATTTATATCGAATCATACTAATAAGTAGAATCGGTATTTGTGCATCATTCCTTCGACATTATTAGACTCTTATGGATAACAACAGTATAACGCATACCAAAAGAGTCAACTCGCCCTAACTAGCCCCTTTTTTCTCTCAAACCTACTTTTCTTTTTATGTGGGATGGATTTCACTCGAATACTAGTAGTAAGGTGAATCGGTGTTTGCGCATTATTCCTTCGCCATTATTACACTCTTATGGACAAAAATAGTATAACGCATACCAAAATAGTCCACTCGCTCCTAACTGGCCTTTTTCTTTATCTCCAACCTTCTTTTCTTTCCAAGTGGGATGGATTTCTCTCGAATCCTACTAATATGTAGAATCGGTATTTGTACATCATTTCTTCACCATCATAATAAGACTCTAATGGACAACAATACTATAAAGAATGCCAAAATAGTCAACACGCTCCTAATTATCGATTTTCTTTCTTTCCAAACTTCTTTTCTTTCTAAGTGGGATGGATTTCGCTCGAATCCTACTAATAAGTTGAATCGGTGTTTGTACGTCATTCCTTCACCACTATAACACTATTATGGACAATAATGCTATAAAGCATATCAAAACAGTCAACGCCTTCCTCACTGGCCCTTTTCTTTATTTCCAACCTTCTTTTCTTTTTAAGTGCGGCGGATTTCACTCCAATCCTACTAATAAGTTGAATCGTTGCTTGTACATCATTCCTTCACCACTATAAGACTGTTATGGACAATAATGCTATAAAGAATATCAAAACAGTCCACGCTTTCCTCACTGCCCCTTTTCTTTCTCTGCAACCTTCTTTTCTTTTTAAGTGCGACGGATTTCACTCGAATCGTACTAATAAGTTGAATCAGTGCTTGTACATCATTCCTTCACCACTATACGACTGTTATGGACAATAATGCTAGAAAGCATATCAAAACAGTCCACACCTTCCTAACTCGCCCCTTTCTTTCTCTCCAACCTTCGTTTCGTTTTAAGTGGGATAGATTTCACTCCAATACTACTAATAAGTTGAATCCGTGTTGGTGCATCATTCTTTCGCCATTATTAGACTTTCATGGACAACAATAGTATAACGCATACCAAAATAGTCCACTCGGTCCTAACTGACCCTTTTCTTTCCCTCCAACCTTCTTTTCTTTCAAAGTGGGCTGGATTTCTCTCGAATCATACTAATAAGTTGAATCGGTATTTGTGCATCATTCCTTCGACACTATTAGACTCTTATGGATAACAATAGTATAACGCATACCAAAAGAGTCAATTCGCCCTAACTAGCCCCTTTCTTTCTCTCAAACCTTCTTTTCTTTTTATGTGGGATGGATTTCACTCGAATACTAGTAGTAAGGTGAATCGGTGTTTGCGCATTATTCCTTCGCCATTATTACACTCTTATGGACAAAAATAGTATAACGCATACCAAAATAGTCCACTCGCTCCTAACTGGCCTTTTTCTTTATCTCCAACCTTCTTTTCTTTCCAAGTGGGATGGATTTCTCTCGAATCCTAGTAATATGTTGAATCGGTATTTGTACATCATTTCTTCACCATCATAATAAGACTCTAATGGACAACAATACTATAAAGAATGCCAAAATAGTCCACACGCTCCTAACTATCGATTTTCTTTATTTCCAAACTTCTTTTCTTTCTAAGTGGGATGGATTTCGTTCGAATCCTACTAATAAGTTGAATCGGTGTTTGTACGTCATTCCTTCACCACTATAACACTATTATGGACAATAATGCTATAAAGCATATCAAAACAGTCAACGCCTTCCTCACTGGCCCTTTTCTTTATTTCCAACCTTCTTTTCTTTTTAAGTGCGACAGATTTCACTCGAATCCTACTAATAAGTTGAATCGTTGCTTGTACATCATTCCTTCACCACTATAAGACTGTTATGGACAATAATGCTATAAAGCATATCAAAACAGTCCACGCTTTCCTCACTGCCCCTTTTCTTTCGCTGCAACCTTCTTTTCTTTTTAAGTGCGACGAATTTCACTCGAATCGTACTAATAAGTTGAATCAGTGCTTGTACATCATTCTTTCACCACTATACGACTGTTATGGACAATAATGCTATAAAGCATATCTAAACAGTCCACACCTTCCTAACTCGCCCCTTTCTTTCTCTCCAACCTTCGTTTCGTTTTAAGTGGGATAGATTTCACTCCAATACTACTAATAAGTTGAATCCGTGTTGGTGCATCATTCTTTCGCCATTATTAGACTTTTATGGACAACAATAGTATAACGCATACCAAAATAGTCCATTCGGTCCTAACTGGCCTTTTTCTTTCCCTCCAACCTTCTTTTCTTTCAAAGTGGGCTGGATTTATCTCGAATCATACTAATAAGTAGAATCGGTATTTGTGCATCATTCCTTCGACATTATTAGACTCTTATGGATAACAACAGTATAACGCATACCAAAAGAGTCAACTCGCCCTAACTAGCCCCTTTCTTTCTCTCAAACCTTCTTTTCTTTTTATGTGGGATGGATTTCACTCGAATACTAGTAGTAAGGTGAATCGGTGTTTGCGCATTATCCCTTCGCCATTATTACACTCTTATGGTCAAAAATAGTATAACGCATACCAAAATAGTCCACTCGCTCCTAACTGGCCTTTTTCTTTATCTCCAACCTTCTTTTCTTTCCAAGTGGGATGGATTTCTCTCGAATCCTAGTAATATGTAGAATCGGTATTTGTACATCATTTCTTCACCATCATAATAAGACTCTAATGGACAACAATACTATAAAGAATGCCAAAATAGTCAACAGGCTCCTAACTATCGATTTTCTTTCTTTCAAAACTTCTTTTCTTTCTAAGTGGGATGGATTTCGCTCGAATCCTACTAATAAGTTGAATCGGTGTTTGTACGTCATTCCTTCACCACTATAACACTATTATGGACAATAATGCTATAAAGCATATCAAAACAGTCAACGCCTTCCTCACTGGCCCTTTTCTTTATTTCCAACCTTCTTTTCTTTTTAAGTGCGACGGATTTCACTCGAATCCTACTAATAAGTTGAATCGTTGCTTGTACATCATTCCTTCACCACTATAAGACTGTTATGGACAATAATGCTATAAAGCATATCAAAACTGTCCACGCTTTCCTCACTGCCCCTTTTCTTTCTCTGCAACCTTCTTTTCTTTTTAAGTGCGACGGATTTCACTCGAATCGTACTAATAAGTTGAATCAGTGCTTGTACATCATTCCTTCACCACTATACGACTGTTATGGACAATAATGCTAGAAAGCATATCAAAACAGTCCACACCTTCCTAACTCGCCCCTTTCTTTCTCTCCAACCTTCGTTTCGTTTTAAGTGGGATAGATTTCACTCCAATACTACTAATTAGTTGAATCCGTGTTAGTGCATCATTCTTTCGCCATTATTAGACTTTCATGGACAGCAATAGTATAACGCATACCAAAATAGTCCACTCGGTCCTAACTGGCCCTTTTCTTTCCCTCCAACCTTCTTTTCTTTCAAAGTGGGCTGGATTTCTCTCGAATCATACTAATAAGTAGAATCGGTATTTGTGCATCATTCCTTCGACACTATTAGACTCTTATGGATAACAACAGTTTAACGCATACCAAAAGAGTCAATTCGCCCTAACTAGCCCCTTTCTTTCTCTCAAACCTTCTTTTCTTTTTATGTGGGATGGATTTCACTCGAATACTAGTAGTAAGGTGAATCGGTGTTTGCGCATTATTCCTTCGCCATTATTACACTCTTATGGACAAAAATAGTATAACGCATACCAAAATAGTCCACTCGCTCCTAACAGGCCTTTTTCTTTATCTCCAACCTTCTTTTCTTTCCAAGTGGGATGGATTTCTCTCGAATCCTACTAATATGTTGAATCGGTATTTGTACATCATTTCTTCACCATCATAATAAGACTCTAATGGACAACAATACTATAAAGAATGCCAAAATAGTCCACACGCTCCTAACTATCGATTTTCTTTATTTCCAAACTTCTTTTCTTTCTAAGTGGGATGGATTTCGTTCGAATCCTACTAATAAGTTGAATCGGTGTTTGTACGTCATTCCTTCACCACTATAACACTATTATGGACAATAATGCTATAAAGCATATCAAAACAGTCAACGCCTTCCTCACTGGCCCTTTTCTTTATTTCCAACATTCTTTTCTTTTTAAGTGCGACAGATTTCACTCGAATCCTACTAATAAGTTGAATCGTTGCTTGTACATCATTCCTTCACCACTATAAGACTGTTATGGAGAATAATGCTATAAAGCATATCAAAACAGTCCACGCTTTCCTCACTGCCCCTTTTCTTTCGCTGCAACCTTCTTTTCTTTTTAAGTGCGACGGATTTCACTCGAATCGTACTAATAAGTTGAATCAGTGCTTGTACATCATTCCTTCACCACTATACGACTGTTATGGACAATAATGCTAGAAAGCATATCAAAACAGTCCACACCTTCCTAACTCGCCCCTTTCTTTCTCTCCAACCTTCGTTTCGTTTTAAGTGGGATAGATTTCACTCCAATACTACTAATAAGTTGAATCCGTGTTGGTGCATCATTCTTTCGCCATTATTAGACTTTCATGGACAACAATAGTATAACGCATACCAAAATAGTCCACTCGGTCCTAACTGGCCCTTTTCTTTCCCTCCAACCTTCTTTTCTTTCAAAGTGGGCTGGATTTCTCTCGAATCATACTAATAAGTAGAATCGGTATTTGTGCATCATTCCTTCGACACTATTAGACTCTTATGGATAACAACAGTATAACGCATACCAAAAGAGTCAATTCGCCCTAACTAGCCCCTTTCTTTCTCTCAAACCTTTTTTTCTTTTTATGTGGGATGGATTTCACTCGAATACTAGTAGTAAGGTGAATCGGTGTTTGCGCATTATTCCTTCGCCATTATTACACTCTTATGGACAAAAATAGTATAACGCATACCAAAATAGTCCACTCGCTCCTAACTGGCCTTTTTCTTTATCTCCAACCTTCTTTTCTTTCCAAGTGGGAAGGATTTCTCTCGAATCCTACTAATATGTAGAATCGGTATTTGTACATCATTTCTTCACCATCATAATAAGACTCGAATGGACAACAATACTATAAAGAATGTCAAAATAGTCCACACGCTCCTAACTATCGATTTTCTTTATTTCCAAACTTCTTTTCTTTCTAAGTGGGATGGATTTCGTTCGAATCCTACTAATAAGTTGAATCGGTGTTTGTACGTCATTCCTTCACCACTATAACACTATTATGGACTATAATGCTATAAAGCATATCAAAACAGTCAACGCCTTCCTCACTGGCCCTTTTCTTTATTTCCAACCTTCTTTTCTTTTTAAGTGCGACAGATTTCACTCGAATCCTACTAATAAGTTGAATCGTTGCTTGTACTTCATTCCTTCACCACTATAAGACTGCTAAGGACAATAATGCTATAAAGCATATCAAAACAGTCCACGCTTTCCTCACTGCCCCTTTTCTTTCTCTGCAACATTCTTTTCTTTTTAAGTGCGACGGATTTCACTCGAATCGTACTAATAAGTTGAATCAGTGCTTGTACATCATTCCTTCACCACTATACGACTATTATGGACAATAATGCTATAAAGCATATCAAAACAGTCCACACCTTCCTAGCTCGCCCCTTTCTTTCTCTCCAACCTTCGTTTCGTTTTAAGTGGGATAGATTTCACTCCAATACTACTAATAAGTTGAATCCGTGTTGGTTCATCATTCTTTCGCCATTATTAGACTTTTATGGACAACAATAGTATAAAGCATACCAAAATAGTCCATTCGGTCGTAACTGGCCTTTTTCTTTCCCTTCAACCTTCTTTTCTTTCAAAGTGGGCTGGATTTATCTCGAATCATACTAATAAGTAGAATCGGTATTTGTGCATCATTCCTTCGACATTATTAGACTCTTATGGATAACAACAGTATAACGCATACCAAAAGAGTCAACTCGCCCTAACTAGCCCCTTTCTTTCTCTCAAACCTTCTTTTCTTTTTATGTGGGATGGATTTCACTCGAATACTAGTAGTAAGGTGAATCGGTGTTTGCGCATTATTCTTTCGCCATTATTACACTCTTATGGACAAAAATAGTATAACGCATACCAAAATAGTCCACTCGCTCCTAACTAGCCTTTTTCTTTATCTCCAACCTTCTTTTCTTTCCAAGTGGGATGGATTTCTCTCGAATCCAACTAATATGTAGAATCGGTATTTGTACATCATTTCTTCACCATCATAATAAGACTCTAATGGACAAAAATACTATAAAGAATGCCAAAATAGTCCACACGCTCCTAACTATCGATTTTCTTTATTTCCAAACTTCTTTTCTTTCTAAGTGGGATGGATTTCGTTCGAATCCTACTAATAAGTTGAATCGGTGTTTGTACGTCATTCCTTCACCACTATAACACTATTGTCCACAATAATGCTATAAAGCATATCAAAACAGTCAACGCCTTCCTCACTGACCCTTTTCTTTATTTCCAACCTTCTTTTCTTTTTAAGTGCGACGGATTTCACTCAAATCGTACTAATAAGTTGAATCAGTGCTTGTACATCATTCCTTCACCACTATACGACTGTTATGGACAATAATGCTATAAAGCATATCAAAACAGTCCACACCTTCCTAACTCGCCCCTTTCTTTCTCTCCAACCTTCGTTTCGTTTTAAGTGGGATAGATTTCACTCCAATACTACTAATAAGTTGAATCCGTGTTGGTGCATCATTCTTTCGCCATTATTAGACTTTTATGGACAACAATAGTATAACGCATACCAAAATAGTCCATTCGGTCCTAACTGGCCTTTTTCTTTCCCTCCAACCTTCTTTTCTTTCAAAGTGGGCTGGATTTATCTCGAATCATACTAATAAGTAGAATCGGTATTTGTGCATCATTCCTTCGACATTATTAGACTCTTATGGATAACAACAGTATAACGCATACCAAAAGAGTCAACTCGCCCTAACTAGCCCCTTTCTTTCTCTCAAACCTTCTTTTCTTTTTATGTGGGATGGATTTCACTCGAATACTAGTAGTAAGGTGAATCGGTGTTTGCGCATTATTCCTTCGCCATTATTACACTCTTATGGAAAAAAATAGTATAACGCATACCAAAATAGTCCACTCGCTCCTAACTGGCCTTTTTCTTTATCTCCAACCTTCTTTTCTTTCCAAGTGGGATGGATTTCTCTCGAATCCTACTAATATGTAGAATCGGTATTTGTACATCATTTCTTCACCATCATAATAAGACTCAAATGGACAACAATACTATAAAGAATGCCAAAATAGTCCACACGCTCCTAACTATCGATTTTCTTTATTTCCAAACTTCTTTTCTTTCTAAGTGGGATGGATTTCGTTCGAATCCTACTAATAAGTTGAATCGGTGTTTGTACGTCATTCCTTCACCACTATAAGACTGTTATGGACAATAATGCTATAAAGCATATCAAAACAGTCCACGCTTTCCTCACTGCCCCTTTTCTTTCTCTGCAACATTCTTTTCTTTTTAAGTGCGACGAATTTCACTCGAATCGTACTAATAAGTTGAATCAGTGCTTGTACATCATTCCTTCACCACTATACGACTATTATGGACAATAATGCTATAAAGCATATCAAAACAGTCCACACCTTCCTAACTCCCCCCTTTCTTTCTCTCCAACCTTCGTTTCGTTTTAAGTGGGATAGATTTCACACCAATACTACTAATAAGTTGAATCCGTGTTGGTTCATCATTCTTTCGCCATTATTAGACTTTTATGTACAACAATAGTATAAAGCATACCAAAATAGTCCAGTCGGTCCTAACTGGCCTTTTTCTTTCCCTTCAACCTTCTTTTCTTTCAAAGTGGGCTGGATTTATCTCGAATCATACTAATAAGTAGAATCGGTATTTGTGCATCATTCCTTCGACATTATTAGACTCTTATGGATAACAACAGTATAACGCATACCAAAAGACTCAACTCGCCCTAACTAGCCCCTTTCTTTCTCTCAAACCTTCTTTTCTTTTTATGTGGGATGGATTTCACTCGAATACTAGTAGTAAGGTGAATCGGTGTTTGCGCATTATTCCTTCGCCATTATTACACTCTTATGGTCAAAAATAGTATAACGCATACCAAAATAGTCCACTCGCTCCTAACTGGCCTTTTTCTTTATCTCCAACCTTCTTTTCTTTCCAAGTCGGATGGATTTCTCTCGAATCCTACTAATATGTAGAATCGGTATTTGTACATCATTTCTTCACCATCATAATAAGACTCTAATGGACAACAATACTATAAAGAATGCCAAAATAGTCCACACGCTCCTAACTATCGATTTTCTTTATTTCCAAACTTCTTTTCTTTCTAAGTGGGATGGATTTCGTTCGAATCCTACTAATAAGTTGAATCGGTGTTTGTACGTCATTCCTTCACCACTATAACACTATTATCGACAATAATGCTATAAAGCATATCAAAACAGTCAACGCCTTCCTCACTGACCCTTTTCTTTATTTCCAACCTTCTTTTCTTTTTAAGTGCGACGGATTTCACTCGAATCGTACTAATAAGTTGAATCAGTGCTTGTACATCATTCCTTCACCACTATACGACTGTTATGGACAATAATGCTAGAAAGCATATCAAAACAGTCCACACCTTCCTAACTCGCCCCTTTCTTTCTCTCCAACCTTCGTTTCGTTTTAAGTGGGATAGATTTCACTCCAATAGTACTAATAAGTTGAATCCGTGTTGGTGCATCATTCTTTCGCCATTATTAGACATTTATGGACAACAATAGTATAACGCATACCAAAATAGTCCATTCGGTCCTAACTGGCCTTTTTCTTTCCCTCCAACCTTCTTTTCTTTCAAAGTGGGCTAGATTTATCTCGAATCATACTAATAAGTAGAATCGGTATTTGTGCATCATTCCTTCGACATTATTAGACTCTTATGGATAACAACAGTATAAAGCATACCAAAAGAGTCAACTCGTCCTAACTAGCCCCTTTTTTCTCTCAAACCTTCTTTTCTTTTTATGTGGGATGGATTTCACTCGAATACTAGTAGTAAGGTGAATCGGTGTTTGCGCATTATTCCTTCGCCATTATTACACTCTTATGGACAAAAATAGTATAACACATACCAAAATAGTCCACTCGCTCCTAACTGGCCTTTTTCTTTATCTCCAACCTTCTTTTCTTTCCAAGTGGGATGGATTTCTCTCGAATCCTACTAATATGTAGAATCGGTATTTGTACATCATTTCTTCACCATCATAATAAGACTCTAATGGACAACAATACTATAAAGAATGCCAAAATAGTCCACATGCTCCTAACTATCGATTTTCTTTCTTTCCAAACTTCTTTTCTTTCTAAGTGGGATGAATTTCGCTCGAATCCTACTAATAAGTTGAATCGGTATTTGTACGTCATTCCTTCACCAATATAACACTATTATGGACAATAATTCTATAAAGCATATCAAAACAGTCAACGCCTTCCTTACTGGCCCTTTTCTTTATTTCCAACCTTCTTTTCTTTTTAAGTGCGACGGATTTCACTCGAATCCTACTAATAAGTCGAATCGGTGTTTGTGCATCGTTCCTTCGCCATTATAAAACTCTTATGGACAACCATATTATAAAGCATACCAAAACAGTCCACACGCTCCTAACTGACCCTTTTCTTTCTCTGCAAACTTCTTTTCTTTCTAAGTGGGACGGGTTTCAATCGAATCCTACTAATAAGTTGAATCGGTGTTTGTGCATCATTCCTTCAGCATTATAAAACTCTTATGGAAAACAATACAATAACGCATACAAAAATAGTCCACACATTCCAAACTGGCCCTTTTCTTTCTTTCCATACTTCTTTTATTTCTAACTGGGACATATTTCACTCGATTCCTACTAATAAGTTGAATCGCTTCTTGTACATCATTCCTTCACCATTATAAATATATTATGGATTACAATACTATAAAGCATGTCAAAACAGTCCACACCTTCCTAACTAGCCCTTTTCTATCTCTCCAACCTTCTTTTCTTCTTAAGTGGGACGGATTTCACTCTAATGGTCCTATAAGTTGAATCGGTGTTTGTGCATCATTCCTTCGCCATTATCAGACTCTTATGGACAACAATAGTATAACGCGTACCAAAATAGACCACTCGCTCCTAACTGGCCCTTTTTTATCACTCCAACCTTCTTTTCTTTGCAAGTGGGACGGATTTCTCTCGAATCCAACTAATAAGTTGAATCAATATTTGTACATCATTTCTTCATCATCAAAAGTATTACGGACAACAATACTGTAAAGCATACCAAAATAGTCCACACGCTCCTAACTGTCCCTTTTCTTTCTTTCCAAACTTCTTTTCTTTCTGAGTGGGACGGATTTCGCTCGAATTCTACTAATAAGTTGAATCGGTGCTTGTACATCAATCCTTCACCACTATAAGACTATTATGGACAATAATGTTATAAATCATATCAAAACAGTCCACGCCTTCTTCATTGGTCCTTTTCTTTCTCTCAAACCTTCTTTTCTTTTTAAGTGGGTTTGATTTAACTCTAATACTACTAATAAGTCGAATTGGTGTTTGTGCATCATTCCTTCGTAATTATAAAACTCTTATGGACAACCATATTATAAAGCATACCAAAATAGTCAACACGCTCCTAACTGGCCATTTTCTTTCTCGGTAAACTTCTTTTCTTACTAAGTGAGATGGGTTTCAATCGAATCCTACTAATAAGTTGAATCTGTGTTTGTGCATCATTCCTTGAGTATTATAAGACTCTTATGGACAACAATATTATAACGCATACAAAAATAGTCCACACTTTCCAAACTGACCCTTTTCTTTCTTTCCATACTTATTTTATTTCTAATTGGGACACATTTCACTCGATTCCTACTAATAAGTTGAATCGCTTCTTGTACATCATTCCTTCACCATTATAAAAATATTATGGATAACAATACTATAAAGCATGTCAAAACAGTCCACACATTCCTAACTAGCCCTTTTCTATCTCTCCAACCTTCTTTTCTTCCAAAGTGGGACGGATTTCACTCGAATGGTCCTATAAGTTAATTCGGTGTTTGTGCATCATTCCTTCGCCATTATCAGACTCTTATGAACAACAATAGTATAACGCGTACCAAAATAGACCACTCGAACCATCTTTTCTTTCCAAATGGGACGGATTTCTCTCGAATCCTACTAATAAGTTCAATCGGTATTTGTACATCATTTCTTCATCATCATAAGACTCTTATGGACAACAATACTATAAAGCATACCAAAATTGTCAACACGGTCCTAACTGTCCCTTTTCTTTCTTTCCAAACTTCTTTTCTTTCTTGGTGGGACGGATTTCGCTCGAATCCTAATAATAAGTTGAATCGGTGCTTGTACATCAATCCTTCACCACTATAAGATTATTATGGACAATAATGTTATAAATCATATCAAAACAGTCCACGCCTTTCTCACTGGCCCGTTTCTTTCTCTCTAACCTTCTTTTCTTTTTAAGTGGGATGGATTTCACTCGAATACTACTAATAAGTTGAATCGGTGTTTGAGCATCGTTCCTTCGCCATTATAAAACTCTTATGGATAACCATATTATAAAGCATACCAAAATAGTCCACACGCCCCAAACTGGCCATTTTCTTTCTCTGTAAACTTCTTTTATTTCTAGTTGAGACGGGTTTCAATCGAATCCAACTAATAAGGTGAATCGGTGTTTGTGCATCATACCTTCACAATTATAACACTCTAATGGACAACCATATTATAAAGCATACCAAAATAGTCCGCACGCTCCTAACTGGCCATTTTCTTTCTCTGCAAACTTCTTTTCTTTCTAACTGGGACGGGTTTCAATCGAATACTACTAATAAGTTGAATCGTTGTTTGAGCATCGTTCCTTCGCCATTATAAAATTCTTATGGACAACCATATTACAAAGCATACCAAAATAGTCCACACGCTCCTAACTAGCCCATTGTTTTCTTTCCAAACTTCTTTGCTTTCTAATTGGAATGGATTTTACTCGAATCCTACTAATAAGTTGAATCGGTGCTTGTACATCATTCATTCACAACTATAAGACTGTTATGGACAATAATTCTATAAAGCATATCAAAACAGTCCACTCCTACCTAACTAGCCCCTTTCTTTCTCTCCAATCTTCTTTTCTTTTTAAGTGGGATGGATTTCACTCGAATACTACTAATAATTTGAATCGGTGTTTGTGCATATTCCTTTGCCATTATTAGACTCTTATGGGAAACAATAGTTTAACGCATACGAAAATAGTCCACTCGCTCCTAACTGACCCTTTTCTTTCTCTCCAACCTTCTTTTTTCTCCAAGTGGGATGGATTTCTCTCGAATCCTACTAATAAGTAGAATCTGTGTTTGTGTATCATTCCTTCAGCTTTATAAGACTCTTATGGACAACAATACTATAACGCATACAAAAATAGTCCACACGTTCCAAACTACCCCTTTTCTTTCTTTCCATACTTCTTTTATTTCTAACTGCGACATATTTCACTCGATTCCTACTAATAAGTTGAATCGTTTCTTGTACATCATTCCTTAACGATTATAAAAATATTATGGATAATAATACTATAAAGCATGTCAAAACAGTCCACACCTTCCTAACTAGCCCATTTCTTTCTCTCCATCCTTTTTTTCTTCCTAAGTGGGACGGATTTCACTCGAATGGTCCTATAAGTTGAATCGGTGTTTGTACATCATTCCTTCGCCATTATCAGACTCTTATGGACAACAATAGTATAACGCATACTAAAATAGACCACTCGCTCCTAACTGGCTCTTTTCTTTCACTCCAACCTTCTTTTCTTCCTAAGTGAGATGGATTTCTCTCGAATACAACTAAAAAGTTGAATCGGTATATGTACATCATTTCTTCACCATCATAAGACTCTTATCGAAAATAATACTATAAAGCATACCAAAATAGTCCACACGCTCCTAATTGACCCTTTTCTTCATTTCCAAACTTCTTTTCTTTCTAACTTGGACGGATTTCGCTCGAATCCTACTAATAAGTTCAATCGGTGCTTGTACTTCAAACCTTCACCACTATAAGACTATTATGGACAATAATGTTATAAAGCATATCAAAACAGCCCACGCCTTCCTCACTGGCCCTTTTCTTTCTCTCCAACATTCTTTTCTTTTTAAGTGGGATGGATTTGACTCGAATACTACAAATAAGTCGAATCGGTGTTTGTGCATCGTTCCTTCGCCATTATAAAACTCTTATGGACAACAATACTATAACGGATACAAAGATAATCCACTAGCTTGTAAATGGCACGTTTCTTTCTCTCCAAGCTTCTTTTCTTTCAAAATGGGACGGATTTCACTCGAATCCTGCAAATAAGTTAAATAGGTGTTTGTACATCATACCTTCACAATTATAAGACTCTTATGGACAACCATATTATAAAGCATACCAAAATAGTCCACTCGCTCCATACTGGCCCTTTTCTTTCTTTCCAACCTTCTTTTCTCTCTAAGTGGGACGGGTTTCAATCGAATCCTACTAATAAGTTGAATCGGTGTTTTTGCATCATTCCCTCAGCTTTATAAGACTCTTATGGACAACAATACTATAACGCATACAAAAATATTCCACACGTTCCAAACTGGCCCTTTTCTTTCTTTCCATACTTATTTTATTTCAAACTAGGACATATTACACTCGATTCCTACTAATAAGTTGAATCGCTTCTTGTACATCATTCCTTCACCATTATAAAAATATTATGGATAACAATATTACAAAGCATGTCAAAACAGTCCACACATTCCTAACTGGCCCTTTTCTATCACTCCAACCTTCTTTTCTTCCTAAGTGGGACGGATTTCACTCGAATGGTCCTATAAGTTGAATCGGTGTTTGTGCATCATTCCTTCGCCATTATCAGACTCTTATGGACAACAATAGTATAACGCGTACAAAAATAGACCACTCGCTTCTAACTGGCCATTTTCTTTCACTCCAACCTTCTTTTCTTTCCAAGTGGGACGGATTTCTCTCGAATGGTACTAATAAGTTTAATCGATATTTGTACATCATTTCTTCATCATCATAAGACTCTTATTGATAACAATACTATAAAGCATACCAAAATAGTCCACACGCTCCTAACTGTCCCTTTTCTTTCTTTCCAAACTTGTTTTCTTTTTAAAGGGACGGATTTCGCTCGAATCCTACTAATAAGTTGAATCGGTGCTTGTAAATCATTCATTCATCACTATAAGACTATTATGGACAATAATGTTATATATCATATCAAAACAGTCCACGCCTTCCTCACTGGCCCTTTTCTTTCTCTCCAACCTTATTTTCTTTTTAAATGGGATGATTTCACTCAAATACTACTAATAAGTCGAATCGGTGTTTGTGCATCGTTCCTTCGCCATTATAAAACTCTTATGGACAACCATATTATAAAACATACCAAAATAGTCCACACGCTCCTAACTGACCATTTTCTTTCTCTGCAAACTTCTTTTCTTTCTAAGTGGGACGGGTTTCAATCGAATCCTACTAATAAGTTGAATCGGTGTTTGTGCATCATTCCTTCATCATTGTAAGACTCATATGGACAAAAATACTATAACGCATACAAAAATAGTCCACACGTTCCAAACTGGCCCTTTTCTTTCTTTCCATACTTCTTTTATTTCTAACTATGACAGATTTCACTCTATTCCTACTAATAAGTTGAATCGCTTCTTGTACATCGTTCCTCCACCGTTATAAATATATTATGGATAACAATACTATAAAGCATGTCAAAACAGTCCACACCTTCCGAACCGGCCACTTTCTATCTTTCGAACCTTCTTTTTTTCCTAAGTGGGACGGATTTCACTCAAATGGTCCTAGAAGTTGAATCGGTGTTTGTGCATCATTCCTTCGCCATTATTAGACTCTTGTGGACAACAATAGTGTAACGCATACCAAAATAGACCACTCGCTCCTAACTGACCCTTTTCTTTCTCTCCAACCTTCTTTTCTTTCCAAGTGGGATGAATTTCTCTCAAATCCTACTAATAAGTTGAATCGTTATTTGTACATCATTTCTTCAACATTATAAGACTCTTATGGACAACAATAATATAAAGAATACCAAAATTTTCCACACGCTCCTAACTGTCCCTTTTCTTTCTTTCCAAACTTCTTTTCTTTCTCAGTGGTACGGATTTCGTTCGAATCCTACTAATAAGTTGAATCGGTGCTTGTACATCAATCATTCACCACTATAAGACTATTATCGAAAATAATGTTATAAATTATATCAAACCAGTCCACACCTTCGTCACTGGCCCTTTTCTTTCTCTCCAACCTTATTTTCTTTTTAAGTGGGATGATTTCACTCGAATACTAATAATAAGTCGAATCGGTGTTTGTGCATCGATCATTCGCCATTATAAAACTCTTATGGACAACCATATTATAAAACATACCAAAATAGTCCACACGCTCCTAACTGACCCTTTTCTTTCTCTGCAAACTTCTTTTCTTTCTAAGTGGGACGGGTTTCAATCGAATCCTACTAATAAGTTGAATCGGTGTTTGTGCATCATTCCTTCAGCATTATAAGACTCTTATGGAAAAGAATACAATAACGCATACAAAAATAGTCCACACGTTCCAAACTGGCCCTTTTCTTTCTTTCCATACTTCTTTTATTTCTAACTAGGACAAATTTCACTCGATTCCTACTAATATGTTGAATCGCTTCTTGTACATCATTCCTTCACCATTATAAATATATTATGGATAACAATACTATAAAGCATGTCAAAACAGTCCACACCTTCCTAACTGGCCCTTTTCTATCTCTCCAAGCTTCTTTTCTTCCTAAGTGGGACGGATTTCACTCTAATAGTCCTACAAGTTGAATCGGTGTATGTGCATCATTCCTTCGCCATTATCAGACTCTTATGGACAACAATAGTATAACGCGTACCAAAATAGACCACTCGCTCCTAACTGGCCCTTTTCTATCACTCCAACCTTCTTTTCTTTGTAAGTGGGACGGATTTCTCTCGAATCCAACTAATAAGTAGAATCAGTATTTATACATCATTTCTTCATCATCATAAGAGTCTTACGGACAACAATACTGTAAAGCATACCAAAATAGTCCACACGCTCCTAACTGTCCCTTTTCTTTCTTTCCAAACTTCTTTTCTTTCTGAGTGGGACGGATTTCGCTCGAATCCTACTAATAAGTTTAATCGGTGCTTGTACATCAATCCTTCACCACTATAAGACTATTATGGACAATAATGTTATAAATCATATCAAAACAGTCCACGCCTTCTTCATTGGTCATTTTCTTTCTCTCAAACCTTCTTTTCTTTTTGAGTGGGATGGATTTCACTCTAATACTACTAATAAGTCGAATCGGTGTTTGTGCATCGTTCATTCGCAATTATAAAACTCTTATGGACAACCATATTATAAAGCATACCAAAAAAGTCAACACGCTCCTAACTGGCCATTTTCTTTCTCGGTAAACTTCTTTTCTTTCTAAGTGAGACGGGTTTCAATCAAATCCTACTAATAAGTTGAATCGGTGTTTGTGCATCATTCCTTCAGTATTATAAGACTCTTATAGACAACAATATTATAACGCATTCAAAAATAGTCCACACTTTCCAAACTGACCCTTTTCTTTCTTTCCATACTTATTTTATTTCTAATTGGGACATATTTCACTCGATTCCTACTAATAAGTTGAATCGCTTCTTGTACATCATTCCTTCACCATTATAAAAATATTATGGATAACAATACTATAAAGCATGTCAAAACAGTCCACACATTCCTAACTAGACCTTTTCTATCTCTCCAACCTTCTTTTCTTCCTAAGTGGGACGGATTTCACTCGAATGGTCCTATAAGTTAATTCGGTGTTTGTGCATCATTCCTTCGCCATTATCAGACTCTTATGAACAACAATAGTATAACGCGTACCAAAATAGACGACTCGCTCCTAACTGGCCCTATTCTTTCACTCCAACCTTCTTTTCTTTCCAAGTGGGACGGATTTCTCTCGAATCCTACTAATAAGTTCAATTGGTATTTGTACATCATTTCTTCATCATCATAAGACTCTTATGGACAACAATACTATAAAGCATACCAAAATTGTCAACACGGTCCTAACTGTCCCTTTTCTTTCTTTCCAAACTTCTTTTCTTTCTTGGTGGGACGGATTTCGCTCGAATCCTAATAATAAGTTGAATCGGTGCTTGTACATCAATCCTTCACCACTATAAGATTATTATGGACAATAATGTTATAAATCATATCAAAACAGTCCACGCCTTTCTCACTGGCCCGTTTCTTTCTCTCTAACCTTCTTTTCTTTTTAAGTGGGATGGATTTCACTCGAATACTACTAATAAGTTGAATCGGTGTTTGAGCATCGTTCCTTCGCCATTATAAAACTCTTATGGATAACCATATTATAAAGCATACCAAAATAGTCCACACGCCCCAAACTGGCCATTTTCTTTCTCTGTAAACTTCTTTTATTTCTAGTTGAGACGGGTTTCAATCGAATCCAACTAATAAGGTGAATCGGTGTTTGTGCATCATACCTTCACAATTATAACACTCTAATGGACAACCATATTATAAAGCATACCAAAATAGTCCGCACGCTCCTAACTGGCCATTTTCTTTCTCTGCAAACTTCTTTTCTTTCTAACTGGGACGGGTTTCAATCGAATCCCACTAATAAGTTCAATCGGTGTTTGTGCATCATTCCTTCGCCATTATCAGACTCTTATGGACAACAATAGTATAACGCGTACAAAAATAGACCACTCGCTTCTAACTGGCCATTTTCTTTCACTCCAACCTTCTTTTCTTTCCAAGTGGCTCGGATTTTTCTCGAATGGTACTAATAAGTTTAATCGATATTTGTACATCATTTCTTCATCATCATAAGACTCTTATTGACAACAATACTATAAAGCATACCAAAATAGTCCACACGCTCCTAACTGTCCCTTTTCTTTCTTTCCAAACTTGTTTTCTTTTTAAAGGGACGGATTTCGCTCAAATCCTACTAATAAGTTGAATCGGTGCTTGTAAATCATTCATTCATCACTATAAGACTATTATGGACAATAATGTTATAAATCATATCAAAACAGTCCACGCCTTCCTCACTGGCCCTTTTCTTTCTCTCCAACCTTATTTTCTTTTTAAGTTGGATGGATTTCACTCGAATACTACTAATAAGTCGAATCGGTGTTTGTGCATCGTTCCTTCGCCATTATAAGACTCTTATGGACAACAATACTATAACGGATATAAAAATAATCCACTCGCTCCTAACTGGCCCGTTTCTTTCTCTCCAAGCTTCTTTTCTTTCTAAATGGGACGGATTTCACTCGAATCCTGCTTATAAGTTAAATAGGTGTTTGTACATCATACCTTCACCATTATAAGAAGCTTATGGACAACCATATTATAAAGCATTCCAAAATAGTCCACTCGCTCCTAACTGGCCATTTTCTTTCTCTGCAAACTTCTTTTCTTTCTAAGTGGGACGGGTTTCAATCGAATCCTACTAATAAGTGTAATCGGTGTTTGTGCATCATTCCTTCAATATTATAAGACTCTTATGGACAACAATACTATAACGCATACAAAAATAGTCCACACGTTCCAAACTGGCCCTTTTCTTTCTTTCCATACTTCTTTTATTTCTAACTAGAACAAATTTCACTCGATTCCTGCAAATAAGTTGAATAGCTTCTTGTACATCTTTCCTTCAGCATTACAAAAATATTATGGATAACAATACCATAAAGCATGTCAAAACAGTCCACACCTTCCTACCTGGCCCTTTTATTTCTCTCCAACCTTCTTTTCTTCCTAAGTGGGACGAATTTCACTCGAATGGTCCTATAAGTTGAATCGGTGTTTGTGCATCATTCCTTCACCATTATCAGACTCTTATGGACAACAATAGAATAACAAATTCCAAAATAGACCACTCGCTCCAAACTGGCCCTTTTCTTTCACTTCAACCTTCTTTTCTTTCCAAGTGGAACGGATTTCTCTCGAATCCTAGTAATAACTTGAATCGGTATTTCTACATCATTTCTTCACCATCATAAGACTCTTATGGACAACAATACTATAAAACATACCAAAATAGTCCACACGATCCTAACTGTACCTTTTCTTTCTTTTGAAACTTCTTTTCTTTCTAAGTGGGACGGATTTCGCTCAAATCCTACTAATAAGTTGAATCGGTGATTGTACATCAATCCTTAACCACTATAAGACTATTATGGACAATAATGTTATAAATCATATCAAAACAGTCCACGCCTTCCTCACTGGCCCTTTTCTTCCTCTCTAACCTTATTTTCTTTTTAAGTGGGATGGATTTCACACGAATACTACTAATAAGTCGAATAGGTGTTTGTGCATCGTTCCTTTGCCATTAGAAGACTCTTTTGGACAACAATACTATAACGGATACAAAAATAATCCACTCGCTCCTAACTAGCCAGTTTCTTTCTCTCCAACCTTCTTTTGTTTCTAAATGGGACGAATTTCACTCGAATCTTACTAATAAGTTAAATAGGTGTTTGTACATCATACCTTCACCATTATAAGAAGCTTATGGACAACCATATTATAAAGCATTCCAAAATAGTCCACACGCTCCTAACTGGCCCTTTTCTTACTCTCCAACCTTCTTTTTTTTCTATGTAGGACGGATTTCACTCGAATGGTCCTATAAATTGAATTGGTGTTTGTGAATCATTCATTGGCCATTATAAGACTCTTATGGACAAAAATAGTATAATGCATACCAAAATAGTCCACTCGCTCTTAACTGTCCCTTTTCTTTCTCTCCAACCTTCTTTTCTTTCCAAGTGGGAAAGATTTCTCTCGAATCATATTAATAAGTTGAATTGGTATTTGTACATCATTTTTTCACCATCATAAGACTCTTGTGGACGACAATACTATAAAGCATACCAAAATAGTCCACACGCTCCTAACTGTCCCTTTTCTTTCTTTCCAAACTCCTTTTCTTTCTAAGTGGGATGGATTTCACTCGAATCCTACTAATAAGTGCATCATTCCTTCGCCATTATAAGACTCTTATGGACAACAATACTATAACGGATACAAAAATAATCCACTCGCTCCTAACTAGCCCGTTTCTTTCACTCCAACCTTCTTTTCTTTCTAAATGGGACGGATTTCACTCGAATCCTGCTAAATAGGTGTTTGTACATCATACCTTCACCATTATAAGACTCTTATGGACAACCATATTATAAAGCATACCAAAATAATCCACACGCTCCTAACTGACCATTTTCTTTCTCTCCAAACTTCTTTTCTTTCTAAGTGTGACGGTTTTCAATCGAATCCTATTAATATGTTGAATCGGTGTTTGTGCATCATTCATTCAGCATTATAAGACTCTTATGGAAAACTATACTATAACGCATACAAAAATACTCCACACGTTCCAAACTGGCCCTTTTCTTTCTTTCCATACTTCTTTTCTATCTAAGTGGGACATATTTCACTTGATTCCTACTAATAAGTTGAATCGCTTCTTGTACATCATTCCTTCACCATTATAAAAATATTATGCATAACAATACTATAAGCATATCAAAACAGTCCACACCTTCCTAACTGGCCATTTTCTTTCTCTCCAACCTTGTTTTCTTTCCAAGTGGGACGAATTTCACTCGAATCGTCCTATAAGTTGAATCGGTGTTTGTGCATCATTCCTTCCCCATTATAGGAATGTTATGGACAACAACACTATAAAGTATACCTAAATAGTCTGCCCTCTCGTAACTAGTCCTTTTTTATCTCTCCAACCTTCTTTTCTTTCTAAGTAGGGCGGATTTCACTCGTATCGTCCTATAAGTTGAATCGGTATTTGTGCATCATTCATTTCCCATTATAAGACTCTTATGGACAACAACACTATAAATCAAACCAAAATAGTCTACATAGTCCTAACTGGCCATTTTCTTTCTCTTCGACCTAATATTCTTTCTAACTAGGACGCATTTCACTCAAAACGTCCTATAAGTTGAATCGGTGTTTGTGCATCATTCCTTCACACTTATAAGACTCTGATGGACAACAACACTATAACCCGTACCAAAATAGTCTAAACCTTCAGAACTGGCCCTTTTTTTCTCTCGAACCTTCTTTTCTTTATATGTGGGTCGAAATTCACTCGAATCGTCATATAAGTTGAATCGGTGTTTGTGCATTATTCCTTCACCATTATAAGATTCTTATGGACAACAACACTATAAATATTACCAAAATATTATACACGTTCCTAACTGACCATTTTCTTTCTCTCAAACCTCATACTCTTTCTAAGTGGGACATATTTCAATTGAATCGTCCAATAAGTTGAATCGGTGTTTGTACATCATTTCTTCACCATTATAAGACTCTTGTCGACAAAAATACTATAAAGCATACAAAAATAGTCCATACACTCCTAATTGACCATTTTCTTTCTCTCCAACATCCTTTTTCTTTCTAAGTGGGACGGATTTCACTCGTCTCATCTTATAAGTTGAATCGGTGTTTGTGCTTCATTCCTTTACGATTATAAGACTCTTATGGACATCAATACTATAACACATACCTAAATACTCCACACTTTCCTAACTGGCCCTTTTTTTTCTCTCAAACCTTTTTTTCTTTCTAAGTGGGACGGAATTCACTAGTATCGTCCTATAAGTTGAATCGATGTTTGTGCATCATTCCTTCAACATTATAAGACTCGTATGGACATCAACACTATAAAGTATACAAAAATTGTCTACACGGTCCTAACTGACCATTTCTTTCTCTCCAACCTCATATTCTTTCTAGGATGATGGAGAGAAAGAAAAGGGTCAGTTAGGAGCCTTTGGACTATTTTGGTATGCTTTATAGAATTTTCGTCCATAAGAGTGTTATAATGGTGAAGGAATAATGTAAAAATACAGATTCAACTTATTGGACGTTTCGAGTGAAATCCGTCCCACCTATAATGAATATGAAGTTGGAGACCGTGCAAACTATTCTTGGATGTTTTATAGTGTTGATGTCCATAAGAGTCTTATAATGTTGAAGGAATGATGCACAAACACCGATTCAAATTATAGGACGATACGAGTGAAATCCGCCCCATTTAGAAAGAAAAAAAGGTTGGAGAGAAAGAAAATGGCCAGTTAGGATACGGTATACTATTTTGGTAAGCATTATGGTATTGTTGTCCGTAAGAGTCTTATAATGGTGAAGGATTGATGCACAAACACCGATTCAACTTATAGGACGATTCGAGTGAAATCCGTCCCACTTAGAAAGAAAAAGGATGTTGGAGAGAAAGAAAAGGGCCAATGAAGAAGGTGTGCACTATTTTGGTATGCATTATAGTATTTTTGACCATAAGAGTCTTATAATAGTGAAGGAACGATGCACAAACACAGATTCAATTTATAGGACGATTCGAGTGAAATCCGTCCCACTTAGAAAGAAAAAGGATGTTGGAGAAAAAGAAAAGAACCAGTTAAGAAGGTGTGGACTATTTTGGTATGCGTTATAGTATTTTTGACCATAAGAGTCGTATAATGGTGAAGGAATGATGTACAAACACCGATTCAACTTATAGGACGATTCGAGTGAAACCTGTCCCACTTAGAAAGAAAAAGGATTTTGGAAAGAAAGAAAAGGGTCAGTTTGGAAGGTGTGGAGTATTTTTGTATGCGTTATAGTATTGATCTCCATACGAGTCTTATAATGTTGACGGAACGATGCATAAATACTGATAAACTTATAGGACAATTCGAGTGAAATCCGTCCGACTTAAAAACAATATGTGGATGGAGAGGAAAAAAAGGGTCAGTTAGGAGCGTATGGTCTATTTTGGTATGCTTTATAGTATTTTTGTCGACAAGAGTATTATAATGGTGAATGAATGATGTACAAAAACGGATTCAACTTAATGGACGATTCGAGTAAAATCCGTCTCACTTAGAAAGAATATGTGGATGAAGAGAAAGAAAAGGGCCAGTTAGGACCGTGTAAAATATTTTGGAATGATTTATAGTGTTGTTGTCCATAAGAGTCTTATATTGGGGAAGGAATGATGCACAAACACCGATTCAACTTATAGGACGATTCGAGTGAATTCCGTCCCACATAGAAACAAAAGAAGGTTGGAGAGAAAAAAAGGGCCAGTTCTGAAGGTGTAGACTATTCTGGTATTGTATATAGTATTTTTGTCCATAAGACTCTTTTAATTGTGAAGGAATGATGTACAAACACCGATTCAACTTATAGGACGATTCGAGTGAAATGCGTCCCACTTAGAAATAATATTAGGTCGGAGAGAAAGAAAATTGCCAGTTAGGACTGTGTAGACTATTTTGGTATGATTTATAGTGTTGCTATCCATAAGAGTCTTATAATGGTAAAGGAATGATGCACATACACCGATTCAACTTATACGACGATACGAGTGAAATTCGTCCCACTTAGAAAGAATATGAGGTTGGAGAGAAATAAAATGGCACTATTTTGGTATGCTTTATAGTGTTGATGTCCATGAGAGTCTTATAATGTTGAAGGAATGATGCACAAACACTGATTCAACTTATAGGACGATACGAGTGAAATTCGTCCCACTTAGAAAGAATATGAGGTTGGAGAGATATAATATGGCCAGTAAGTACTGCGTAGACTATTTTCATATGATTTATAGTGTTGTTGTCCATAAGAGTCTTATAATTGGGAAAGGAATGATGCACAAACACCGATTCAACTTATAGGACGATTCGAATGAATTTCGTCCCACTTAGAAAGAGAAGAAGGTTGGAGAGAAAGAAAAGGTCCAGTTTGGAAGGTGTGTACTATTTTGCTATAGGTTATAGTATTTTTTTCCATAAGAGTCTTATAATTTTGAATGAATGATCTACAAACATCGATTCAACTAATAGGTCGATTCGAGTGAAATCCGTCCCACTTATAAAGAATATGAGGTAGGAGAGAAAGAAAGGGGCCAATTAGCACCGTGTAGACTATTTTAGTATGATTTATAGTTTTGTTGTCCATAAGAGTCTTATGATAGTGAAAGAATGATGCACAAACACCGATTCATCTTATAGGACAATTCGAGTAAAACTTGTCCGACTTAGAAAGAAAAAGGATGTTGGAGAGAAAGAAATGGGCCAGTTAGGAGCGTATGGATTATTTTGGTATGCTTTGTAGAATTTTTGTCCATAAGAATCTTATAATGGTGAACGAATGATGTACAAACACCGATTCAACTTAATGGACGATTTGAGTGAAATTCGTCCCACTTAGAAAGAATATGTGGATGGAGAGAAAGAAACGACCAGTTAAGACCGTGTAGAATATTTTGGTAATATTTATAGTGTTGTTTTCCATGAGAGTCTTACAATGGTGAATGAATAATGCACAAACACCGATTCAACTTATATGACGATTCGAGTGAATTCCGTCCCATTTTTTTTTTAAAGGTAAGTCAATGTTTTCAAAAATTAAAAAATGGCTAGAAGCCTACAAAATACTTGGGGTATACCCCAAGGGTGGAAACCCCAAACCCACCAAAGAGTTAAGCTTAACTCGAAACACAGGGGATTATACAAGAGAATCACCATAACCCTTACAACAATAAAACAAGTCTGATTAAACATAAGACTATAACAACCAATGTTTAACATATCTCTAGAACACCTCACCACAAATATAATATACATAATCTTCATCAGATTATAGAAATTAATTCCTATCACAGTGAGTGTCTTCATAGCCATCCGAACCCCGTGAACTCCTGCCACCAACTTATTTACCTGCACACTGTAAACAAAGGGATCAAAAGATAATGCAACATTTATAAAAATTATCAAAAAGCACCTCCCACGAAGTCTGAACCATTTCCTGAACCATATCCCCAACAACACTGACTCTCGACCACTCATCCAGACACAAACCCAGAGCATAAAATCTAGGAAGACTGAGCAAAAAATCCCCTCACCCATTGCTTGAAACTCTATCTCCATTTTGAATATCCAACAAGTGATACAATCTAAATTTGACAGAGGAATTTATCTCCTGAATAAGTTGATCCTCCTCTTTAAACTCTCCTGCAATGAGGTTCCTCTCCCTCCATAAAATGTAAACACTTGCAGCCGAAGAGAGTTTGGGAACACATGCCTTTAAAGTATTATTAGTACAATGGTCATTGCACCAATTTACTATATCCACCCACTTCTTCCCAACTTGCTTCAAACCATTTTCAATAGCAACCGAAGCCCAAACTTAAGAAGAGAAACTACATTAAAAAAAAAAAGATGCTCCCTTCTTTCACACGGTAAGTCACAGAAGACACATTTTTGTTGCTGAAGCAACCCATAAATGACCAATTTATCTTGTGTTTGCATCCTATTATGAATTAAAGTCCATAAAATGAAAGCATGTCTTGGAATATTATTTGGGAACCACACAGTCTTGTACCATTTAACTTGATTATCCCTGTTCCTTAATAAATTCCAACCTGAACTAATAGAATACTTACCCCTGGTAGGCTTCCAAATCAAAGTATAAACATCATGACAATCTGTAGGAGGAAGAATAGCAATATCATCCATCAACATATTATTCATAAGTGGGACGGATTTCACTCGAATCCTCCAATAAGTTGAATCTGTGTTTTTACATCATTCCTTCACCATTACAAGACTCTTATGGACAAAAATTCTCCAAAGCATACCAAAATAGTCCATACGTGTAATACCCCGTATTTTTATTATTTATATTGATTGGGTTAATTTAATTTAATTATTTAATTATAAGATAATTAAATGGACTATAGTATATTTTTGAGTTAATTATTTGGGCTTATTAGCTAATGGGCTATATTATATTTTTGGGCCCATCGGAAGGATTAAATAAATATATATATATTATATATATTTATATAACTAAAATACACCCTAAGTTAGGGATACGTTTCTGTCAGACTAGTCGAGGGAGATAACAGAATCGTGAGTTGCGTAGAAAAGAGAGGAGAGAGCATCGATCAACCTACAGTTCGTGCGTGATTTGGCCCAACGATAAGGCAAGTAGAATGTTCTTCTCTTCCCCTTTGGACCGTAATCGTATTCTCTTTATATTGTATTTTTTTTTTTGTCGAATTCGTGTGTAGGGATATAGATCCATATAATTATATTCGAGTCTTTGTTGAAGAGTTTTTATATTATCTGCGTTATTATATATATTGTATTGCAATATGTATGCTATATAGAAGGGTGCTCCGCTGTAGTATTTTGCACATACAGATCATGTATGTTTCGGTGCACAAATTAACTTTGACACATATAATGGGATTCTTGGTGCTAGTACAGGTGATGGATGGTTATAAGATGTCAATTTCAATTCAATTGATCTGATTGGAGTACATATAAAAGTGGTACATGCTAATATATATATATATATATATATATATGTGTGTGTGTGGGCGAACTGTGGGTTAGGTGATGGTGCCATTAGGAATGTGGGTCTGTTGTAGTTTAAGTTTTAACATATTTCTGTATACTTAGACTTGTATTTTATATATAATAGGAATGCAGTTGTGTACGAAAGTATATATATGTTTATTAATCCTTTGTGCTAGTTAAAGTGTAAAATAAATAAAATAAAATAAAACATACCTATATAAACAATGAAATTTATATTTTCCGATTATAATTAAATAAATAAATTAGAATAAAAAGAAAAGATGAAATAGTTAATAAATTTTTCTCAATGTGACATAAATAGGGGTTATTTGTTTGGTATCATTAATACTTTATTTTGGAATGGAGGAAACCACGATGGGCTGACTCTTAACACAGTCTCATCTGTACCATGACATGGAGTTCGGGTACGTGGTTATGGTTTGGCATGGGTTAATTGCCTATGGACTTGTAGTTTAGTTATTGTATTATTTTATTTGTTTTGCCTATTGATTTGTGATTTGATTTTTGTGGTTGCGTTTTTTTTATTTTTTTTATTTTTGTTTATTAACTTATTATTCAATTATGATTGTACCTTATTTATTATGCCTATGTTCTGGAGAATATATATATATTTAAGTGTGGTACTTATAGGAATTATAATATTACTCTTTTATTTATAATGGGTAGATGATGGGTTTATTGGTACTCCGTTTGGGATCATGTAGAGTCTACTCTGCTCGTGGGTCTGACCCACCGTTGTTGTTTCAGGTTCTTAGCAGTTTCAGCCACAGGGTTGAGGTCTTTTATCATTCATTCGCGAGTTCTTCCATTGTGACTTCAGTTCAATGTAGGGACTCAATTTAGTTATATATTTTTTTTAACTCTTGTTTTTTTTTTCTCCTTCATTAAGGTTTAGGGGTCCATAGATATGGATTCCCGAGTTGTACCCTTTGGGATTTTTTTTTTGATTTTCTGAATTTGTTTATTCATGAGAATTAAACTTTTGACACTCTGTTATTCATTAAATATGTCTTTTGCTTCTGTGTTCATTTATTATCGGGTGTTGATGCGCCCTAGTTTTCGGTATAGGCCTGGCCAACCTATGCACGGAAATTAGGGGGTATCACAGTTGGTATCAGAGCACTCCAGGTTTCCTAGGGATGTTTTCGTTAGGTTTTCTGCGTTGCGTATGCTGATATTTCTAGAGCCTAAATTTAGGATTCGTTGTACTCTTTTAAAGTCCGTTGTTGTGGTATTAACGATTCGTATTACCGTTATTTCAGTATGTCGCCTCGTAGGAGAAGGAATGCGAGTCAGGGTCTGGGCAATGCTCAGGATGGCAATGCTGAACTTCCTCCTAATCTTGCAACTATCATTGCTCAGGCTGTTGCTGCAGGGGTGGTGACAGCTCTTCAAAATCAGCAGCCTCATCCTCCACCTCCTCAGTAGGCTCCAGTTATTGAGCAGGCAGTACAACCTGTTAGATGGGAGAAACTTCGGAACACTTTCACAAAAGGTCATCCACCAGAGTTTTCAGGGTCCACTGATGTAAAAGTATCTTACCAGTGGCAAAAGGATATTGAGCGTCATCTCCGTATGGTTGAGTGTACAGAGGTCCAGAAGCAGATGCTTGCTACTTTTAAGTTAGTTGGTGATGCTTTGCAGTGGTGGGAGTCAGTTACCACCTCAGAGGAGAGAGCCACATTGACCTATGCTCAGTTCCAGGCTCGCTTTGACGATAAATATTTCCCTTTTGCAGTAAGGGCAGCTAAGAAAAGAAAATTTCTTGATTTACAACAGGGAGATAAGACTGTAGCGGAGTATGAGCAGGAGTTCACTAGTTTATCATTGTTTGCACCCGAAGAGGTCAACACAGAGGAGAAAAATAAGAATTGCTTTTGTGCACGGTTTGACATGGCACATTCGGCAGGTGATTGTGGGTAATCCAGCTTACACCACTTATGCTCAAGTGGTGGATGCAACACTAATACATTGTCAGATCAAGAGGGACTACCAGAAAACTAAGGTGGAGAAGCGCAGTGACAAGGACTCCACCAGTCAGATAGTGGATAGGGGAAATGGTCAAAGTGGCAACCACAGTGATAGAGGCAGATTTCAGAGGTATCAGCCTTGGAAAAAACAGAAGGGTAGCAATAATACTAGTAAGGAGATGACTTCTCATCAGGGGCAGCAGGGTGGAGCACCTCAGATTGGACAGGGTCAGCAACAGGGAAACTTCCAGAGGAGATTTTTAGGTCCTTTCAAAGGACATTGTTATGGTTGTGGGAAGTTTGGGCACTCTGCTAAGAGATGTCCCTAGGCTACTTAAGGTCAGCACGGCCAGCAGGGGCAGAGACAACCACCACCATTACCGACACCACATATTCCACGTATTTAGGGTCTGGCGTACCCAGCTTTACCAGCACCCTCACCACCACAGGGTCAGCCGCAACAACAGTTGCATTATGGCAGGGTGTCCAACATCATGCCTTATGATCCTCGGGCACCTCAGGCTATTGAGGGTATGTTTCCAATTTATGGTAGACTCGGTCGAGTTCTTTTTGATACTGGTGCATCACATTCTTTTGTGTCTAGGTCGTTTGTCTCTTTATCTGGATTATTGACTCAGTCTTGTAGTCGACCCCTCAGTATTTCCACTCTAGTAGGCGTTGATACGATTTTATGGGAGAGTTGTGAAGAAGTCCCTATTGTTATTGGCAGGCTTAGATTTCTAGCTGATTTGTTAGTACTTGATATGCACTCTTATGATGTGATACTTGGGATGGACTGGTTATCTCACTACCATGCTCAGTTGGACTGTCATGGTAAGACGATAGTCTTTGCGATACCGAGTCAGGAGATGTACTTGATTACTATGCCTCATCCACACAGTGGGTCTAGTACACATTTATTTTATATTGATACAGAGACCCATGAGGAGATCAATGCATCTATGGATAGTATTCCCCTAGTGCGTGATTTTCAGGATGTCTTTCAGGAGATTCCAGGGTTACCGCCGAGTCGTGATATTGACTTTGTTATTGACTTAGCTCCAGGCACCAGGCCTATTGCTAAGGCACCATATAGGATGGCACCGATGGAGATGCAGGAGTTGAAGAAACAGATTCAGCAGCTTCTTAACCAGGGTTTCATTCGCAGGAGTACTTCACCCTGGGGAACACCGGTGTTATTTGTGAAAAAGAAGGATGGTTCTCTTCGTCTTTGTATCGATTACAGAGAGCTGAATAAAGTCACAATCCACAACAAGTATCCGTTGCCTAGGATTGATGATTTATTTGATCAGTTGAGGGGAGCCACCTACTTCTCGAAAATAGATTTGAGGTCTGGTTATCATCAACTTTGTGTTAGGGAGCAGGATGTACCCAAGACAGCATTTCTCACTAGATATGGGTCGTATGAGTTCCGTGTTATGCCTTTCGGGTTGATCAACGCTCCAGCTGTCTTTATGGATCTGATGAATAGAGTATTCAGGCCATTTTTAGATCAATTTGTTATTGTATTCATTGATGACATATTGGTCTACTCTCGGTCTGAGGAGGAACATGCCAGACATCTACAGACGGTGTTACAGACCCTTAAAGAGCACCAGTTGTATGCAAAGTTTGAGAAATGTGCATTCTGGCAGAGAGAGGTGAAGTTTTTGGGTCATGTGGTGTCAGAGAAGGGGATTGCAGTGGACCCAGCGAAGGTCTCAGCGGTTCTGGAATGGGGACAACCTACCTCACCTTTAGAAGTCCGTAGTTTTCTGGGATTGGCAGGTTATTATCGTAGATTCATTCAGGGTTTCTCTAAGATCGCCGGTCCGCTCACCAACTTGACTAGAAAGGGTGTGCCATTTGTTTGGGATGATCACTATCAGACAGCTTTTGATGAACTGAAGACTAAGTTGACTTCTGCACCTGTTCTGGCCACTCCACAGAGTGGGGTTGAGTATCTTGTCTACACTGATGCATCGTTACAGGGTCTGGGTTGTGTGTTGATGCAGGAGGTGAGACCAGTATCTTATGGTTCACGTAAGCTCAAGCCACATGAGCTTAATTACCCTACCCATGATTTGGAGTTGGCAGCGGTGGTTTTTGCATTGAGGATCTGGAGACATTACCTCTTAGGTGAGGCTTTCAGATTATTCAGTGATCACAAAAGTTTGCAGTATCTGTTTACGCAGAGGGAGTTGAATATGAGGCAGTGCAGATGGTTGGAATTTGTGAAGGACTATCATTTTTCCATTCAGTATCATCCAGGGAAGGCTAATGTAGTGGCTGACGCCCTCAGTCGTCGACCCTATGCTAGTCTTTCAGCCTTGTTCGAGACTAAGTGGAATGCGTTGAGGTCCGTTGATGAGTTAGCTAACGCTATTGCGGCATGTGTTATGGTGACACCTGTCATCATTCGAAGAGTGATTGAGGCCCAACGGGCGGACCAATAGTGTATAGATAGAATTGCAGAGTTGACATCAGGAGAGATTCCATTTTACTCAGTTGGTTCAGATGGGGGGTTGAGGTACAAGAGTCGATTAGTTGTTCCTCCTATTCATGACTTGAGGAGAGATGTGATGGGAGAGGCTCATAACTCTCCATTTGCAGTGCATCCCGGAGGGGATAAGATGTACCAGGATATGAAACGTCAATTTTGGTGGGCTGGCATGAAGAGAGACATAGTTGTTTTTGTCTCTAAGTGTAGTACTTGCCAAATGGTTAAAATCTATCACCAGAAACCACCAGGAGCATTGCAGCCACTTCCAGTGCCTAAGTGGAAATGGGAGAGCATTTCTATGGATTTCATTGAGGGGTTACCTACCTCACATCGGAACCATAACTCCATTTGGGTGATAGTTGATAGACTTACAAAGTCTGCCCATTTTCTACCTGTTCATTCTGATTACACTTTGGAGCAGTTGGCAAAGCTTTACATTGTAGAGATAGTGAAGCTTCATGGGATTCCATTATCTATTATATCGGATAGAGATCCGAACTTTGTATCTGCGTTTTGGGCGAGCTTTCAGCAGGCTTTGGGTATAGAGTTGCACCTTAGTACATCTTATCATCCACAGACAGATGGTCAAACTGAGAGGGTTAACCAGATTTTGGAGGATATGCTTCGAGCTTGTGTCCTTGATTTCAAGGGCAATTGGGAGTTCTATTTGCCACTTACAGAGTTTGCCTATAACAATAGTTATCAAAAGACTATTGGTATGGCACCATTTGAGGCATTGTACGGACGACCCTGTAGATCTCCGGTGTGTTGGCTGGAGGCTGGAGAGAATAGATTATTTGGTCCTGAGTTCATCAAGGACACCTCAGAAAAGATTCCTCTTATTCGGGATCGTATGAGGACTGCCCAGAGTAGGCAGAAGAGTTATGCTGATCGGCGAACTCGAACTTTGGAGTTCAGAGTGGGGGATCAGGTTTTACTCAAGGTGTCTCCTATGAAGGGAGTAATGCGGTTCGGAAAGAAAGGGAAATTGTCACCTCGTTTTGTGGGTCCTTTTATGATTACTGACAGGATTGGACCGGTGGCGTACCGATTAACACTGCCAGATTTTATGCACAGGGTACATAATGTATTCCATGTTTCAATGTTGCGGAAATTCTTACTAGATGAGGATGTGTATCAGCATATTGATGTGGGATAGATCGAGTTGGAGCCGGATGTGACTTATGTGGAGCAACCTTATCGCTTTATCGATCGAAAGGAGCATGTACTTCGTAAGAAGATCATTCCTCTTGTGCGTGTTCAGTGGAGCCATCACAATGAGGCAGAGTCCACTTGGGAAAAAGAGGATGAAATTCGTGCAAAGTATCGAGAGCTATTTCGTTCAGGTATGTAGTGAATTCCGAGGACATAATTCTTTTATTAAGGGGGGAGAATGTAATACCCCGTATTTTTATTATTTATATTGATTGGGTAAATTTAATTTAATTAATTAATTATAAGTTAATTAAATGGACTATAGTATATTTTTTAGTTAATTATTTGGGCTTATTAGCTAATGGGCTATATTATATTTTTCGGCCCATCGGAAGGATTAAATAAATATATATATATTATATATATTTATATAACTAAAATAAACCCTAAGTTAGGGATACGTTTCTGTCAGACTAGTCGAGGGAGATAACAGAATCGTGAGTCGCGTAGAAAAGAGAGGAAAGATCATCGATCAACCTACAGTTCGTGCGTGATTTGGCCCAACGATCAGGCAAGTAGAATATTCTTCTCTTCCCCTTTGGACCGTAATCGCATTCTTTTTATATTGTATTTTTTTTTTTTTCGAATTCGTGTGTAGGGATATAGATCCATATAATTGTATTCGTGTCTTTGTTGAAGAGTTTTTATATTATCTGCGTTATTATATATATTGTATTGCAATATGTATGCTATATAGAAGGGTGCTCCGCTGTAGTATTTTGCACATACAGATCATGTGTGTTTCGGTGCACAAATTAACTTTGACACATATAATGGGATTCTTGGTGCTAGTACAGGTGATGGATGGTTATAAGATGTCAATTTCAATTCAACTGATCTGATTGGAGTACATATAAAAGTGGTACATGCTAATATATATATATATATATATGTGTGGGCGAACTGTGGGTTAGGTGATGGTGCCATTAGGAATGTGGGTCTGTTGTAGTTTAAGTTTTAACATATTTTTGTATACTTAGACTTGTATTTTATATATAATAGGAATGCAGTTGTGTACGAAAGTATATATATTTTTATTAATCCTTTGTGCTAGTTAAAGTGTAAAATAAATAAAATAAAATAAAACATACCTATATAAATAATGAAATTTATATTTTCCGATTATAATTAAATAAATAAATTAGAATAAAAAGAAAAGATGAAATAGTTAATAAATTTATCTCAATGTGACATAAATAGGGGTTATTTGTTTGGTATCATTAATACTTTATTTTGGAATGGAGGAAACCACGATGGGCTGACTCTTAACACAGTCTCATCTGTACCATGACATGGAGATCGGGTACGTGGTTATGGTTCGGCATGGGTTAATTGCCTATGGACTTGTAGTTTAGTTATTGTATTATTTTATTTGTTTTGCCTATTGATTTGTGATTTGATTTTTGTGGTTGCGTTTTTTTTTATTTTATTTATTTTTGTTTATTAACTTATTATTCAATTATGATTGTACCTTATTTATTATGCCTATGTTCTGGAGAATATATATATATATTTAAGTGTGGTACTTATAGGAATTATAATATTACTCTTATATTTATAATGGGTAGATGATGGGATTATTGGTACTCTGTTTGGGATCATGTAGAGTCTACTCTGCTCGTGGGTCTGACCCACCGTTGCTGTTTCAGGTTCTTAGCAGTTTCAGCCACAGGGTTGAGGTCTCTTATCATTCATTCGCGAGTTCTTCCATTGTGACTTCAGTTCAATGTAGGGACTCAATTTAGTTATATATTTTTTTTAACTCTTGTTTTTTTTTTTTCTCCTTCATTCAGGTTTAGGGGTCCATAAATATGGATTCCCGAGTTGTACCCTTTGGGATTTTTTTTTTTTTTCTGAATTTGTTTATTCATGAGAATTAAACTTTTGACACTATGTTATTCATTAAATATGTCTTTTGCTTCTGTGTTCATTTATTATCAGATGTTGATGCGCCCTAGTTTTCGGTATAGGCCTAGCCAACCTATGCACGAAAATTAGGGGGTATCACAATACGCTCCTAACTCGCCCTTTTCTTTCTCTCCAACATCCTTTTTATTTCTAAGTCGGACAGGTTTCACTCGAATCGTCCTATAAGATGAATCGGTGTTTGTGAATTATTCTTTTACCATCATAAGACTCTTAAGGCCAATAACACTATGAATCATACTAAAATAGTTTACATGGTCCTAACTGACCCTTTTCTTTCTCTTCTACCACATATTCTTTCTAGGTGGGATGGATTTCACTTGAATCGTCTATTAGTTGAATCGATGTTTGTACATCATTCATTCACTATTATAAGACTCTTATGGACAACAATACTATAACTTATACAAAAATAGTCCACACATTCCAAACTGAACCTTTTCTTTCTCTCCAACCTTATTTTCTTTCTAAGTGGGACGGAATTCACTCGAATCGTCCTATAAGTTGAATCGGCGTTTGTGCATCATTCCTTCCCCATTATAAGACTCTTATGTCCAACAACACTATAAAGTGTACCAAAATAGTCCGCCCTTTCCTAACTGACCCTTTTCTTTCTCTCCAACCTTCTTTTCTTTCTAACTGAGGTAGATTTCACTCGTATCGTCCCATAAAGTTAATCGGTGTTTGTACATCATTCCTTCAACATTATAAGACTGTCATGGACATCAATACTATAAAGCATATGAAAATAGTGTACACAGTCCTTACTAGCCATTTTATTTCTCTCCAACCTCATATTCTTTCTAAGTGGGACGAATTTCACTCGTATCGTCGTATAAGTTGAATTGGTGTTTGTGCATCATTCCTTTACCATTATAAGACTCTTATGGATAACAACACTATAAATCTTACCAAAATATTCTACACGGTCCTAACTGGCCATTTTCTTTCTCTCAAACCTCATACTCTTTCTAAGTGGGACAGATTTCAATCGAATCGTCCAATAAGTTGAATCGTGTTTGTATATCATTCCTTTACCATTAGAGGACTCTTGTCGGCAAAAATACTATAAAGCATACCAAAATAGTCCATACACTCCTAACTGCCCTTTTCAATCTCTCCAACATCCTTTTTCTTTCTAAGTGGGATGGAATTCACTCGAATCGTCCTATAAGTTTATTAGTATTTGTGCATCGTTTTGTCAACATTATAAGACCCTTATGGACATCAATACTATAACGCATACAAAAATAGTCCACACCTTCCAAATGACCCTTTTATTTCTCTCCAACATCCTTTTTCTTTCTAAGTGGGACAGGTTTCACTCGAATCGTCCTATAAGTTGAATCGTTGTTTGTTCATCGTTCCTTCACCATTATAAGACTCTTATGGTCAAAAATACTATAACACATGCCAAAATAGTCCACACATTCTTAACTGGCCCTTTTCTTTCTCTCCCAAATCCTTTTTCTTTCTAAGTGGGACGGATTTCACTAGAATCGTCTTATAAGTGTAATCGGTGTTTGTGCCTCATTCCTTCACCATTATAAGACTCTTACGGACAACAATACTATAACGCTTCTTTTCTTTCTAAGCGGGGTGGATTTCACTCGTATCGTGCTATATGTTGAATCGGTGTTTCTTCATCATTCCTTCAACATTATAAGACTCGTATGGACATCAACATTATAAAGCATACAAATATAGTCTACACGGTCCTAACTGGCCCTTTCTTTCTCTCCAACCTCATATTCTTTATAAGTGGGACGGACCTAACTTGAATCGTCCAATAAGTTGAATCGGTAGTTTTAAATCATTCGTTCACCATTATAATACTCTTATCGACAAAAATTCTACAAAGCATACCAAAATAGTCCGTACGCTCCTAACTGGTCCTTTTGTTTCTTTCCAACATCCTTTTTCTTTATAAGTGGGAGAGGTTTCACTCGAATCGTCCTAATAGTTGAATCGGTGTTTGGGCATTAGTCCTTCACCATCATAAGACTCTTATGGACAACAAAACTATAAATCATACTAAAATTGTCTACACGGACCTAACTGACCCTTTTCTTTCTCTCCAACCTTCTTTTCTTTCTAAGTGGGACGAAATTCACTCGAATCACCCAATAAGTTTAATCAGTGTTTGTGATCAATTCCTTCCCCATTATAAGACTCATATGGACAACAAACACTATAAAGTATACAAAAATAGTCCGCCCTCTCCTAACTGGCCCTTTTCTTTCTCTCCAACCTTCTTTTCTTTTTATGTGGGGCGGATTTCACTCGTATCGACCTATAAGTTGAATCGGTGTTTATGCATCATTCCTTCAACCTAATAAGACTCTCATGGACATGAACACTATAAAGCATACTAAAATAGTCTACACAGTCCTTACTGGCAATTTTATTTCTCTCCAACCTCATATTCTTTCTAAGTGGGACGAATTTTACTCGTATCGTCCTATATGTTGAATCGGTGTAATTGCATCATTCCTTTACCATAATAAGACTCTTATGAACAACTACACTATAAATCGTACCAAAATAGTCTACACAGTCCTAACTGGCCATTTTCTTTCTCTCCGACTTAATATTCTTTCTAAGTGGGACGCATTTCACTCAAATCGTCCTAGTAGTTGAATCGTTATTTGTACATCATTCATTCAATATTATAAGACTCTTATGGACAAAAATACTACAACCCATACCAATATAGTCGACACCTTCAAAACTGGCCCTTTTCTTTCTCTCCAACCTTCTTTTCTTTCTAAGTGGGACAGAATTCATTCGAATCGTCCTATAAGTTGAATCGGTGTTTGTGCATCATTGCTTCCCCATTATAAGACTCTTATAGACAACAATACTATAAATTATACCAAAATAGGCTGCCCTCTCCTAACTGGCCATTTTCTTTCTCTCCAACCTTATTTTCTTTCTAAGTGGGGCGGATTTCACTCGTATCGTCCTATATGTTGAATCGGTGTAATTGCATCATTCCCTTACCATTATAAGACTCTTATCAACCAAAACACTATAAATCATACCAAAATAGTCTACACAGTCCTAACTGGCCATTTTGTTTCTCTCCGACCTAATATTTTTTCTAAGTGGGACGCATTTCACTCAAATCGTCCTAATAGTTGAATCGTTGTTTGTACATCATTCATTCAATATTATAAGACTCTTATCGACAAAAATACTATAACCCATACCAAAATAGTCCACACCTTCAAAACTGGCCCTTTTCTTTCTCTCCAACCTTCTTTTCTTTCTAAGTGGAACAGAATTCACTCGAATCGTCCTATAAGTTGAATCGGTGTTTGTGCATCATTCCTTCCCCATTATAAGACTCTTCTAGACAACAATACTATAAAGTATACCAAAATAGGCCGCCCTCTCCTAACTGGCCCTTTTCTTTCTCTCCAACCTTCTTTTCCTTCTAAGTCGGGCGGATTTCACTCGTATCGTCCTATAAGTTGAATCGGTGTTTGTGCATCATTCCTTCAACATTATAAGACTCTCATGGACATCAACACTATAGAGCATACAAAAATAGTCTACACAGTCCTTACTGGCCATTTTATTTCTCTCCAACCTCATATTCTTTCTAAGTTGGACGAATTTCACTCGTATCGTCCTATAAGTTGAATCGGTGTTTGTATCTCATTTCTTTACCATTATAAGCCTATTATGGAAAACAACACTATAAATCATACCATAATAGTCTACACAGTCCTAACTGGCCATTTTGTTTCTCTCCGACCTAATATTATTTCTAAGTGGGACGCATTTCACTCAAATCGTCCTAATAGTTGAATCATTGTATGTACATCATTCATTCAATATTATAAGACTCTTATCGACAAAAATACTATAACCCATACCAAAATAGTCCACACCTTCAAAACTGGACCTTTTCTTTCTCTCCAACCTTCTTTTCTTTCTAAGTGGGACAGAATTCACTCGAATCGTCCTATAAGTTGAATCGGTGTTTGTGCATCATTCCTTCCCCCTATTATAAGCCTTTTATGGAAAACAACACTATAAATCATACCAAAATAGTCTACACAGTCCTAACTGGCCATTTTCTTTCTCTCCGACCTAATATTATTTCTAAGTGGGACGCATTTCACTCGAATCGTCCTATAAGTTGAATCGGTGTGTGTACATCATTCCTTGACAAATATAAGACTCTTATGGACTACAATACTATAACCCATATCAATATAGTCTATAGCTAGGGCTGCAAATGAATCGAGCCATTCATGAGCAGGCTCAGCTTCGGCTCGTTAAGAGCTCGGTTCGTGCTCGTTCGTTTAATAAAAGAACCGAACTTGAACATTCCTAAGCTCGGCTCGCCAAGCTCGTGAACAGGCTCGTCTAACTTAAATAGTAAAATTATATCATATTTGACAAAAGAAAGTGTTCAAATTGAACAAATCATGAAGATTATTGTGAAAAGATTATAGAAATTAGGTTGTCATAACATAAAATTCATTCATAAAAAATTATACTAGTGAAAATATGTTAAAACAGACATACAACAACTCAATCTAGACAACTATTAAGAAGAGTAATATATGTTGCACTGAAACGAGTCGTTCGTGAGCAACCTCGGGCTCGACTAGTTAAATCTGGCATTCGGCTCGGGCTCGTTCGTTAAGAAAATGAGCCGAGATTGAACACATTTTCTAGGCTCGTTTAGTAAATGAACTGAATATGAACATTCCAAACCTCGGCTCGGATCGGTTCATTTGCAGCCCTATCTACAGCTTCATAATTGGCCCGGTTTTTTTCTCCAACCTTCTTTTCTTTCTATGTGGGATGTAATTCACTCCAATCGTCCTATAAGTTGATTCGGTGTTTTTGCATCATTCCCTCCACATTATAAGACTCTTATGGATAACAACACAATAAATCATTCCAAAATATTCTACACGGTCCTAACTGGCCCTTTTCTTTCTCTCCATGCACATATTTTTTCTAAGTGGGACGGATTTCTCTCGAATCGTCCGATAAGTTTATCAGTATTTGTGCATCGTTCCGTCAACATTATAAGATTCTTATGGACAACAATACTATAACGCATACAAAAATAGTCCACACCTTCCAAACTGACCATTTTCTTTCTCTCCAACATCCTTTTTCTTTCTAAGTGGGACAAGTTTCACTCGAATCGTCCTATAAGTTGAATCGGTATTTGTGCATCATTCCTTTACCATTATACGACTCTTATGGTGAAAAATACTATAACGCATACCAAAATAGTCCACACCCTATTCACTGGCCCTTTTCTTTCTCTCCAACATCCGTTTTCTTTCTAAATGGGACGGATTTCACTCCAATCGTCCTATAAGTTGAATCGGAGTTTGTGCATCATTCATTCACCATTATAAGACTCTTACGGACAACAATACTATAACGCTTACAAAATAGTCCACCGTCTCCTAACTGACCATTTTCGTTCTCTCCAACCTTCTTTTCTTTCTAAGTGGGGCGGATTTCACTCGTATCGTCCTATAAGTTGAATCGGTGTTTGTGCATCATTCCTTCAACATTATAAGACTCGTATGGACATCAACACTATAAAGCATACTTAAATAGTCACACGTTCCTAACTGGCCCATTCTATCTCTCCAACCTCATATTCTTTGTAAGTGGGATGGATTTCGATCGAATCGTCCAATAAGTTGAATCGGTTTTTTACATCATTCCTTCACCAGATAAGACTCTTATAGACAAATATTCCACAAAGCATACCAATATAGACCATCAGTTCCTAACTGGCCCTTTTCTTTCTCTCCAACATCCTTTTTCTTTCTAAGTGGGACGAATTTCACTAGAATCGTCGTATAACTTGAATCGGTGTTTGTGCATCATTCTTTCACCATCATAAGATTCTTATGGACAACAACACTATAAATCATACTAAAATAGTCTACAGGGCCCTAACTGGCCCTTTTCTTTCTGTCCAACCTCATATTCTTTCTTAGTGGGACGAATTTCACTCGAATCATCCTATTAGTTTAATCGATGTTTGTACATCATTCATTGACAATTATAAGACTTTTATGAACAAAATTACTATAACCCATACCAAAATAGTCCACACCTTCCAAACTTGCCCTTTTCTTTCTCTCGAACCTTCTTTTCTTTTTAAGTGGGATGGAATTCACTCGTATCGTCCTATAAATTGAATCGGTGTTTCTGCATCATTCCTTCAACATTATAAGACTCTGATGGACATGAATACTATAAATCATACTAAAATAGTCTACACAGTCCTTACTGGCCATTTTATTTCTCTCCAACCTCATATTCTTTCTAAGTGTGACGAATTTCACTCGTATCGTCCTATAAGTTAAATCGGTGTTTGTGCATCATTGTTTTACCATTATCAGACTCTTATGGATAACAAGACTATAAATCATACTAAAATAGTCAACACAGTCCTAACTAGCCATTTTCTTTCTCTCCAACCTAATATTTTATCTAAGTGGGGCGCATTTCACTCGAATCGTCCTACAAGTTGAATCGGTGTTTGTACATCTTTCCTTCACAATTATAAAACTCTTGGACCCTTGACATAAATAGACGTGTCGCAAGTTCCATATAGATTACTTCTCAATACAATTTCTTTCAAATTCATTAAAATTTCATGGACTGATTCTTGAATACCTACTATGGTATTGAACAAAAATACTATAACCCATGCCAAAATAGTTTACACCTTCAGATTTGGCTCTTTTTTTCTCTCCAACCTTCTTTTGTTTCTATGTGGGACGAAATTCACTCGAATCGTCCTATAAGTTGAATCAGTTTTTGGGCATCATTCCTTCCCCATTATAAGACTCTTATAGACAATAACACTCTAAATCATTCCAAAATATTCTACACGGTCCTAACTGGCTCTTTTCCTTCTCTCCATCCACATATTCTTTCTAAGTGGGATGGATTTCTCTCGAATCGTCCATTAAGTTGAATCAATTTTTGTACATCATTCCTTCACCATTTTAAGACTCTTGTCGACAACAATACTATAAAGCATACCATAATAGTCCATACGCTCCAAACTGACCCATTTCTTTCTCTCTAGCATCCTTTTCTTTCTAAGTGGGACAAGTTTCACTCCAATCGTCCTATAAGTTGAATCGGTGTTTGTGCATCGTTCCTTCACCATTATACGACTCTTATGGTCAAAAATACTATAATGCATACCAAAATAGTCCACACCTTCTTAACTGGCACTTTTCTTTCTCTCCAACATCCTTTTTCTTTCTAAGTGGGACGGATTTCACTCAAATCGTCCTATAAATTGAACCGGTGTTTGTGCATCGTTCCTTCACCATTATAAAACTCTTATGGTAAAAAATACTATAATGCATACCAAAATAGTCCACACCTTCTTCACTGGCCCTTTTCTTTCTCTCCAACATCATATTCTTTATAAGTGGGACGGATTTCACTCGAATCGTCCAAGAAGTTGAATCAGTGTTTTTACATCATTCCTTCACCATATAAGACTCTTATGGACAAAATTTCCACAAAGCATACCAAAATAGTCCATAAGTTCCTAACTGGCTCTTTTCTTTCTCTCCAACATCCTTTTTCTTTCTAAGTGGGACGGATTTCACTCGAATCGTCGTACAACTTGAATCGGTGTTTGTGCATCATTCTTTCACCATTATTACTTTCTTATGGAGAAACAACACTATAAATCATACTAAAACAATCTACACGTCCAAAAATGGCCCTTTCCTTTTCTCCAACCTCATATTCTTTCTAAATGAGACAGATTTCACTCGAATCATCCTATTAGTTGAATCGATGTTTGTACATCATTCATTCACAATTACAAGACTTTTATGAACAACAATACTATAACCCATACCAAAATAGTCCACACCTTCCAAAACTTGCCCTTTTCTTTCTCTCGAACCTTCTTTTCTTTTTTAGTGGGATGGAATTCACTCGTATCGTCATATAAGTTGAATCGGTGTTTCTACATCACTCCTTCAACATTATAAGACTCTTATGGACACGAAAACTATAAATCATACTAAAATAGTGTACACAGTCCTTACTGGCCATTTTATTTCTCTCCAACCTTATATTCTTTCTAAATGGGACGAATTTCACTCGTATCGTCCTATACGTTTAATCGGTGTTTGTGCATCATTGCTTTACCATTATCAGACTCTTATAGATAACAAGACTATAAATCATACTAAAATAGTCAACACAGTCCTAACTGGCCATTTTCTTTCTCTCCGACCTAATATTTTTTCTAAGTGGGGCGCATTTCACTCGAATCGTCCTATAAGTTGAATCGGTGTTTGTACATCTTTCTTTCACAATTATAAAACTCTTATGGAAAAAAATACTATAACACATACCAAAATATTCTACACCTTCAGAATTGGCCCTTTTTTTCTCTCCAACCTTCTTTTGTTTCTGTGTGGGACGAAATTCACTCGAATCGTCCTATAAGTTGTATCGGTGTTTGGGCATCATTCCTTCCCCATTATAAGACTCTTATAGACAACAACACTCTAAATCATTCCAAAATATTCTACACGGTCCTAACTGGCTGTTTTCCTTCTTTACATCCACATATTCTTTCTAAGTGGGACGAATTTCTCTCGAATCGTCCATTAAGTTGAATCAATTTTTGTACATCATTCGTTCACCATTATAAGACTCTTGTTGACAAAAATACTATAAAGCATACCAAAATAGTCCATACGCTCCAAACTGACCCTTTTCTTTCTCTCTAACATCCTTTTTCTTTCTAAGTGGGACAAGTTTCACTCCAATCGTCCTATAAGTTGAATCGGTGTTTGTGCATCGTTCCTTCATCATTATACGACTCTTATCGTCAAAAATACTATAACGCATACCAAAATAGTCCACACCTTCTTAACTGGCCCTTTTCTTGCTCTCCAACATTCTTTTTCTTTCTAAGTGGGACGGATTTCACTCGACTCGTCCTATAAGTTGAATCGGTGTTTGTGCATCGTTCCTTCACCATTATAAGACTCTTATGGTAAAAAATACTATAATGCATACCAAAATAGTCCACATCTTCTTCACTGGCCCTTTTCTTTCTCTCCAACATCCTTTTTCTTTCTAAGTGGGACGGATTTCACTCGAATCGTCGTATAAGTTAAATTGGTGTTTGTGCATAATTCTTTCACCATTATAAGACTCTTACGGACAACAATACTATAACGCTTACCAAAATAGTCTACAGGTTCCTAACTGGCCCTTTCTTTCTCTCCAACCTCATAATCTTTATAAGTGGGAAGGATTTTACTCGAATCATCCAATAAGTAGAATCGGTGTTTTTACATCATTCCTTCACCATATAAGACTCTTATGGACAAAATTTCCACAAAGCATACCAAATTACTCCATAAGTTCCTAACTGGCCCTTTTCTTTCTCTTGATCATCCTTTTTCTTTCTAAGTGGGATGGATTTCACTCGAATCGTCGTACAACTTGAATCGGTGTTTGTGCATCATTCTTTCACCATTATTACTTTCTTATGGAGAACAACACTATAAATCATACTAAAGTAATCTACACGGCCCTAACTCGCCCTTTCCTTTCTCTCCAACCTCATATTCTTTCTAAATGAGACAGATTTCACTCGAATCATCCTATTAGTTGAATCGATGTTTGTACATCATTCATTCACAATTATAAGACTTTTATGGACAACAATACTATAACCCATACCAAAATAGTCCACACCTTCCAAACTTGCCCTTTTCTTTCTCTCGAACCTTCTTTTCTTTTTAAGTGGGATGGAATTCACTCGTATCGTCGTATAAGTTGAATCGGTGTATCTACATCATTCCTTCAACATTATAAGACTCTGTTGGACATGAAAACTATAAATCATACTAAAATAGTCTACACAATCCTTACTGGCAATTTTATTTCTCTCCAACCTCAAATTCTTTCTAAGTGGGACGAATTTCACTCGTATCGTCCTATAAGTTGAATCGGTGTTTGTGCATCATTGCTTTACCATTATCAGACTCTTATGGATAACAAGACAATCAATCATGCTAAAATAGTCAACACAGTCCTAACTGGCCATTTTCTTTCTCTCCGACCTAATATTTTTTCTATGTGGGACGCATTTCACTCGAATCGTCCTATAAGGTTAATCGGTGTTTGTACATATTTCCTTTACAATTATAAAACTCTTATGGACAAAAATACTATAACCTATGCCAAAATAGTCTACACCTTCAGAATTGGCCCTTTTTTTCTCTCCAACTTTCTTTTGTTTCTATGTGGGACATAATTCACTCGAATCGTCCTATAAGTTGAATTGTTGTTTGGGCATCATTCCATCCCCATTATAAGACTCTAATAGACAACAACACTCTAAATCATTCCAAAATATTCTACACGGTCCTAACTGGCTCTTTTCCTTCTCTCCATCCACATATTCTTTCTCAGTGGGATGGATTTCTCTCGAATCATCCATTAAGTTGAATCAATTTTTGTACATCATTCCTTCACCATTTTAAGACTCTTGTCGACAAAAATACTATAAAGCATACCAAAATAGTCCATACGCTCCAAACTGACCATTTTCTTTCTCTCTAGCATCCTTTTTCTTTCTAAGTGGGACAAGTTTCACTCCAATCGTCCTATAAGTTGAATCGCTGTTTGTGCATCGTTCCTTCACCATTATACGACTCTTATGGTAAAAAATACTATAATGCATACCAAAATAGTCCACACCTTCTTAACTGGCCCTTTTCTTTCTCTCCAACATACTTTTTCTTTCTAAGTGGGACGGATTTCACTCAAATCGTCCTATAAATTGAACCGGTGTTTGTGCATCGTTCCTTCACCATTATAAGAGTCTTATGGTAAAAAATACTATAATGCATACCAAAATAGTCCACACCTTCTTCACTGGCCCTTTTCTTTCTCTCCAACATCTTTTTTCTTTCTAAGTGGGACGAATTTCACTCGAATCGTCGTACAACTTGAATCGGTGTTTGTGCATCATTCTTTCACCATTATTACTTTCTTATGGAGAACAACACTATAAATCATACTGAAATAATCTACACGGCCCTAAATGGCCCTTTCCTTTCTCTCCAACCTCATATTCTTTCTAAATGAGACAGATTTCACTCGAATCATCCTATTAGTTGAATCGATGTTTGTATATCATTCATTCACAATTATAATACTTTTAAGGACAACAATCCTATAACCCATACCAAAATAGTCCACACCTTCCAAACTTGCCCTTTTCTTTCTCTCGAACCTTCTTTTCTTTTTTAGTGGGATAGAATTCACTCGTATCGTCGTATAAGTTGAATCGGTGTTTCTACATCACTCCTTCAACATTATAAGACTCTGATGGACATGAAAACTATAAATCATACTAAAATAGTCTACACTGTCCTTACTGGCCATTTTATTTCTCTCCAACCTTATATTCTTTCTAAATGGGACGAATTTCACTCGAATCGTCCTATAAGTTGAATCGGTGTTTGTGCATCATTGCTTTACCATTATCAGACTCTTATGGATAACAAGACTATAAATCATACTAAAATAGTCAACACAGTCCTAACTGGCCATTTTCTTTCTCTCCGACCTAATATTTTTTCTAAGTGGGGCGCATTTCAATGGAACGTCCTATAAGTTGAATCGGTGTTTGTACATCTTTCATTCACAATTATAAAACTCTTACGGAAAAAAATACTATAACCCATACCAAAATATTCTACACCTTCAGAATTGGCCCTTTTTTTCTCTCAAACCTTCTTTTGTTTCTGTGTGGGACGAAATTCACTCGAATCGTCCTATAAGTTGTATCGGTGTTCGGGCATCATTCCTTCCCCATTATAAGACTCTTATAGACAACAACACTCTAAATCATTCCAAAATATTCTACACGGTCCTAACTGGCTCTTTTCCTTCTCTACATCCACATATTCTTCCTAAGTGGGACGAATTTCTCTCGAATCGTCCATTAAGTTGAATCAATTTTTATACATCATTCGTTCACCATTATAAGACTCTTGTTGACAAAAATACTATAAAGCATACAAAAATAGTCCATACGCTCCAAACTGACCCTTTTCTTTCTCTCTAACATCCTTTTTCTTTCTAAGTGGGACAAGTTTCACTCCAATCGTCCTATAAGTTGAATCAATGTTTGTGCATCGTTCCTTCATCATTATACGACTCTTATCGTCAAAAATACTATAACGCATACCAAAATAGTCCACACCTTCTTAACTGGCCCATTTCTTGCTCTCCAACATTCTTTTTCTTTCTAAGTGGGACGGATTTTACTCGAATCGTCCTATAAGTTGAATCGGTGTTTGTGCATCGTTCCTTCACCATTATAAGACTCTTATGGTAAAAAATACTATAATGCATACCAAAATAGTCCACATCTTCTTCACTGGCCCTTTTCTTTCTCTCCAACATCCTTTTTCTTTCAAAGTGGGACGGATTTCACTCGAATCGTCGTATAAGTTAAATCGGTGTTTGTGCATCATTCTTTCACCATTGTAAGACTCTTAAGGACAACAATACTATAACGCTTACCAAAATAGTCTACAGGTTCCTAACTGGCCCTTTCTTTCCCTCCAACCTCAAAATCTTTATAAGTGGGACGGATTTCACTCGAATCGTCCAATAAGTAGAATCGGTGTTTTTACATCATTCCTTCACCATATAAGTCTCTTATGGACAAAATTTCCACAAAGCATACCAAATTAGTCCATAAGTTCCTAACTGGCTCTTTTCTTTCTCTCCAACATCCTTTTTCTTTCTAAGTGGGATGGATTTCACTCGAATTGTCGTACAACTTGAATCGGTGTTTGTGCATCATTCTTTCACCATTATTTCTTTCTTATGGAGAACAAAACTATAAATCATACTAAAATAATCTACACGGCCCTAAATGGCCCTTTCCTTTCTCTCCAACCTCATATTATTTCTAAATGAGACAGATTTCACTCGAATCATCCTATTAGTTGAATCGATGTTTGTACATCATTCATTCACAATTATAAGACTTTTATGGACAACAATACTATAACCCATACCAAAATAGTCCACACCTTCCAAACTTGCCCTTTTCTTTCTCTCGAACCTTCTTTTCTTTTTAAGTGGGATGGAATTCACTCGTATCGTCGTATAAGTTGAATCGGTGTATCTACATCATTCCTTCAACATTATAAGACTCTGTTGGACATGAAAACTATAAATCATACTAAAATAGTCTACACTGTCCTTACTGGGAATTTTATTTCTCTCCAACCTCATATTCTTTCTAAGTGGGACGAATTTCACTCGTATCGTCCTATAAGTTGAATCGGTGTTTGTGCATCATTGCTTTACCATTATTAGACTCTTATGGATAACAAGACAATAAATCATGCTAAAATAGTCAACACAGTCCTAACTGGCCATTTTCTTTCTCTCCGACCTAATATTTTTTCTAGGTGGGACGCATTTCACTCGAACCGTCCTATAAGATTAATCGGTGTTTGGACATCTTTCCTTCACAATTATAAAAATCTTATCGACAAAAATACTAAAACCCATACCAAAATAGTCTACATCTTCAGAATTGGCCATTTTTTTCTCTCCAACCTTCTTTTGTTTCTATGTGGGACGAAATTCACTCGAATCGTCCTATAAGTTGAATCGGTGTTTTGGCATCATTCATTTCCCATTATAAGACTCTTATACACAACAACACTCTAAATCATTCTAAAATATTCTACACGGTCCTAACTGGCTCTTTTCCTTCTCTCCATCCACATATTCTTTCTAAGTGGGACGGATTTCTCTCGAATCGTCCATTAAGTTGAATCAATTTTTGTACATCATTCCTTCACCATAATATGACTCTTGTCGATAAAAATACTATAAAGCATACCAAAATAGTCCATACGCCCCAAACTGACCCTTTTCTTTCTCTCTACCATCCTTTTTTTTTTTTTTGGAAAAGTAAGGCAGTATTATAGAAAATTAAAAAATGGCTAGAAGCCTACAAAATACTTGGGGCATACCCCAAGGGTGGATCCCCCAAACCCACCAAAGAGTTAAGCTTAACTCTAAACACAGGGGATTATACAAGAGAATCACCATAACCCTTACAACAAAAAAACAAGTCTGATAAAACATAAGACTATAGCAACCAATGTTTAACATATCTCCTGAGCACCTCCCCACAAATAGAATATACATAATCTTCATCAGATTACAGAAATTAATTTCTATCACAGTGAGAGTCTTCATAGCCATCCGGACCCCTTGAACTTCAGCAACCAACTTATAAATTTGCACAGTGTAAACAAAGGGATCAAAAGATAATGCAACATTTATAGAAAAGATCACAAAGTACCTCCCACGAAGTCTGAACCATTTCCTGAACCATAAACCCAGAAACACTAACTCTCTACCACTCATCCAAACACAAACCCAGAACATAAATTCCAGGAAAACTGAGCAAATATTCCCCTCACCCATTGCTTGAAACTCTATCTCCATTTTGAATATCTAACAAGTGATACAATCTAAATTTGACAGAAGAATTTATCTCCTGAACAAGTTGAAGCTCCTTTTTAAACTCTCCTGCAAACAACCTGAGGTTCCTCTCCCTCCATAAGATGTAAACACTTGCAGCCAATGCGAGTTTGGTAACACATGCCTTTAAAGTATTGTTAGTACAATGGTCATTGCACCAATTTACTATATCCACCCACTTCTTCCCAACTTGCTTCAAACCATTTTCAATAGCAACCGAAGACAAAACTTGAGAAGAGAAACTGCATTCAAAAAATAGATGTTCCCTGTTTTCACACGGTAAGTCAAAGAAAACACATTTTTGTTGCTGAAGCAACCCATAAATGACCAATTTATCTTGAGTTTGCATCCTATTATGAATTAAAGTCCATAAAATGAAAGCATGTCTTGGAATATTATTTGGGAACCACACAGTCTTGTACCATTTAACTTGACTATCCCTGTTCCTTAACAAATTCCAAGCCGAGCTAATAGAATACTTACCCTTGGTAGGTTTCCAAATCAAAGTATCAACATCATGGCAATCAGGAGGGGGGAGGATTGCAATATCATCTCTTAACTCCATTAATTTGTGAGAGTTTGCAAAAGGAGGGTACCATTGCCCATCTCTGATTATGGCATTGACTTTACAATTGTTTCTTAACCCAGAATCATACCTGATCCTATCCCCATGTTTTTCTACAATAGAAGTGGGATACAACCAATCATCATGCCAAAGAAGAATATTATTTCCATTCCCAACCTTGTACTCAATGTAATGTCTAAATGTATCTCTTAGCCCCATTATCTTTTTCCATGACCAAGATCTTTTATCCGGGACCTTAAGCAACCAAAAATTTTGGTCTTTCATGAGCTCTATCCTAGCCCACTTACTCCAAAGGTTGGTGGGAATAGGCTGCAACAGGTTCCAAAGCTGCTTACCAATAGCAGCCACATTCCAAGCTATCAAATCTTTTAAGCCTAAGCCCCCTTCATCCTTCGGCAAACACACTTTAGTCCATGCCATTTTCTCACCTCCACTCTTCAAGTCAGCCCCTTTCCACAAGAATTTCCTCATAATCTCATTCAGCTGTTTAAACACCGATTTTGGAAGGATATAAGTAGAACTCCAATAAACTTGAACTGAAAACAACACCGAGGCAATCAATTGTAACCTACCCGCAAAGGAAAGGAATCTGCAATTCCAAGACTGAACCCTTCAAGTAATTTTCAAAACTAACTCTTGACAGTCATTAGCATTAAGCTTAGAAGAAATCAGAGGCACCCCTAGATACTTGACAGGCAATTTTCCAATTGAAAAGTTGGACCCGCGGATAATATTATCCAAAACTCTACCCTCCACACCCGATGTAAAAATGGAGCTCTTTGAGGTATTAGGAAATAAACTTGAAAAATCACTAAACTTCCTCAATACATACAACATACAATTCACTGAATTTTCACTACCCGCACAGAAGAGGAATAGGTCATCAACAAACATCAAGTGATTAATCTCCAATTTTTTACATTTGGTATGGAACTTAAACGCGTCATTTTTCCCCAACTTATTCAACATTCCTGAAAGAACTTCCATACACATCACAAAAAGATAAGGAGACATAGGATCCCCTTGCCTAAGCCCTCTTCCCCCTTTGAAAAACCCTTCAAGAGCTCCATTAATATTAATAGAAAACTTAGGAGAAGAGCAACAAGCAAGAATCCAACCTCTAACTCTTTCAGGCAACCCAAAACACTTCAACACCTCACCCAAAAAATCCCAAGAGACAGAATCATAAGCTTTAGTCAAATCAATTTTCATGGCAACTCTAGCTGGGGACTCATCTTGATGGTAATGGAGTAATATCTCTTGTGCTAGCAAAATATTATCACAAATACTCCTACCAGGGACAAACCCTGATTGATTTGCACTTATACACGAATCTAGAATGGGCTTCAGCCTATTAGCAATAATTTTGGCTATGCATTTATACAACACATTGCAAACTGAAATAGGCCTAAACTCTGTCACTTTAGTAGGATTATCCACTTTGGGAATAAGAGAGATGGAAGTACAATTTAACTCAGAAAGCAACTGCCCTGAAGCAAAAAAATCCATAATGGCATCCACCACCTCATTTCCTATAACATCCCAGGCAGCCTTATAAAACACAGCATTCAGACCATCCGGCCCTGGAGCTTTGTCATCTTTTATAGCAAGGAAAATAGCTTTGATTTCTTCTCTGGTCACATCTCTATTCATGTCCCTACCTTGCTCAAGAGAAATAGGATGTTGAATAAACTCATTCAAAACAGGGATCCTGACCTCCCCTCTCTTTGCAAAGAGGTTCTTGTAAAAACCCACAATCTCTCTATTAACATCACTTTTATCAGTCAGGACTGTGCCATCCTCTTTAGTTATGGAAACAATATTGTTATGAAATTTTCTTTGATTTGCTATCTTATGAAAATAGCTGGTGTTTTGATCTCCTAGCCTCAGCCATTGAATCCTAGATAACTGTCTATATAAACATTCCTCCGCATTTGACACTTTGTAAAATTGTTTTAGACTATCTTTTTCAATGCTTTGCAACTCTTGATTTCCAGGATCCATATCCACCAAGCATTGAATGTTCAATAACTTTTTCCTAGCTTCGGAAACTTGACTTGGTAAATTATCAAAGTTTGTTTTATTGAGAATTTTCAAAGCATTCTTAACCATTTTCAGCTTCTGACTTACCACAAACATTTTACTCCCCGTAACCTGGCCTTTCCACGCTTCTCTCACCACTTGAGTAAACTTTTCATGTTTAGTTAAAAAATTGTTGAACCTAAACGGTCTTTTAACCCTCTCTACCTCCATAGGAATTTTAACCGTAATACAAGCATGATCCGAAACCCCTGGAGGCAAAAAAGAAACTTCAGTGGTTTGAAAATAATCAACCCAAGCTGAATTCACTAAGCATCTATCCAGCTTACTAAACACATGACCATTGGACCAAGAAAATTTGATACCATTATACTTTAAATCCATTAATCCTGCTTTGTCAAGAGCCTGACCACATTCCCTCATTTTTGCATTCCACTTCTCATCCCCACCCCATTTCTCATGCTGATATCTAATAGCATTTAAATCACCCGCACAAAACCAAGGGTTGTTCTTCAAAGCCATGGAAATATCAAAAAGCTCTTTCCATAAAATCCTTCTCTCAATATAATCATTACTTCCATAAATAAAGGTAGCAAAGCAGTTCCATTTATTATCAACAGTTCTCACTTTACAATGAAGAAATTGAGCACTGCCCTTTAATAAATCGACATTCATCTTCTTTGGGTCCCAACAAATCCATAATCTCCCCAAATCCGCAAAATCATAATTATTAACTAACCTCCAACCTCGGCAAATCACTTTCACCACCTTATCAACATTGTTCTTTAAAACATTTGTCTCAATCAAACAAAAAATAGAAATATCTAGAGAATTTATCATTAACTTAATTTCCTTCTGTTTCACCTCACCATTAAGACCACGAACATTCCAAATATAGCAATTCATATGGAAAACTAATTTTAAGCAGACTGATCACCCCCTCGTTCCTCACTTTTCAAGACCCTTTTAGTTTTAAATTTCTTGTTAGAAATGGGGCCCATCCTACCAACCCCTGAAACTAACAAAGAAATTGGGCTTCTTCTCCCTTTCTCTTTTGTACTGATCAGAGGGTTTTCTCCAGCTTTATGAACAAGCTTCTCGTCCTCTACCACTCCCCCTGGTTCATGTATAAATCCTTCCTTTTCATTATCAGTATCAATTCCCCAATCCTCCATTATTTCCCCTTCATCAAAATCGCCCAAGCATGCGAATTTATTAGGAGAAAGAACATTTGTATTATCCCTAGGAGCCTCTATCTTCAACTCATTAACATTCACTAGAACCTCATGATTTTTTAATTCATTTGACTCAACAATATTCTCAACCTCAACTACATTTTTTTCTTCATTCTGAATGTCTTTAGGTATAACATTAACTTGCTCCTGATGCATTGCATCAGAATTACTTGTTTCTCCAACTTTCTTCCCAACAACAACCCATTCTTTCTTAATCTCTTTAGTTTTTTTAATTGCATTTTGGACTTTCATTTTAACACAATTTTTGGACGAATGTCCAAAAATCGCACAGTGTTCACATTTCATGGGCACCCATTGATATTCAACACCAATAGTAACAATTCTCCCATCCGCCAACTTGACCCCTACCTCAGATGGAAATTCAGCGTTAATGTCAACCTCAATACACATCCTGGCATAATTTAATCTACCCCTATCATCAGTTTGAGAATCAGTATATAGAGGTCTCCCCAAAATGCTAGCAATATAACCCAACCCATCCGGCGTGAACAATTGTAATGGAACATGATAAAATTTAGCCCATATCGGAACACTTTTTAACCCTTGTTTATAGATAGCAAGATCAGGCCTCCACTTTTGCAACACCATAAGCTGGTTTGCAAAATGCCAAGGTCTGCTTTCTATAATAGAATTACTACTTTCAGCACTATCAAATTTGAACAAAAAGAAACCCCTATCAAGACTCATCACCTCAGTCATCCCATTTTTACCCCAGAGTCTCTTTGCAATGGAATTTACAGTTGGGAATGGTAGTTTCCTATCCATACAGTATCCCACTAGGCAATCCCTCCACAAATAACACCCCTTCATTTCGACATCATAAGGTCTTTCAACAATTTTATCTTTCACAGCTTGTGGGAAGTATTTTAATTGCATTTTGTTCTTTGAAATATTTTTAATTAGAGTATCTGCCCATGACAAAGTAGGTTTAACAGTACCTTCATCACCCCCTAGCTTCGGAAAGTTTTCACTCACCCCAGCAAAATTCCCATACATCGAGGGGACTGAAGGAACAACAACCTCAGCACCCTCAGCACACAGATTAATTTCAGACCTTACTACATACTCTTGGTGTTCATTTGAAACCCCACCTGAAACTACTTCAATTACAGAATCCTTTCCTTTATTCGGAGACTCCTGTTGTGAAACATTGTGTAACATTTTATTATCACCCACAGGAATGCCAGACTTAACCTTATACTGCTCATTCAGTTCATTACTAAGCTTCTCAACCAGTTTATTCAGACGCTCAATCTCAACAGCATCCCCCATAACCAGACTCATTAAATAAGGAAAACAAAAACACAAATAGGGCACCACCCCTCACCAAAATCACCAGGGCAGCAACCCTTGCAACAAAAAATGGGCACCAAATCAAAAAAAAAAAAGAAAAAAAAACACATATAGGGCACCAACCCTCACCAAATTCACCAGGGCACCAACCCTTGCAACAAAAAGAAATGGGCACCAACCCAAATAGAGATAGAAAACCTTACTCAGCACACTCAGTTCGAATGAAGCAATGAAGGTTCACAATCACCAGCTAATGAGCTAACAATCAGCTTCAATGATGGTTCACAATCACTGCTAATGAACCGAGAAGCAAACAGCTTCAGCTACGAGCTCAGCTCCTCTCAGCAGCCAAGCACGAACACACACAGCAGGAACAGCAGCTTAGTTCTTCACCCGCCGAAACAGTTCGCAAATGATCCAGAAATCAGCTTCGCCAGTATCAGGGAACTAAGCACGATGCCTCGCTAACCCGTCACCTTGAACTCAGATTTCAGGGTACAGTAAGCCTTCAAACTGGATAGAACAAATCGACTTCGTCAGATGAAAACGAAGCTCGCCGTAATAACAGCGTCGTGTTCTGCCAACTCGTTGTTCGTCTCGGTTGCTCAACCCAGCTTCAAATCCACGATCCACCCCCTACTCAGACTTCGGGTGATGTTCTCCACAACTGATTGAAGGAGACCAAACACAGCGTTTTGAAGTTTCAACCCTGGAATCGCCCCTAGCTTCAGGCACGACCCAGAAAACCAAGAGATGAACTCCGCCTGACGAAACCACGACCACCGAATCAGTTCCGAATCCAGAAATGTCGCTCGCAATCGCCCACCGAATCGAGCAATCGTCGTCAGATCTGGGAACCAACGACGAGCGAAAAAACAAGAGTCGCCCCTAACCAACGGCGTCAGAAAACCGGGAGAGGGAACCCACGACCACCAAATCGTCCTATAAGTTGAATCGGTGTTTGTGCATCGTTCATTCACCAATATACGACTCTTATGGTCAAAAATACTATAACGCATACCAAAATAGTCCACACCTTCTTAACTGGCCCTTTTCTTTCTCTCCAACATCCTTTTTCTTTCGAAGTGGGACGGATTTCACTCGAATCGTCCTAAAAGTTAAATCGGTGTTTGTGCATCATTCCTTCACCATTGTAAGACTCTTCCGGAGAACAATACTATAATGCTTACCAAAATAGTCTACACGTTCCTAACTGGCCCTTTCTTTCTCTCCAACCTCATATTCTTTATAAGTGGGACGGATTTCACTCGAATCGTCCAATGAGTTGAATCGGTGTTTTTACATCATTCCTTCACCATATAAGACTCTTATGGACAAAATTTCCACAAAGCATACCAAAATAGTCCATAAGTTCCTAACTGGCCCTTGTCTTTCTCTCCAACATCCATTTTCTTTATAAGTGGGACGGATTTCACTCGAATCGTCGTACAACTTGAATCGGTGTTTGTCCATCATTTTTTCACCATTATTAGTTTCTTATGGACAGCAACACTATAAATCATACTAAAATAATCTACACGGCCCTAACTGGCCCTTTCCTTTCTCTCCAACCTCATATTTTTTCTAAATGAGACAGATTTCGCTCAAATCATCCTATTAGTTGAATCGATATTTGTATATCATTCATTCACAATTATAAGACTTTTATGGACAACAATACTATAACCCATACCAAAATAGTACACACCTTCCAAACTGGCCCTTTTCTTTCTCTCCAACCTTCTTTTTTTTTTAAATAGGATGGAATTCACTCGAATCTTCCTATAAGTTGAATCGGTTTTTGTGTATCATTCCTTCCCCATTATAAGACTCTTATGGACAATAATACTATAAAGTATACCAAAATAGTCCGCCCTCTCTAACTGGCCCTTTTCTTTCTCTCCAACCTTCTTTTCTTTATAAGTGGGGCAGATTACACTCGTATCGTCCTATAAGTTTAATCGGTGTTTGTGCATCATTCATTCAACATTATAAAAATCTCATGGACATCAACATTATAAGCCATACCAAAATAATCTATACAGTCCTCACTGGCCATTTTATTTCTCTCCAACCTCATATTCTTTCTAAGTGGGACGAATTTCACTCCTATCGTCCTATAAGTTGAATCGGTGTTTGTGCATCATTCCTTTACCATTATTAGACTGTTATGGGCAACAATACTATAAATCGTATCAAAATAGTCTTCACAGTCCTAAATGGCCATTTTTTTTCTCGTCGACCAAATATTCTTTCTAAGTGGGACGCATTTCACTCGAATCATCCTATAAGTTTAATCGGTGTTTCTACATAATTACTTAATTATTATAAGACTCTTATGGACAATAATACTATAACACATACCAAAATAGTCTACACCTTCAGAACTGACCCTTTTGTTTTGTCCAACCTTCTTTTGTTTCTATGTGGGACGAAATTCACTCCTATCGTCTTATAAGTTGAATCGATGTTTGTGCATCATTCCTTCACCATTATCAGACTCTTATGGATAACAACACTATAAATCATTCCAAAATATTCTTTATAAGTGGGACGGATTTCACTTGAATCGTCCAATAAGTTGAATCGGTGTTTTTACATCATTCCTTCACCATTATAAGACTCTTAGGGAGAAAAATTCTACAAAGCATACCAAAATAGTCCATACGCTCTTAACTGTCCCTTTTCTTTCTAAGTGGGACTGGTTTCACTCGAATCATCCTATAAGTTAAATCGGTGTTTTTGCATCATTCTTTCACCATCATAAGACTCTTATGGACAACAACACTATAAATCATACTAAAATAGTCTTAACGGCCCTAACTGACCCTTTTCTTTCTCTCCGACCTCATATTCTTTCTAAGTGGGACGGATTTCACTCGAATCGTCCATTAAGTTGAATCGGTTTTTGTACGTCATTCCTTCACCATTATAAGACTCTTATGGACAAAAATTCTACAAAACATACCAAAATAGTCCATACGCTCCTAACTGTCCCTTTTCTTTCTAAGTGGGACGGGTTTCACTCGAATCATCCTATAAGTTAAATCGGTGTTTTTGCATCATTCTTTCACCATCATAAGACTCTTATGGACAACAACACTATAAATCATACTAAAATAGTCTTAACGGCCCTAATTGACCCTTTTCTTTCTCTCCGACCTCATATTCTTTCTAAGTGGGATGGATTTCACTCGAATCGTCCATTAAGTTGAATCGGTTTTTGTACGTCATTCCTTCACTATTATAAGACTCTTGTCGACAAAAATACTATAAAGCATACCAAAATAGTTCATACGCTCCTAACTGACCCTTTTCTTTCTCTCCAACATCCTTTTTCTTTCTAAGTGGGATGGATTTCTCTTGAATCGTCCTATAAGTTGAATCGGTGTTTGTGCATCGTTCATTCACCATTATACGACTCTTATGGTCAAAAATACAATAACGCATACTAAAATAGTCCACACCTTCTCGACTGTCCCTTTTAATTCTCTCCAACATCCTTCTTCTTTCTAAGGGGAACGGATTTCACTCGAATCGCCCTATATGTTGAATCGGTGTTTGTGCATCATTCCGTCAACATTATAAGATTCTAATGGACAACAATACAATACCGCATACAAAAATATTCCACACCTTCCAAACTGACCATTTTCTTTCTCTCCAACATCATTTTTCTTTCTAAGTGGGACAGGTTACACTCGAATCGTCCTATAAGTTGAATCGGTGTTTGTGCATCATTCCTTCACCAGTATAAGATTCTTATGGTCAAAAATACTATAATGCATACTGTTGGGTTTGAAATTTACTCTTGGCAAACAATTCCAAAATTGATGATAACAAACCTCTGAAGAGTGTTTAATACTAATGAATTATCGAGTTTATATTTTTAGCAAAAGACTCGAAATTAAACTCGGAAAGGAAATGACTCGAAAAGCAAGCTCGGAAAGAAAGCTTGATTTAAAGCGAAAAACTGTGAAAGAAATTGAAGCGCAAAATGGAAAATCATTTAATTCAACGGCAAAGGCGAAAGTCGAAGACTCAAGACCTGGGGTAGATAGGTCGGGGAGCGATCATTGTAACAAGGTAATTTTATGCGTCGATATTATCGTATAAGCTCAAGTATAAAATGAACCAAACTCAAATGAAATGAAAAACGCTTTACCGAACTTAAACAGAAAGAAAAATATTTTTATTAAATGTTTTTTAAGTTGTAGTCGACTAGAATCACCATATGTATTTCAATATAGTCGACTAAAATAATCAGTAGCTTCAGGCTTTTCATCCACATCAAAGTAGTCAACTGAAAGTACTTTGAGTTGACTAGACTACAAGAAGTAGTCGACTATAACACATTCTAGTCGACTAGATGTATCATTGTAGTCGACTAGAACTCAATCTAATTGACTAGATGAAACCATGTAGTCGACTGAAAGAAAAAGTAGTCGACTAGTTGATCCTCAAAACCTGCAGATTCTTCAGAAAACATTTCCCATGTTTTGTGGATTGTTTTTAATGGTGTTGAAACGGCTTTTGTCTTTCAAATACTATAATCATTCTTCAAAACCCTAATGCAATGCTATATATAGAATGAGATGTGTATATTGAAGAGAAGAGATTGAAACACAAAGAGAAAGAAAGCTATCAAAAATTCTGCAGAAATTTTCTCTACAAAAACCATTGAAACCAAGCTTTGAAAATCTAATTTTCTCCAAGTTTCTTTGAAAATCAAAACCTCTAGTATCTCTTCTTATTCTCCAAATATCATTCATTGATCATATCCTTTGAGAATACATTTCTAGAGCTATTGTAAAATCACCAAAAACACTTGAGCTTATATTGATTTATCTTCCATTAAAACCTTTTGGTTTTGAGTGTTTTTGTTCTTGAGTGATTTTATTGATTACATACGAATTTGTAATCTCGGACAAGTGAAGTCCACCGATTGTTCAAGAGGGGGTTGTTCTGTTGATTGAGAGATAAGCTCGAGAGGCTTGTGTTGTAAAGGTTTTCCATTCCATGTGTGAAGGAAGGGCCATAGTGAAAGGATCGGGAAAAGTCTCAAGAAGGGGTTCTTGAGTCGAGGAGTAGGAGTTACCGAACCTCGAAAAAATCACGGTGTCAATCTCTCTATCTCTTTCTCTTTGCTTGAGTAACTTACATGCTATAATCACTTGAATATCTTGTATGCTACAATTTGTCTTGAGATTAATTGTTAGAGAATTGAAATTGAATCATTCACTTGTTCATTGAGAAATTGTGTTTTGGTTATAGCGTGTTCCAATTTTGAAAAGAATTAGAAATATTTTTGAACACCCTATTCACCCCCCCTCTAGGGTTAATTAGTGACTGACAATTGATATCAGAGCCTAATCTCTATTTATCTTAGACTTAACCATCTTAGAGAACGATCATGTCATCAAATTTAGTCACTCATGTTGAAGGACAATCAAATAATAGGCCTCCATGGTTTGATGGATCAAATTATAGCTATTGGAAAACTAGAATGATAGATTTTCATGCTATCGATTACCAAATTTTTCAAGTAGTTCTTGAAGGACCATTTGTCTTGACCAAAATTTTTGATGGAAAAACTATCCCCAAATTACCTAATGAATGAGATATTGATGACCATAAACTCATGTCGTACAATGCTAAAGCCAAAGTAAATTTAAATTGCGCTTTAAGTCCAAATGAATTTAATCGTGTATCTACTTGTTCAACGGCAAAAGAAATGTGGGATAAACTTGAGGTAACCTATGAAGGTACATCTCAAGTACGAGAATCTAAAATTGACATACTCATGCATGAATATGAATTATTTGCTATGAAAGATGATGAAAATGTGAATTCTATGATGTCTCGCTTTACAAATATTTTGAATGGATTAAAGCATCTTGGAAGAATTGTTCCTAGATCCGATGCATCACGAAAAGTGCTTAGAAGTCTCCCGGCAAAATGGGATGCAAAAGTAACGGCTATCAAAGAAGCTCATGACCTCAACACCATGAGTCTCGATGAAATTTTTGGCTCTCTACTCACTTGGGAAATAACATTAAAAGCTCATGAAGACGACATCAAGCCAAGAAAGGGGATAGCTTTGCAAGCTTTCACCAAAAATGAAAACAGTGAGCCGAGTGAAGAAGAAGAGGATGAGGACATTGCCTTGCTCACCCAAAAATTCAAGAGACACCTTCAAAGAAAGAAAGCAAATGGTGGAAGATTCGTGAAGAGAATTGATCCAAGAGGCGAGCCTAGCAAAAGAGAACCCCCAATGTGTTTTAATTGCGGTAAGCCGGGACACTACAAAAGCGATTGCTTCAAGCTCAAAAAGGAAAACGAGAAAAGACCTAGCAAGATGGCAATGAATGTCACATGGGAGGACTATGACTCATGCAACTCGGATGAGGAGAAAAGTAGTGAGGAAACGGCAAACATTTGTCTCATGGCAAATGAAGAAGAGGTACATTTAAATTTAAATGATCTAAATAAACTATCATATGATGAACTTCTTCTTGATTACAATGAATTGCAAGATGTGTTTGAAGAATTACATGATGAATTCGAACAATTAGCTAGAAAAATATATCATTCTTAAGAAAGCTAAATCTTCATGTAGTCTCACTAGTTCAAGCTTATAAGTTTCTTGCAATGACAAAAGCATTGAGCTAGAAAAGGAAAATATTCGGTTGAAAAATACTATTGATGATCAAATAAATGTTTTAGCAAAATTTACAAAAGAAAAAGAAAACCTTAGTATCATGTTAGGAAGACAAAAAAAATCATTTGATAAATGCGGTCTAGGGTATGATGCTTTTGACAAAAATGCTCTCATTTTGAAAAAGAGAAAATCACTTAGCTCTACATTTACTAGAAAATCATCTCATGCATCTTCAAATGATTATAAACATGTTACTTGCTACTATTGCAATAGAAAAGGACACAAAGCAAATGTATGCCTTCATAGAAAGAAGAAAATTATGTCAAAAATGGTTTGGGTTCCGAAAGGGACTAGTGCATGCTGTCATAGAAAAGCGAATGTTGTAATGAAACAAATTTGGGTTCCAAAAGAAACTATTGCGTATCTATCTAACCAAAATGGACCCAAAACAGATTGGGTACCAATAAAAGATACTTAAACTCGTTTTGTAGGTATGCTTGAAGTCCGCATCAAAAGAAAAATTGTTTCTTGATAGCGGATGCTCAAGGCATATGATGGGAGATAAATCAAAATTTATTTCACTAAAACCATATGAAGAAGGAAACGTTACTTTTGGAGACAACTCTAAAGTAAAAATTATGGGAATTGGCTCAATCGGTATTTCCTCTTCTCTCTCTATAGATGATGTGCTTTTAGTTGATGGTTTGAAGTATAACTTGTTTAGTATTAGTCAAATTTGTGACAAGGGTTATGATGTTATATTTAGGACAAATGCATGCATAATCAAGAAAGATGGGAAGCAAATGTTCAATGCCAAAAGAAATGGAAACTTGTATACTTTGTTGCTATGTGAATTGCATGATTAAGATGTTAAATGTTTTGTTACATCTAGTGAAAATAGTTGGTTATGGCATAGACGTCTAGGACATGCTAGTATGGACCTCATTCATCGTTTATCTAAAAATGATTTAGTCAAAGGCCTCCCAAAGACTAAATTTTCAAAAGATAAAATATGTAACGTATGTCAAGTAGGCAAGCAAGTTAAATATTCTTTCAAGAGAAAGAAAGATATTACCACTTCTCGACCTCTAGAGTTACTTCACATAGATCTCTTCGGTCCGGAGAGAACGGCTAGCTTAGCCGGGAAACTCTATGTACTTGTTATAGTTGATGATTACTCTAGATATACTTGGGTTCACTTTCTTGCTCATAAAAATGAAACTCACTCCATTATTGAAATTTTTTATAGAGTCATTCAAAATGAAAAAGATTTGAAAATCAAGAAAATTAGAAGTGATAGAGGTAGGGAGTTTGAAAATCAAGACTTAGAAAAATTATGTGATGACCTCGGTGTTTCACATGATCTCTCGGCCCCTAGAACCCCTCAACAAAACGGTGTAGTTGAAAGAAAGAATCGATCTCTACAAGAAATGGCTAGAACCATGTTAAATGAGCACAACCTTCCCCGAAGCCTTTGGGCGGAAGCGGTAAACACCGTTTGCCATATAATTAATCGTGTTATTATTCGGATGAAGTTGGGGAAAATGCCCTATGAGTTATGGAATGGTCAAAAGCCCAATATTGAGTATTTCAAAGTTTTCGGGTGTAAATGTTTTATGTTCAATGATAAAGACAACCTTGGAAAATTCAACTCCAAATCGGATGAAGCAATTTTCCTAGGATATTCTACAAGGAGTAAAGCATTTCGGGTTTATAACAAAAGGACTCTAACCATGGTTGAGTCTATTCATGTTGTCTTTGATGAATCACCCTCACCACCATCACCTACAATTGACCTAGAAGAAGATGAGGTTGTTGGGATTGAGGATAATCTAAATACTCTCAATATCTCCAACTCATCATGTAGCCAAAAGGAAATGAGGGAAGTTGAGCATCAATCCAATGATGTCTTGACCAACTCAATGCCTAAAGCATGGAGGATTGTTCACAATCATCCTCTTGATCAAGTCATAGGTAATCCTTCAAAAGGGGTTAGTACTAGATCTCAACTTAAAGATTTTTGCAACCACATGGCCTTTGTATCGCAAATCGAACCCAAGTACTTCCACGAAGCTCAATGTGATGATTCTTGGATCGTAGCAATGCAAGATGAACTAAATCAATTTGAACGCAATAAAGTTTGGCGTTTAGTTCCTAGACCCGAAAATCAAACTATAATTGGCACAAAATGGGTTTTTCGAAACAAAAAGGATGAGAATGGAGTAATTATTCGAAATAAAGCAAGATTGGTAGCACAAGGATATAATCAAGAAGACGGCATCGACTATGATGAGACCTTTGCACCGGTAGCTAGATTAGAAGCAATTAGAATGCTTCTTGCATTTGCATCATATAGAAATTTCACTCTTTATCGAATGGATGTCAAAAGTGCTTTCTTAAATGGTGTCACAGAAGAAGAAGTCTTTGTGAAGCAACCACCCGGTTTTGAAAATAATCTTTTTCCAAATCATGTCTTCAAATTAGCTAAAACTCTATATGGTTTAAAGCAAGCTCCTCGAGCTTGGTATGAGAGACTTAGCGGATTTTTGACTAAAAATGGTTTTACAAGAGGAAAAGTTGACAACACACTTTTTACAAAAACCATCAAAAATAATTTGTTGATTGTCCAAATTTATGTTGATGACATCATATTCGGCTCAAAAAATAATTCTTTATGTAGGGATTTTGCTACAAGCATGCAAAATGAATTTGAAATGAGCATGATGGGTGAGTTGAATTTCTTCTTAGGGTTGCAAATCAAGCAAAGCTCGGATGGCTTATTCATTAGCCAATCCAAGTACACTAAGGATTTGCTAAAGCGATTTGGTATGGAGGCTACCAAACATGCCTTAACTCCTATGAGTTCCTCTATTAAGATTGATAAAGATGAAAATGGTAAATGTGTTGATATTACTAACTATAGAGGCATGATCGGTAGTTTGCTTTATTTAACCGCTAGTAGACCGGATATAATGTTTAGTGTATGCTTATGTGCCCGGTTTCAATCATGTCCTAAGGAATCTCATTTGCTTGCGGTCAAACGTATTTTTTGCTACCTAAGTGGTACAATAAACTTAGGGCTTCGGTATCCACGAGGAACTTCAATTGATCTTATTAGTTATTCAAATGCCGATTTTGCGGGATGTAAAATTGATCGAAAAAGCACAAACGGCACTTGTCATTTTCTAGGACACTCACTAGTATCTTGTTCAAGTAAAAAGCAAAATTCCGTTGCATTATCTACGGCCGAAGTCGAATATGTGGCCGCATGTAGTAGTTGCGCTCAAACTCTTTATATTAAGCAACAACTACTTGATTTCGGTCTTACTTTCTCTCACGTGCCTATTAAATGAGATAATACGAGTGCGATTTGTATTTCAAAGAATCCTATCCATCACTTAGGTACCAAGCATATAGAGATTAGGCATCATTTTTTACGTGATCATGTTGTTAAGGGTGACGTTGAATTGGTTTTTATCGACACTAAAAATCAATTGGCGGATTTTCTTACAAAACCACTTGCGGACGAATCTTTTTCTAAAATTCGTCGAGAAATCGGAATGGCCATGGATTGTGATGTTTTATCGTAGTTTTTGTCGTAATCTTTATTTTTCATATTTTTGCTATTTTTGTGTATTTATTTCCTGATTTTGTTTATTATTTTTATCATTTTTTGCCTTCTAGTCGACTCATCCCGTGCAGTGTAAATCACTCTAGTCGACTACTTTGGTCAGTAGCTTCACCTTGGGCACTCTTTTCATTCTAGTCGACTACTTGCTCATTGTAGTCGACTCAATTGCATTTTAGTCGACTACTTTCCTCTTCCAGTCGACTCAAAGCTTGCCAAGTCCACTCCTAGTCGACTCAAACCCAGCCTAGTCGACTCAAACCCCAATCTAACCGACTCACCTAGACCTAGTCGACTCAACCCACTATAAAACCTAAACCCCCTTCATCTTTTCCATCTGCCTCCTTCAAACCTTCACCCACCTTCAAACCCTCTCCTCTCAATCCCTCTCCTACTACCACTTATACCTTCAAATCTTCACATATCCCTCATTAATTTCACATTTCCATCATCTTCCACCCATTTCCCTCATCCAAATTTCATCATTCTCACTCTCTCACATATCTATATATACACCATCATATACCTATATATCTCTATATATTTGTGCATCATCTTCTACAATGCCACCAAAGACTCGAGGTCTATTTCGGAAACGTTCCCGCATTGATGGAGGCCAAAGCTCCACCAATCCACGTATTCCTATGGCTGTTGATGAAGAGGCGTTGAATGAACCTCTTCTTCTTGAGGTACTTCTTCTTGATGATGATGATAGAAACAAATTCATCACTATATTTGATCATCGTGCTCCTACACCTTGCCGTATTATCACAAAATATTTATGCACTGAAATTAGGGCTTGAACTTTCGAGTTGTTCCGAGCAATTGGTTGGGATTTTTTCGTTTCTCTTGACATTCCGGTACTTCCGCGAATTGTCAAAGCCTTCTACGCTTCTCTTGAAAATCATAAGGAGAAATTACTCCCTCATCTTCATTTTAATCTATGTGGTAAAGACGAGACTGTTGATGACAGCGAAATCAAGCGCATTTTCTCGCTTCCGAATCACGGTATCCGCCACTTCTCCAATGATTGGTATAAGGCTGATGGGTTCGATTGTATTGAGGTTGTTCGGGCTATATGCGTCGACAAAGAAATTTCGCAGAACGCCGGTATTATCTCTTCTATGCTACTACCCGAGGCTAGATTAATTCATAATGTTATTACTTACTCTATTCTGCCTAAAACTGGTAGTCGTAGCAGTGTTTCTCGTATGGAGGCCTTCTTGGTTTATTGCGTTTTGACAGGAACCCATGTTGATTTAGCTTATATTTTCTGTTCCGTCATCCTTACATGTCAGCGCAAGCCATCTGGCCCGCTTTTCTTTCCCGCGCACATTACATATCTACTGCAGGGGAAAGGTTTTAATTTTCCAAATGAAGTGTCCGAGCATCACCCTATTTTTCTTGACGTCACTCATGTCAAGCAGGAACAAGTGCTTCAGTGCCTTGATACGACCGTGAACCAGAATACGGAAGCCATTCGATTGATCAATGAGCGCCTTGTTCTTCATGATGAGGAAATGTCTACCCGCATTACAAATCTGGCCGGGTCACTTGATGACCTCACCCTTGGACTCAGGAACCCTCGCTCACACGCCCCTCGACGCTGACAAAAAGGGGGAAAAATTATGCTGTTGTACTATCATGTATTTCATTATCCGACATTAGTAATGTCTGTTTTTATGTGGCTTGTTATGGTTATTTGCGAACTTGTTTGTTTTCTTTTCCATGTTTTTTTTCATTAGTATAAACATCTTGTATTAAACTGAAACATCTATGATATGTTGTTTATTTTTGCTATCTCAAATGTGCGCCTATTTTTATATATTATATCAAAATGCATATTAAATTGAAAATCTCATTTACTAAGGGGGAGCATTTGATCAAAATACTATGCACATGTTGAGGGGGAGCATCACTTGATGTTTCGCCAAATGCCAAGTAAACACAAAATGTTTTGTCATCATAAAGGGGGAGATTGTTGGCTTTGAAATTTACTCTCGGCAAACAATTCCAAAATTGATGATAACAAACCATTGAAGAGTGTTTGATACTAATGAATTATCGAGTTTATATTTTCACCAAAAGACAGGTGAACGACTCAGAAATTAAACTCGGAAAGGAAATGACTCGAAAAGCAAGCTCGGAAAGAAAGCTTGATTTAAAGCAAAAAGCTGTGAAAGAAATCGAAGCACAAAATGGAAAATCATTTAATTCAATGGCAAAGGGGAAAGTTGAAGATTCAAGAATTGGGGAAGACAGGTCGGGGAGCGATCATTGTAACAAGGTAATTTTATGCGTCGATATTATCGTATAAGCTCAAGTATAAAATGAACCAAACTCAAATGGAATGGAAAACACTTTACCGAACTTAAACGGAAAGAAAAATATTTTTATTAAATGTTTTTTAAGTTGTAGTCGACTAGAATCACCATGTGTATTTCAATATAGTCGACTAAAACAATCAGTAGCTTCAGACTTTTCATCCACATCAAAGTAGTCGACTGAAAGTACTTTGAGTCGACTAGACTACAAGAAGTAGTCGACTATAACACATTATAGTCAACTAGATGTATCATTGTAATTGACTAGAACTCAATCTAGTCGACTAGATGAAACCATGTAGTCGACTGAAAGAAAAAGTAGTCGACTAGTTGATCCTCAAAACCTGCAGATTCTTCAGAAAACATTTTCCATGTTTTATGGATTGTTTTTAATGGTGTTCAAGCGGCTTTTGTCTTTCAAATACTATAATCATTCTTCAAAACCCTAATGCAATGCTATATATAAAATGAGATGTTTATATTGAAGAGAGGAGATTGAAACACAAAGAGAAAGAAAGCTATCAAAAATTATGCAGAAATTTTCTCAACAAAAACCATTGAAACCAAGCTTTGAAAATCTGATTTTCTCCAAATTTCTTTGAAAATCAAAACCTCTAGTATCTCTTATTATTCTCCAAATATCATTCATTGATCATATCATTTGAGAATAGATTTCTAGAGCTATTGTAAAATCACCAAAAACACTTGAGCTTATATTGATTTATCTTACATAAAAACCTTTGGGTTTTGAGTGTTTTTGTTCTTGAGTGATTTTATTGATTACATAAGAATTTGTAATCTCGGACAAGTGAAGTCCACCGATTGTTCAAGAGAGGGTTGTTCTCTTGATTGAGAGACAAGCTCGAGAGGCTTGTGTTTAAAGGTTTGCCATTCCACCTGTGAAGGAAGGGCCATAGTGAAAGGATCGGGAAAAGTCTCAAGAAGGGGTTCTTGAGCCGAGGAGTAGGAGTTACCGAACCTCGAAAAAATCACGGTGTCAATCTCTCTATCTGTTTCTCTTTACTTGAGTAACTTGCATGCTATAATCACTTGAATATCTTGTATGCTACAATTTGTCTTGAGATTAATTGTTAGAGAATAGAAATTGAATCATTCACTTGTTCATTGAGATATTGTGTTTTGGTTATAGCGTGTTCCAATTTTGAAAAGAATTAGAAATATTTTTGAACACCGTATTCACCCCCCCCACAAGGGTTAATTAGTGAGTAACACATACCAAAATAGTGCATACCTTCTTCATTGGCCCTTTTCTTTCTCTCCAACATCCTTTTTCATTCTAAGTTGGACGGATTTGGCTCGAATCATCCTATAAGTTGAATCGGTGTTTGTGCATTGTTCCTTCACCATTATAAGACTCTTATGGTAAGAAATACTATAATGCATACCAACATAGTACACACCTTCTTCACTGGCCCTTTTCTTTCTCTCCAACATCCTTTTTATTTCTTAGTGTGATGGATTTCACTCGAATCGTCCTATAAGTTGAATCGGTATTTGGGCATCATTCCTTCACCATGATAAGACTCTTACGGTCAACAATACTATAACGCTTACCAAAATAGTCCACCGTCTCCAAACTGACAATTTTCTTTCTCTCCAACATCCTTTTTCTTTCTAAGTAGGACGGATTTCACTCGAATCGTCCTATAAGTTGAATGAGTGTTTGTGCATCATTCCTTAAACATTATAAGACTCTTACGGACAATAATACTGTAATGCTTACCAAAATAGTGCACCGTCTCCTAACTGACCATTTTCTTTCTCTCCAACCTTCTTTTATTTCTAAGTGGGGCGGATTTCACTCGTATCGTCCTATGAGTTGAATCGGTGTTTGTACATCATTCCTTCAACATTATAAGACTCGTATGGACATCAATACTATAAAGCATACAAAAAGAGTCTACACGTTCCTAACTGGCCCTTTCTTTCTGTCCAACCTCATATTGTTTATAAGTGGGACGGATTTCACTCGAATCGTCCAATAAGTTGAATCGGTGTTTTTACATCATTCCTTCACCATTATAAGACTTTTATGGACAAAAATTCTATAAAGCATACCAAAATAGTCCATACACTACTAACTGGCCCTTTTCTTTCTCTCCAACATCCTTTTTCTTTCTAAGTGGGACGGGTTTCACTCGAATCGTCCTATAAGTTGAATCGGTGTTTGTGCATCGTTCCTTCACCATTATACGACTCTTATGGTAGAAAATACTATAATGCATACCAACATAGTCCACACCATTTTCACTGCCCTTTTCTTTCTCTCCAACATCCTTTTTCTTTCTAAGTGGGATGGATTTCACTCGAATCGTCCTATAAGTTGAATCGGTGTTTGTGCATCATTTTTTCACCATGATAAGACTCTTATAGACAACAATACTATAACACTTACCAAAATAGTCCACCGTCTCCAAACTGACAATTTTCTTTCTCTCCAACCTTATTTTCTTTCTAAGTGGGGCGGATTTAACTCGTATCGTCCTATAAGTTGAATCGGTGTTTGGGCTTCATTCCTTCACCATAATAAGACTCTTAAGGACAACAATACTATATCACTTACCAAAATAGTCCACCGTCTCCTAACTGACCATTTTATTTCTCTCCAACCTTCTTTTCTTTCTAAGTGGGGCGGATTTCATTCGTATCATCCTATAAGTTGAATCGGTGTTTTTGCATCATTCCTTCAACATTATAAGACTCGTATGGACATCAACACTATAAAGCATACAAAAATAGTCTACACGGTCCTAACTGGCCCTTTCTTTCTCTCTAACCTCATATTCTTTCTAAGTGGGACGGATTTCACTCGAATCGTCCAATAAGTTGAATCGGTGTTTTTACATCATTCCTTCACCATTATTAGACTCTTATGAACAAAAATTCTACAAAGCATACCAAAATAGTCCATACGCTCTTAACTGACCCTTTTCTTTCTCCCCAACATCCTTTTTCTTTCTAAGTGGGACGGGTTTCACTGGGATTGTCCTCTAAGTTGAATCGGTGTTTGTGCATCATTCTTTCACCATCATAAGACTCTTATGGACAACAACACTATAAATCATAGTAAAATAGTCTACACGGCCCTAACTGACCCTTTTTTTTCTCTCCGACCTCTTATTCTTTCTATGTCTGACGGATTTCACTTGAATCGCCCATTAAGTTGAATCGGTTTTTGTACATCATTCCTTCACCACTATAAGACTCTTGTCGACAAAAATACTATAATGCATACCAAAATAGTACAGACGCTCCTAACTGACCATTTTCTTTCTCTCTAATATCCTTTTTCTTTCTAAATGGGACGGATTTCACTCGAATCGTCCTATAAGTTGAATCCGTGTTTGTGCATCGTTCCATCACCATTGTACGACTCTAATGGTTGAAAATACTATAACGCATACCAAAATAATCCACACCTTCTTAACTAGCCCTTTTCTTTCTCTCCAACAACCTTTTTCTTTCTATGTGGGACGGATTTCACTCGAATCGTCCAATAAGTTAAATCGGTGTTTGTGCATCGTTCCGTCAACATTATAAGATTCTAATGGACAACAATACTATTACGCATAAAAAAATAGTCCATACCTTCTAAACTCACCCTTTTCTTTCTCTCCAACATCCTTTTTGATTCTAAGTGGGACATGTTTCACTTGAATCGTACTATAAGTTGAATCGGTGTTTGTGCATCGTTCCTTCGCCATTATACGACTCATATGGTCAAAAGTACTATAACGCATACCAAAATAGTCTACACCTCCCAAACTGACCCTTTTCTTTCTCTCCAACATAATGTTTCTTTCTAAGTGGCAGAAGTTTCACTCGAATCATCCAATAAGATGAATCGGTGTTTGTGCATCGTTCCTTCACCATAATATGACTCTTATGGTCAAAAATAATATAACGCATACCAAAATAGTCCACACCTTCTTAACTGGCCCTTTTCTTTCTCTGTAACATCCTTTTTTTTTCTAAGTGGGACGGATTTCACTCGAATCGTCCTATAAGTTGAATCGGTATTTGTGCATTGTTCCTTCACCGATATAAGACTCTTATGCTAAAAAATACTATAATGCATACCAAAATAGTCCACACGTTCTTCGTTGGCCCTTTTCTTTCTCTCCAACATCCTTTTTCTTTCTAAGTGGGACGGATATCACTTGAATCATCCTATAAGTTGAATCGGTGTTTGTGCATCGTTCCTTCACCATTATACGACTCTTGTGGTCAAAAATACTATAACACATACCAAAATAGTCCACACCTTCATAACGGGCCCTTTTCTTTCTCTCCAACATCCTTTTTCTTTCTAAGTGGGACGGATTTCACTCGAATCGTCCTATAAGTTGAATCAGTGTTTGTGCATTGTTCCTTCACCATTATAAGACTCTTATGGTAAAAAATACTATAATGCATACCAACATAGTCCACACCTTCTTCACTGGCCCTTTTCTTTCTTTCCAACATCCTTTTTCTTTCTAAGTGGGACGTATTTCACTCGAATCGTCCTATAAGTTGAATCGATATTTGTGCATCGTTCCTTCACCACTATAAGACTCTTATGGTCAAAAATTCTATAATGCATTCCAAAATTGTCGAAACCTTCTTCACTGGCCCTTTTATTTCTCTTCAACATCCTTTTTCTTTCTAAGTGCGACTAATTTCACTTGAATCGTCCTATAAGTTGAATCGGTGTTTGTGCATCATTCCTTCTCCATTATAAGACACTTACGGTCAAAAATACTATAACGCTTACCAAAATACTCTACCGTCTCCTAACTGACCATTTTCTTTCTCTCCAACCTTCTTTTCTTTCTAAGTGGGGCGGATTTCACTTGTATCGTCCTGTAAGTTGAATCGGTGTTTGTGCATCATTCCTTCACCATTATAAGACTCTTATGGGCAAAAATACTATAAAGCATACCAAAATAGTCCATACCTTCCAAACTGACCCTTTTCTTTCTCTCTAACATCCTTTTTCTTTCTAAGTGAGACGAATTTCACTCGAATCGTCCTAAAAGTAGAATCGGTGTTTGTGCATCGTTCCATCACCATTATACAACTCTTATGGTCGAAAAGACTATAACGCATACCAAAATAGTCCACACCTTCTTAACTGACCCTTTTCTTTCTCTCCAACATCCTTTTTCTTTCTAAGTGGGACGAATTTCACTTGAATCGTCCTATAAGTTATATCGGTGTTTGTGCATCGTTCCGTTAACATTATAAGATTCTTATGGACAACAATACTATTACGCATAAAAAAATAGTCCACACCTTCCAAACTGACATTTTTCTTTCTCTCCAACATCCTTTTTCTTTCTCAGTGGGACAAGTTTCACTCGAATCGTCCTATTAGTTGAATCGGTGTTGGTGAATTGTTCCTTCACCATTATACGACTCTTATGGTCAAAAATACTATAACGCATACGAAAATAGTCCACACCTTCTTAACTGGCCCTTTTCTTTCTCACCAACATTCTTTTCTTTCTAAGTGGGACGGATTTCACTTGAATCGTCCTAAAAGTTGAATCGGTGTTTGTGCATTGTTCCTTCATCATTATAAGACTCTTATGGTAAAAAATACTATAATGCATACCAAAATAGTCCACACATTCCGAACAGGCCATTTCTTTCTCTCCAAACTTATATTCTTTATAAGTGGGACGGATTTCACTCGAATCGTCTAATATGCTGAATCAGTGTTTGTGCATCGTTCCATCACCATTATACGACTCTTATAGTCGAAAAGATTATAACGCACACCAAAATAGTCCACACCTTCTTAACTGGCCATTTTCTTTCTCTCCAACATCCTTTTTCTTTCTAAGTGGGACGGATTTCACTTGAATTGTCATATAAGTTATATCGGTGTTTGTGCATCGTTCCGTCAACATTACAAGATTCTTATGGACAAAAATACTATAACGCATAAAAAAATATTCCACACCTTCCAAACTGACCCTTTTCTTTCTCTCCAACATCCTTTTTCTTTCCAGGTGGGACAAGTTTCACTCGAATCGTCCAATTAGTTGAATCGGTGTTGGTGCATTGTTCCTTCTCCATTATACGACTCTTATGGTCAAAAATACTATAACGCATACGAAAATAGTCCACACCTTCTTAACTGGCCCTTTTCTTTCGCACCAACATTCTTTTCTTTCTAAGTGGGACGGATTTCACTCGAATCGTCCTAAAAGTTGAATCGGTGTTTTTGCATTGTTCCTTCATCATTATAAGACTCTTATGGTAAAAAATACTATAATGTATACCAAAATAGTCCACACCTTCTTCGCTGGCCCTTTTCTTTCTCTCCAACATCCTTTTTCTTTCTAAGTGGGACGGATATCACTTGAATCGTCCTATAAGTTGAATCGGTGTTTGTGCATCGTTCCTTCACCATTATACGACTCTTGTGGTCAAAAATACTATAACACATACCAAAATAGTCCACACCTGCATAACGGGCCCTTTTCTTTCTCTCCAACATCCTTTTTCTTTCTAAGTGGGACGGATTTCACTCGAATCGTCCTATAAGTTGAATCAGTGTTTGTGCATTGTTCCTTCACCATTATAAGACTCTTATGGTAAAAAATACTATAATGCATACCAACATAGTCCACACCTTCTTCACTGGCCCTTTTCTTTCTTTCCAACATCCTTTTTCTTTCTAAGTGGGACGTATTTCACTCGAATCGTCCTATAAGTTGAATCGATATTTGTGCATCGTTCCTTCACCATTATAAGACTCTTATGGTCAAAAATTCTATAATGCATTCCAAAATTGTCCAAACCTTCTTCACTGGCCCTTTTATTTCTCTTCAACATACTTTTTCTTTCTAAGTGGGACTAATTTCACTTGAATCGTCCTATAAGTTGAATCGGTGTTTGTGCTTCATTCCTTCTCCATTATAAGACACTTACGGACAAAAATACTATAACGCTTACCAAAATACTCTACCGTCTCCTAACTGACCATTTTCTTTCTCTCCAACCTTCTTTTCTTTCAAAGTGGGGCGGATTTCACTTGTATCGTCCTGTAAGTTGAATCGGTGTTTGTGCATCATTTCTTCACCATTATAAGACTCTTATGGGCAAAAATACTATAAAGCATACCAAAATAGTCCATACCTTCCAAACTGACCCTTTTATTTCTCTCTAACATCCTTTTTCTTTCTAAGTGAGACGAATTTCACTCAAATCGTCCTATAAGTAGAATCGGTGTTTGTGCATCGTTCCATCACCATTATACAACTCTTATGGTCGAAAAGACTATAACGCATACCAAAATAGTCCACACCTTCTTAACTGACCCTTTTCTTTCTCTCCAACATCCTTTTTCTTTCTAAGTGGGACGGATTTCACTTGAATCGTCCTATAAGTTATATCGGTGTTTGTGCATCGTTCCGTTAACATTATAAGATTCTTATGGACAACAATACTATTACGCATAAAAAAATAGTCCACACCTTCCAAACTGACACTTTTCTTTCTCTCCAACATCCTTTTTCTTTCTCAGTGGGACAAGTTTCACTCGAATCGTCCTATTAGTTGAATCGGTGTTGGTGAATTGTTCCTTCACCATTATACGACTCTTATGGTCAAAAATACTATAACGCATACGAAAATAGTCCACACCTTCTTAACTGGCCCTTTTCTTTCTCACCAACATTCTTTTCTTTCTAAGTGGGACGGATTTCACTTGAATCGTCCTAAAAGTTGAATCGGTGTTTGTGCATTGTTCCTTCATCATTATAAGACTCTTATGGTAAAAAATACTATAATGCATACCAAAATAGTCCACACATTCCGAACAGGCCATTTCTTTCTCTCCAAACTTATATTCTTTATAAGTGGGACGGATTTCACTCGAATCGTCTAATATGCTGAATCAGTGTTTGTGCATCGTTCCATCACCATTATACGACTCTTATAGTCGAAAAGATTATAACGCACACCAAAATAGTCCACACCTTCTTAACTGGCCATTTTCTTTCTCTCCAACATCCTTTTTCTTTCTAAGTGGGACGGATTTCACTTGAATTGTCATATAAGTTATATCGGTGTTTGTGCATCGTTCCGTCAACATTACAAGATTCTTATGGACAAAAATACTATAACGCATAAAAAAATATTCCACACCTTCCAAACTGACCCTTTTCTTTCTCTCCAACATCCTTTTTCTTTCCAGGTGGGACAAGTTTCACTCGAATCGTCCAATTAGTTGAATCGGTGTTGGTGCATTGTTCCTTCTCCATTATACGACTCTTATGGTCAAAAATACTATAACGCATACGAAAATAGTCCACACCTTCTTAACTGGCCCTTTTCTTTCGCACCAACATTCTTTTCTTTCTAAGTGGGACGGATTTCACTCGAATCGTCCTAAAAGTTGAATCGGTGTTTTTGCATTGTTCCTTCATCATTATAAGACTCTTATGGTAAAAAATACTATAATGTATACCAAAATAGTCCACACCTTCTTCGCTGGCCCTTTTCTTTCTCTCCAACATCCTTTTTCTTTCTAAGTGGGACGGATATCACTTGAATCGTCCTATAAGTTGAATCGATGTTTGTGCATCGTTCCTTCACCATTATACGACTCTTGTGGTCAAAAATACTATAACACATACCAAAATAGTCCACACCTGCATAACGGGCCCTTTTCTTTCTCTCCAACATCCTTTTTCTTTCTAAGTGGGACGGATTTCACTCGAATCGTCCTATAAGTTGAATCAGTGTTTGTGCATTGTTCCTTCACCATTATAAGACTCTTATGGTAAAAAATACTATAATGCATACCAACATAGTCCACACCTTCTTCACTGGCCCTTTTCTTTCTTTCCAACATCCTTTTTCTTTCTAAGTGGGACGTATTTCACTCGAATCGTCCTATAAGTTGAATCGATATTTGTGCATCGTTCCTTCACCATTATAAGACTCTTATGGTCAAAAATTCTATAATGCATTCCAAAATTGTCCAAACCTTCTTCACTGGCCCTTTTATTTCTCTTCAACATACTTTTTCTTTCTAAGTGGGACTAATTTCACTTGAATCGTCCTATAAGTTGAATCGGTGTTTGTGCTTCATTCCTTCTCCATTATAAGACACTTACGGACAAAAATACTATAACGCTTACCAAAATACTCTACCGTCTCCTAACTGACCATTTTCTTTCTCTCCAACCTTCTTTTCTTTCAAAGTGGGGCGGATTTCACTTGTATCGTCCTGTAAGTTGAATCGGTGTTTGTGCATCATTTCTTCACCATTATAAGACTCTTATGGGCAAAAATACTATAAAGCATACCAAAATAGTCCATACCTTCCAAACTGACCCTTTTATTTCTCTCTAACATCCTTTTTCTTTCTAAGTGAGACGAATTTCACTCAAATCGTCCTATAAGTAGAATCGGTGTTTGTGCATCGTTCCATCACCATTATACAACTCTTATGGTCGAAAAGACTATAACGCATACCAAAATAGTCCACACCTTCTTAACTGACCCTTTTCTTTCTCTCCAACATCCTTTTTCTTTCTAAGTGGGACGGATTTCACTTGAATCGTCCTATAAGTTATATCGGTGTTTGTGCATCGTTCCGTTAACATTATAAGATTCTTATGGACAACAATACTATTACGCATAAAAAAATAGTCCACACCTTCCAAACTGACACTTTTCTTTCTCTCCAACATCCTTTTTCTTTCTCAGTGGGACAAGTTTCACTCGAATCGTCCTATTAGTTGAATCGGTGTTGGTGAATTGTTCCTTCACCATTATACGACTCTTATGGTCAAAAATACTATAACGCATACGAAAATAGTCCACACCTTCTTAACTGGCCCTTTTCTTTCTCACCAACATTCTTTTCTTTCTAAGTGGGACGGATTTCACTTGAATCGTCCTAAAAGTTGAATCGGTGTTTGTGCATTGTTCCTTCATCATTATAAGACTCTTATGGTAAAAAATACTATAATGCATACCAAAATAGTCCACACATTCCGAACTGGCCATTTCTTTCTCTCCAACCTTATATTCTTTATAAGTGGGACGGATTTCACTCGAATCGTCTAATATGCTGAATCAGTGTTTGTGCATCGTTCCATCACCATTATACGACTCTTATAGTCGAAAAGATTATAACGCACACCAAAATAGTCCACACCTTCTTAACTGGCCCTTTTCTTTCTCTCCAACATCCTTTTTCTTTCTAAGTGGGACGGATTTCACTTGAATTGTCCTATAAGTTATATCGGTGTTTGTGCATCGTTCCGTCAACATTACAAGATTCTTATGGACAAAAATACTATAACGCATAAAAAAATATTCCACACCTTCCAAACTGACCCTTTTCTTTCTCTCCAACATCCTTTTTCTTTCCAAGTGGGACAAGTTTCACTCGAATCGTCCTATTAGTTGAATCGGTGTTGGTGCATTGTTCCTTCTCCATTATACGACTCTTATGGTCAAAAATACTATAACGCATACGAAAATAGTCCACACCTTCTTAACTGGCCCTTTTCTTTCGCACCAACATTCTTTTATTTCTAAGTGGGACGGATTTCACTCGAATCGTCCTAAAAGTTGAATCGGTGTTTTTGCATTGTTCCTTCATCATTATAAGACTCTTATGGTAAAAAATACTATAATGCATACCAAAATAGTCCACACCTTCTTCGCTGGCCCTTTTCTTTCTCTCCAACATCCTTTTTCTTTCTAAGTGGGAAGGATTTCATTCTAATCGTCCTATAAGTTGAATCGGTGTTTGTGCATCATTCCTTCACCACTATAAGACTCTTACGGACAACAATACTATAACGCTTACCAAAATTGTCCACAGTCTCCTAACTGACCATTTTCTTTCTAAGTGGGACGGATTTCACTTGAATTGTCCTATAAGTTATATCGGTGTTTGTGCATCGTTCCGTCAACATTACAAGATTCTTGAGGACAACAATACTATTACGCATAAAAAAATAGTCCACACTTTCCAAACTGACCCTTTTCTTTCTCTCCATCATCCTTTTTCTTTCCAAGTCGGACAAGTTTCACTCGAATCGTCCTATTAGTTGAATCGGTGTTGGTGCATTGTTCCTTCTCCATTATACGACTCTTATGGTCAAAAATACTATAACGCATACGAAAATAGTCCACACCTTCTTAACAGGCCCTTTTCTTTCTCTTCAACATTCTTTTTCTTTCTAAGTGGGACTGATATCACTCGAATCGTCCTAGAAGTTGAATCAGTGTTTGTGCATTGTTCCTTCACCGTTATAAGACTCTGATGGTAAAAAATACTATAATGCATACCAAAATAGTCCACACCTTCTTCGCTGGCCCTTTTTGTTTCTCTCCAACATCCTTTTTCTTTCTAAGTGGGATGGATTTCATTCGAATCGTCCTATAAGTTGAATCGGTGTTTGTGTATCATTCCTTCACCATTGTAAGACTCTTACGGACAACAATACTATAACGCTTACCAAAATAGTCCACCGTCTCCTAACTGGCCATTTTCTTTCTCTCCAACCTTCTTTTCATTCTAAATGAGGCGGATTTCACTCGTAGCGTCCTATAAGTTGAATCGGTGTTTCTGCATCATTCCTTTAACATTATAAGACTCGTATGGACATTAACACTATAACGCTTACAAAAATAGTCTACACGTTCCTAACTGGCCCTTTCTTTCTCTCCAACCTCATTTTCTTTATAAGTGGGACGGATTTCACTCGAATCGTCCAATAAGTTGAATCAGTGTTTTTACATCATTCCTTCACCATTATAAAACTCTTATGGACAAATATTCTACAAAGCATACCAAAATAGTCCATACCCTCCTAACTGGCCCTTTTCTTCATCTCCAACATCCTTTTTCTTTCTAAGTGGGACGGGTTTCACTCGAATCGTCCTATAAGTTGAATCGGTGTTCGTGCATCATTTTTTCACCATCATAAGACTCTTATGGACAACAACACTATAAATCATACTAAAATAGTCTACACCGCCCAAACTGGCCCTTTTCTTTCTCTCCGACCTCATATTCTTTCTAAGTGGGGCGGATTTCACTCGAATCGTCCATTAACTTGAATCGGTTTTTGTACATCATTCTTTCACAATTATAACACTCTTGTCGACTAAAATACTATAAACCATATCAAAATAGTCCATACGCTCTTAACTGAACATTTTCTTTCTCACTAACATCCTCTTTCTATCTAAGTGGGACGGATTTCACTCGAATCGTCCTATAAGTTGAATCGGTGTTTGTGCATCGTTCCATCACCATTATACGACTCTTATGGTTGAAAAGACTATTACGCCTACCAAAATAGTCCACACCTTCTTAACAGGCCTTTTTATTTCTCTCCAACAACCTTTTTCTTTCTTAGTGGGACGGATTTCACTTAAATCGTCCTATAAGTTATATCGGTGTTTGTGCATCGTTTCGTCAACATTATAAGATTCTTATGGACAACAATACTATTACGCATAAACAAATAGTCCACACCTTCCAAACTGAACCTTTTCTTTCTCTCCAACATCTTTTTTCTTTCAAAGTGGGACAAGTTTCACTCGAATCGTCCTATAAGTTGAATCGGTGTTTGTGCATTGTTCCTTCACCATTATATGACTCTTACGGTCAAAAATATTATAACGCATACCAAAATAGTCCACACCTTCTTAATTGGCCCTTTTCTTTCTCTCCAACATCCTTTTTTTTTCTAAGTGGGAAGGATTTCACTCGAATCGTTCTATAAGTTGAATCGGTCTTTGTGCATTGTCCTTCACCATTATAAAACTCTTATGGTAAAAAATACTATAATGCAGACCAAAATAGTCCACACCTTCTTCCCTGGTCCTTTTCTTTCTCTCCAACATCCTTTTTCTTTCTAAGTGGGACGGATTTCATTCGAATCGTCATTTAAGTTGAATCGGTGTTTGTGCATCATTCCTTCACCATTATAAGACTTTTACGGACACCAATACTATAACGCTTACCAAAATAGTCCACCGTCTCCTAACTAAGCATTTTCTTTCTCTCCAACCTTCTTCTCTTTCTAAGTGGGGCAGATTTTACTCGTATCGTCCTATAAGTTGAATCGGTGTTTGTGCATATGTCCTTCAACATTATAAGACTCTTATGGACATCAACACTATAAAGCATACAAAAATAGTCTACACATTCCGAACTGGCCATTTCTTTCTCTCCAACCTTATATTCTTTATAAGTGGGACGGATTTCACTCGAATCGTCCAATAAGTTGAATCGGTGTTTTTACATCATTCCTTCACAAATATAAGACTCTTATGGACAAAAATTCTACAAAGCATACCTAAATAGTCCATACGCTCCTAACTGGCCATTTTCTTTCTCTCCAACATCCTTTTTCTTTCTAAGTGGGACGGGTTTCACTCGAATCATCCTATAAGTTTAATCGGTGTTTGTGCATCATTATTTCACCATCATAAGACTCTTATGGACAACAACACTATAAATCATACTAAAATAGTCTACACGGCCCTAACTAGCCCTTTTCTTTTCTCTGACCTCATATTCTTTCTAAGTGGGACGCATTTCAGTCGAATCGTCCATTAAGTTGAATCGGTTTTTTTACATCATTCCTTCACAATTATAAGACTCATGTCAACAAAAATACTATAAAGCATACCAAAATAGTCCATACGCTCCTAACTGGCCCTTTTCTTTCTCTCCAACATCCTTTTTCTTTATAAGTGGGACAAGTTTCACTCGAATCGTCCTATAAGTTGAATCGGTATTTGTGCATCGTTCCTTCACCATTATACGACGCTTATGGTAAAAAATACTATGACGCATACCAAAATAGTCCATACCTTCTTAACTGGCCCATTTCTCTCTCTCCAACATTCTTTTTCTTTCTAAGTGGGACGGATTTCACTCGATTCGTCCTATAAGTTGAATCGGTGTTTGTGCATTGTTCCTTCACCATTATAAGACTCTTATGGTAAAAAAAACTTTAATGCATACCAAAATAGTCGACACCTTCTTCGCTAGCCCTTTTCTTTCTCTCCAACATCCTTTTTCTTTCTAAGTGGGACGGATTTCACTCGAATCTTCCTATAAGTTGAATCGTTGTTTGTGCATCATTCATTCACAATTATAAGACTGTTACGGACAACAATACTATAACGCTTACCAAAATAGTCTACCGTCTCCTAACTGACCATTTTCTTTCTCTCCAACCTTCTTTTTTTTCTAAGTGGGGCGGATTTCACTCGTATCGTCCTATAAGTTGAATTGGTATTTGTGCATCATTCCTTCATCATAATAAGACTCGTATGGACATCAACATTATAAAGCATACAAAAATAGTCTACACGTTCCCAACTGGCCCATTCTTTCTCTCTAGCCTCATATTCTTTATAAGTGGGACCAATTTCACTCGAATCGTCCAATAAGTTGAATCGGTGTTTTTACATCATTCCTTCACCATTATAAGACTCTTATAAAAAAAATTCTACAAAGCATACCAAAATAGTCCATACGCTGCTAACTGGCCATTTTCTTTCTCTCCAACATCCTTTTTCTTTCTAAGTGGGACGGGTTTCACTCGAATCGTCCTATAAGTTTAATTAGTGTTTGTGCATCATTCTTTCACCATCATAAGACTCTTATGGACAACAACAGTATAAATCATACTAAAATAGTCTACACGGCTCTAACTGGCCCTTTTTTTTTCTCCGACCTCATATTCTTTCTAAGTGGGATGCATTTTACTCGAATCGTCCATTAAGTTGAATCAGTTTTTGTACATCATTCCTTCACAATTATATGGCTCTTGTCGACAAAAATACTATAAAGCATACCAAAATAGTCCATACGCTCCTAACTGGCCCTTTTCTTTCTCTCCAACATCCTTTTTCTTTATAAGTGGGACAAGTTTCACTCGAATCGTCCTATAAGTTGATTCGGTGTTTGTGCATCGTTCCTTCACCATTATACAACGCTTATGGTCAAAAATACTATAACGCATACCAAAATAGTCCATACCTTCTTAACTGGCCCATTTCTTTATCTCCAACATTCTTTTTCTTTCTAAGTGGGACGGATTTCACTCGATTCGTCCTATAAGTTGAATCGGTGTTTGTGCATTGTTCCCTCACCGTTATAAGACTCTTATAGTAAAAAATAATTTAATGCATACCAAAATAGTCCACACCTTCTTCGCTAGCCCTTTTCTTTCTCTCCAACATCCTTTTTCTTTCTAAGTGAGACGGATTTCACTCGAATCTTCCTATAAGTTGAATCATTGTTTGTGCATCATTCATTCACCATTATAAGACTCTTACGGACAACAATACTATAACGCTTACCAAAATAGTCTACCGTTTCCTAACTGACCATTTTCTTTCTCTCCAACGTTCTTTTCTTTCTAAGTGGGGCGGATTTCACTCGTATCGTCCTATAAGTTTAATTGGTGTTTGTGCATCAATCCTTCAACATAATAAGACTCGTATGGACATCAACATTATAAAGCATACAAAAATAGTCTACACGTTCCTAACTGGCCCATTATTTCTCTCTAGCCTCATATTCTTTATAAGTGGGACGAGTTTCACTCGAATCCTACAATAAGTTGAATCGGTGTTTTTACATCATTCCTTCACCATTATAAGACTCTTATGGACAAAAATTCTACAAAGCATTCCAAAATAGTCCATACGCTCCTAACTGGCCCTTTTCTTTCTCTCCAACATCCTTTTTCTTTCTAAGTGGGACGAGTTTCACTCGAATCGTCCTATAAGTTGAATCGGTGTTTGTGCATGATTCCTTCACTATTATAAGACTCTTACACACAACAATATTATAACACTTACCAAAATAGTACACCGTCTCCTAACTGACCATTTTCTTTCTCTCTAACCTTCTTTTCTTTCTAAGAGGGGCAGATTTCACTCCTATCGTCCTATCAGTTGAATCGGTTTTTGGGCATCATTCCTTCAACATTATAAGACACGTATGGACTTAAACACTTTAAAGCATACAAAAATAGTCTACACGTTCCTCACTAGCCCTTTCTTTCTCTCCAACCTCATATTCTTTATAAGTGGGACGGATTTCACTCGAATCGTCCAATTAGTTGAATCGGTGTTTTTACATCATTCCTTTACCATTATAAGAGTCTAATGAAAAAAATTTTACAAAGCAAACCAAAATAGTCCATACGCTCCTAACTGGCCCTTTTCTTTTTCTCCAACATCCTTTTTCTTTCTAAGTGGGACGGGTCTCACTCGAATCCTCCTATAAGTTGAATCGGTGTTTGTGCATCATTCTTTCAGCATCATGAGACTCTTATGGACAACAAAACTATAAATCATTCTAAAATAGTCTACACGGCCCTAACTGGCCGTTCTCTTTCTCTCCAACATCCTTTTTCTTTCTAAGTGGGACGGATTTCACTCGAATCGTCCAATAAGTTGAATCGGTGTTTGTGCATCATTCCTTCACCATAATAAGACTCTTATGGTCAAAAATACTATAACCCATACCAAAATAGTTCACACCTTCCAAACTGACCCTTTTATTTCTCTCCAACATCCTTTTTCTTTCTAAGTGGGACAAGTTCCACTCGAATCTTCCAATAAGTTAAATCGGTGTTTGTACATCGTTTCGTCAACATTATAAGATTCTTATGGACCACAATACTACTACGCATAAACAAATAGTCCACACCTTCCAAACTGACAATTTTCTTTCTCTTCAACATCCTTTTTCTTTCTAAGTGGGACAAGTTCTTCTCGAATCTTCCAATAAGTTGAATGGGTTTTTGTGCATCGTTCCTTCACCATTATAAGACTCTTATGGTCAAAAATACTATAACGCATACCAAAAGAGTCCACACCTTCTTAACTGACCCTTTTCTTTTTCTCTAACATCCTTTTTCTTTCTAAGTGGGACGGATTTCACTCGAATCGTCCTATAAGTTGAATCGGTGTTTGTGCATAGTTCCTTCACCATTATAAGACTCTTATGGTCAAAAATACAATTATGCATACCAAAATAGTCCAAACCTTCTTCACTGGCCCTTTTCTTTCTCTCCAACATCCTTTTTCTTTCTAAGTGGGACGGATTTCACTCGAATCGTCCTATAAGTTGAATCGGAGTTTCTGCATCATTCCTTAAACATTATAAGACTCTTACGGACAACAATACTATAATGCTTACCAAAATAGTGCACCGTCTCCTAACTAACCATTTTCTTTCTCTCCAACCTTCTTTTCTTTCTAAGAGGGGCGAATTTCACTCGTATCGTCCTATAAGTTGAATCGGTTTTTGTGCATCATTCCTTCAATATTATAAGACTCGTTTGGACATAAACACTTTAAAGAATACAAAAATTGTCTACACGTTCCTCACTGGCCCTTTCTTTCTCTCCAACCTCATATTCTTTATTAGTGGGATAGATTTCACTCGAATCGTCCAATAAGTTGAATCTGTGTTTGTGCATCGTTTCTTCACCATTATAAGACTCTTATGGTCAAAAATACAATAATTCATACCAAAATAGTCCAAACCTTCTTCACTGACCCTTTTCTTTCACTCCAACAACCTTTTTCTTTCTAAGTGGGACGGATTTCACTCGAATCGTCCTATAAGTTGAATCGGTGTTTGTGTATTATTCCTTCACCATTATAAGACTCTTAAGGACAACAATACTATAATGCTTACCAAAATAGGGCACCGTCTCCTAACTGACCATTTTCTTTCTCTCCAACCTTCTATTCTTTCTTAGTGGGGCGGATTTCACTTGTATCGTCATAAAAGTTGAATCGGTTTTTGTGCATCATTCCTTCAACATTATAAGACTCGTATGAACATAAACACTATAAAGCATACAAAAATAGTCTACACGTTCCCCACTGGCCTTTTTTTTTTTTTTTTTTGAAAAGTAAGTCAATATTATAAAATCAAAACAGCAACAGCCTACAAAATACTTGGGCATTCCCAAGGGTGGTATGCCCAAACCCACCAAATCTTTAGATTTAAATTGTTAAAAGGGATAATATATACAAAAACCATACTATCACTATTACTAAACCAATAAGACAGAAAATTACATGAAAAAATTGGTTTAACAATAACCATACTTCTCCAAAGCATACATGTTCCAGTCTTCATCAGATTGTGGATAACAATAATATGAGCTTTGAAATCTCCATATATGAACATAATCAAGATAAATGAAACAAATAGCAGAATATTTGATCCATCAGCCTCCAGCCATCCTGACATTCGGTACATGTCAAACACAAGATCAGCTTGAAAACTGAAACCATGATGGCCAACAAAAAACTGCAATTCTGCACTTGTCTGGCTATCCACAAAAATTTCAGTTTACAAACTGCATTGATATTCTCAATCTGCTGCAATATTTTACTGCTCAATCTGAAAAACAGCCCTGAAGCACTGCAAAACAGCCTAAACTGCACTGAAAAACTGCATTGATATTCTCAATCTGCTGCAATATTTTACTGCTCAATATCCAAAACTGCACTGAAAAACAGCCCTGAAGCACTGAAAACAGCCAAAACTGCACCGAAAAACAGCCCTGAAGCACTGCAAAACAGCCTAGACTGCACTGAAAACAGCCCTGAAGCCCTCAAACACAAAAAAACTGCACTGAAAACTGCACTGAAAACAGCCCTAAGCACTGAAAAACAGCTCTGAAGCACTGAAAACTGTATTGAAATACTGAAGCATTGATGCATTTCAGTCCGACAAAAAATCATCCAGCAATAACTCCCTGATGCTCATCACTAATAAGGTGAAACAATCTGAATTTCACAGTTTCAATGATTTCCTTAGCAAGCTGCATCTCAGTTTTAAACTCTTTAGCAAACAACCTGAGATTTCTTTCCCGCCAAACTATGTAAACTGCAGCAGCAAAAGAAAGCTTGGCAACACAAGATTTCAGAGATTTAGATTTACAAAAAGAATTACACCAGCTTAGAATAGCAGACCAATCCAGGCCCAAATGCTCCATCCCATTTTCCTTAGCCACTAAATTCCAGATTCTGGCAGAAAATTTACATGCAAAGAAAAGATGATTCCTGTTTTCATAGGGACTTGAACATAAAACACATTTTTGGTGTTGTATAATACCAAATTTTTCCAACCTATCTTGCGTTTGCATTCTATTGTGAATAAGGGTCCACAGAATAAAAGCATGTCTAGGCACATTATTTGAAAACCACACAGATTTGAACCAAGGAACATCATCAGATTTATTCCTTAGAAGGTTCCAAGCCGAATTAATGGAGTACTTGTCATTTGTTGGAATCCACAAAATTCTATCATTTGAACTACAATTAGGCTTAGGCAGATTTTGAATATCATCTCTGAGCTCCATCAGTTGATGAGAAACAGCAAATGGAGGATGCCAATTCCCCTCCCTAATGATTGAACTGACTTTAGAATCTCTTCTCATACCAGAGTCATACACAATTCTATCACCATGCTTCTCAATTATAGAAATGTTGTATACCCAATCATCATGCCACAACAAAATATTTTCACCATTCCCCACTGGCCCTTTCTTTCTCTCCATCCTCATATTCTTTATAAGTGGGACGGATTTTACTCGAATCGTCCAATAAGTTGAATCGGTGTTTTTACATCATTCTTTCACCAATACAAGACTCTTATGGACAAAAATTCTACAAAGCATACCAAGATAGTCCTTACGCTCCTAACTGGCCCTTTTCTTTCTCTCCAACATCATTTTTCTTTCTAAGTGGGACGTGTTTCACTCGAATTGTCCTCCAAGTTGAATCGGTGTTTGTGCATCATTCTTTCACCATCATAAGACTCTTACGTACAACAAAACTATAAATCATACTAAAATAGTCTACACGGTCCTAACTGCCCTTTTCTTTCTCTCCAACATCCCTATTCTTTCTAAATGGGACATATTTCACTCGAATCGTCCAATAAATTGAATCGGTGTTTGTGCATCCTTCCTTCACCATAATAAGACTCTTATGGTCAAAAATACTATAACGCATAAGAAAATAGTCCACACCTTCCAAACTGACCCTTTTCTTTCTCTCCAACATCCTTTTTCTTTCTAAGTGGGACAAGTTCCACTCGAATCTTCGAATAAGTTGAATCGGTGTTTGTGCATCGTCTTGTCAACATTATAAGATTCTTATGGACAACAATACTATTACGCATAAAAAAATAGTCCACACCTTCCAAACTGACCATTTTCTTTCTCTCCAACATCCTTTTTCTTTCTAAGTGGGACAAGTTCCACTCGAATCTTCCAATAATTTGAATCGGTGTTTGTACATCGTTTCTTCACCATTATAAGACTCTTATGGTCAAAAATACTATAACGCATACATAAATAGTTCACACCTTCTTAACTGACCCTTTTCTTTCTCTCTAACATCCCTTTTATTTCTAAGTGGGACGGATTTCACTCGAATCGTCCTATAAGTTGAATCGGTGTTTGTGTATTATTCCTTCACCATTAAAAGACTCTTACGGACAACAATACTATAATGCTTACCAAAATAGGGCACCGTCTCCTAACTGACCATTTTCTTTCTCTCCAACCTTCTATTCTTTCTTAGTGGGGCGGATTTCACTCGTATCGTCATAAAAGTTGAATCGGTTTTTGTGCATCATTCCTTCAACATTATAAGACTCGTATGATCATAAACACTATAAAGCATACAAAAATAGTCTACACGTTCCCCACTGGCCCTTTCTTTCTCTCCATCCTCATATTCTTTATAAGTGGGACAGATTTTACTCGAATCGTCCAATAAGTTGAATCGGTATTTTTACATCATTCTTTCACCAATACAAGACTCTTATGGACAAAAATTCAACAAAGCATACCAAGATAGTCCTTACGCTCCTAACTGGCCCTTTTCTTTCTCTCCAACATCATTTTTCTTTCTAAGTGGGACGTGTTTCACTCGAATTGTCCTACAAGTTGAATCGGTGTTTGTGCATCATTCTTTCACCATTATAAGACTCTTATGTACAACAAAACTATAAATCATACTAAAATAGTCTACACGGTCCTAACTGGCCCTTTTCTTTCTCTCCAACATCCTTTTTCTTTCTAAGTGGGACAGATTTCACTCGAATCGTCCAATAAGTTGAATCGGTGTTTGTGCATCCTTCCTTCACCAAAATAAGACTCTTATGGTCAAAAATACTATAAGGCATAACAAAATAGTCCACACCTTCCAAACTGACCCTTTTCTTTCTCTCCAACATCCTTTTTCTTTCTAAGTGGGACAAGTTCCACTCGAATCTTCGAATAAGTTAAATCGGTGTTTCTGCATCGTCTTGTCAACATTATAAGATTCTTATGGACAACAATACTATTACGCATAAAAAAATAGTCCACATCTTCCAAACTGACCATTTTCTTTCTCTCCAACATCCTTTTTCTTTCTAAGTGGGACAAGTTCCACTCGAATCTTCCAATAATTTGAATCGGTGTTTGTACATCGTTTCTTCACCATTATAAGACACTTATGGTCAAAAATACTATAACGCATACATAAATAGTCCACACCTTCTTAACTGGCCCTTTTCTTTCTCTCTAACATCCTTTTTCTTTCTAAGTGGGACGGATTGCACTCGAATCGTCCTAAAAGTTTAATCGGTGTTTGTGCATCGTTCCATCACCATTATAAGACTCTTAAGGTCAAAAATACTACAATGCATATCAAAATAGTCCAAACCTTCTTCACTGGCCCTTTTCTTTCTCACCAACATCCTTTTTCTTTATAAGTGGGACGGATTTCACTCGAATCGTCCTATAAATTGAATGGGTGTGTGTGCATCATTCCTTCACCATTATATGACTCTTATGGACAACAATACTCTAACGCTTACCAAAATAGTCCAAACCTTTTTCACTACCCCTTTTCTTGCTCTCCAACAACCTTTTAGTTTCTAAGTGGGACGGATTTCACTCGAATCGTCCAATAAGTTGAATCGGTGTTTGTGCATCCTTCCTTCACCATAATAAGACTCTTATGGTCAAAATTACTATAACGCATACCAAAATAGTCCACACCTTCCAAACTGACCCTTTTCTTTCTCTCCAACATCCTTTTTCTTTCTAAGTGGGACAAGTTCCACTCGAATCTTCCAATAAGTTAAATCGGTGTTTGTGCATCGTTTCGTCAACATTATAAGATTATTATGGACAAAAAAACTATAACGCATACCAAAATAATCCACACATTCCAAACTGACCTTTTTCTTTCTCTCCAACATCCTTTTTTCTTTCTAAGTGGGACAAGTTTCACTCGAATCGTCCAATAAGTTGAATCGGTGTTTGGGCATCGTTCCTTCACCATTATAAGACTCTTATGGTCAAAAATACTATAACGCATACCAAAATAGTCCACACCTTCTTTATTGACCCTTTTGTTTCTCTCTAACATCCTTTTTCTTTCTAAGTAGGACGGATTTCACTCGAATCGTCCTATAAGTTGAATCGGTGTTTGTGCATGGTTGTTTCACCATTATAAGACTCTTATGGTCAAAAATACAATAATGCTTACCAAAATAGTCCAAACCTTCTTCACTGGCCATTTTCTTTCACTCCAACAACCTTTTTCTTTCTAAGTGGGACGGATTTCACTCGAATCGTCCTATAAGTTGAATCGGTGTTTGTGCATCATTCCTTCACCATTATAAGACTCTTACGGACAACAATACTATAACGCTTACCAAAATAGTCCACCGTCTCCTAGCTGACCATTTTCTTTTTGTCCAACCTACTTTTTTTTCTAAGTAGGGCGGATTTTACTCGTATAAGTTGAATCATTGTTTGTGCATCATTCGTTCAACATTATAAGACTCGTATGGACATCAACACTATAAAGCATACAAAAATATTCTACACATTCCTAACTGGCCCTTTCTTTATCTCCAACCTCATATTCTTTATAAGTGGGACGGATTTCACTCGAATCGTCCAATAAGGTTAATCGGTCTTTTTACATCATTCCTTCACCATTATAAGACTCTTATGGACATAAATTATACAAAGAATACCAAAATAGTCCATACGCTCCTAACTTGCCCTTTTCTTTCTCTCCAACATCATTTTTCTTTCTAAGTGGGCGGATTTCACTTGAATCGTTCGAGAAGCATAATCGGTGTTTGTGTATCGTTCCGTCAACATTATAAGATTCTTATGGACAACAATACTATTACGTATAAAACAATTGTCCACACCATCCAAACTGACCCTTTTGTTTCTCTCCAACATACTTTTTCTTTCTAAGTGGGACAAGTTCCACTCGAATCGTCCAATAAGTTGAATCGGTGTTTGTGCATCGTTCATTCACCATTATAAGACTTTTATGGTCAAAAATACTATAACGCATAACAAAATAGTCCACACCTTCTTAACTGGCCCTTTTCTTTCTCTCTAACATCCTTTTTCTTTCTAAGTGAGACGGATTTCACTCGAATCGTCCTATAAGTTAAATCGGTGTTTGTGCATCGTTCCTTCACCTTTAAAAGACTCTTATGTTTTAAAATACTATAATGCATACCAAAATAGTCCAAACCTTCTTCACTGACCCTTTTCTTTCTCTCCAACATCCTTTTTCTTTCTAAGTGGGACGTATTTCACTCGAATCGTCCTATAGGTTGAATCGGTGTTTGTGCATCATTCCTTCAACATTATAAGACTCGTATGGACATTAAAACTATAAAGGATACAAAAATAGTCTACACGTTCCTAACTGGCCCTTTCTTTCTCTCCAACCTCAAATTCTTTATAAGTGGACGGAGTTCATTCGAATCGTCCAATAAGTTGAATTAATGTTTTTACATCATTCATTCACCATTATAAGACTCATATGGACAAAAATTCTACAAAGCATATCAAAATAGTCCATACGCTCCTAACTAGCCCTTTCCTTTCTCTCCAACATCCTCTTTCTTTCTAAATGGGACGGTTTTCACTCAAATCGTCCTATAAGTTGAATCAGTGTTTGTTCATCATTCTTTAACCATCATAAGACTCTTATGGATAACAACACTATAAATCATACTGAAATAGTCTACACGGCCCTAACTGGCCCTTTTCTTTTTCTCCAACATCCTTTTTCTTTCTAAATGACACAAGTTTCACTCGAATCGTCCAATAAGTTGAATCGGTGTTTGTGTATCGTTCCTTCACCATAATAAGACTCTTATGGTCAAAAATATTATAACGCATACCAAAATAGTCCACACCTTCCAAACTAAGCATTTTCTTTCCCTCCAGCATCCTCTTTTCTTACTAAGTGGGACAAGTTCCAACCATCGGTGTTTGTACATCATTTCTTCACCATTATAAGACTCTTATGGTCAAAATAGTATAACGCATACCAAAATAGTCCACACCTTTTTAACTGGCCCTTTTCTTTCTCTCTAACATCCTTTTTCTCTCTAAGTGGGACGGATTTCACTCGAATCGTCCTATAAGTTGAATCGGTGTTTGTGCATCATTCTTTCACCAATATAAGACTCTTATGGTCAAAAATACTATAATGCATACTAAAATAGTCCAAACCTTCTTCACTGGCCCTTTTCTTTCTCTCCAACATCCTTTTTCTTTCTTAGTGGGACGGATTTCACTCGAATCGTCCTAAAAGTTCAATCGGTGTTTGTGCATCGTTCCTTCACCATTATAAGACTCTTATGGTAAAAAACACTATAATGCATACCAAAATAGTCCACACCTTCTTCACTGGCCCTTTTCTTTCTCTCCAACATCCTTTTTCTTTCTAAGTGGTACGGATTGCACTCGAATCGTCCAGAAAGTAGAATCGGTGTATGTGCATCATTCCTTCACCACTATAAGACTCTTACGGACAACAATACTATAAAGCATACAAAAATAGTCTACACGTTCCTAACTGGCCCTTTTCTTTCTCTCCAACATCCTTTTACTTTCTAAGTGGGACAGACTTCACTCGAATCGTTCTATAAGCTGAATCGGTTTTTGTGTATCTTTCCTTCACCATTATAAAACTCTTACGGACAACAGTACTATAACGCTTACCAAAATAGTCCACCATCTCCTAACTGACCATTTTCTTTCTCTCCAACCTTCTTTTCTTTCTAAGGGGGGCGGATTTCTCTCGTATCATCCTATAAGTTGAATCGGTGTTTGTGCATCATTCCTTCAACATTATAAGACTCGTATGGAAATCAACACTATAAAGCATACAAAAATAGTCTACACATTCCTAACTGGCCCTTTCTTTCTCAACAACCTCATATTCTTTATAAGTGGGACGGATTTCACTCGAATCGTCCAATAAGTTGAATCGGTGTTTTTACATCATTCCTTCACCATATAAGACTCTTATGGACTAAATTCTACAAAGCATACCAAAATAGTCCTTAAGCTCCTAACTGGGTCTTTTCTATCTCTCAAACATCCTTTTTGTTTCTAAGTGGGACGGATTTCACTCGAATCATCCTATAAGCTGAATCGGTGTTTGTGCATCATTCCTTCACCATGATAAAACTCTTACGGACAACAATACTATAACGCTTACCAAAATAGTCCACCGTCTCCTAACTGACCATATTTTTTCTCTCTAACATTCTTTTCTTTCTAAGTGGGGCGGATTTCAATCGTATCGTCCTATAAGTTGAATCAGTGTTTGTGTTTCATTCCTTCAACATTATAAGACTCGCATGGACTTCAACACTATAAAGCATACAAAAATAGTCTACACGTTCCTGACTGGCCCTTTCTTTCTCTCCAACCTCATATTCTTTATAAGTGGGACGGATTTTACTCAAATCATCCAATAGGCTGAATCGGTGTTTTTACATCATTCCTTCAAAATATAAGACTCTTAGTGACAAAAATTCTACAAAGCATACCAAAATAGTCCATACGCTCCTAACTTGCCCTTTTCTTTCCCTCCAACATCATTTTTCTTTCTAAGTGGGCGGATTTCACTTGAATCGTTCGAGAAGCATAATCGGTGTTTGTGTATCGTTCCATCAACATTATAAGATTCTTATGGACAACAATACTATTACGTATAAAACAATTGTCCACACCATCCAAACTGACCCTTTTCTTTCTCTCCAACATACTTTTTCTTTCTAAGTGGGACAAGTTCCACTCGAATCGTCCAATAAGTTGAATCTGTGTTTGTGCATCGTTCCCTCACCATTATAAGAATTTTATGGTCAAAAATACTATAACGCATACCAAAATAGTCCACACCTTCTTAACTGACCCTTTTCTTTCTCTCTAACATCCTTTTTCTTTCTAAGTGAGACGGATTTCACTCGAATCGTCCTATAAGTTAAATCGGTGTTTATGCATCGTTCCTTCACCTTTAAAAGACTCTTATGTTTAAAATAATATAATGCATACCAAAATATTCCAAACCTTCTTCACTGACCCTTTTCTTTCTCTCCAACATCCTTTTTCTTTCTAAGTGGGACGTATTTCACTCGAATCGTCCTATAGGTTGAATCGGTGTTTGTGCATCATTCCTTCAACATTATAAGACTCGTATGGACATTAAAACTATAAAGGATACAAAAATAGTCTACACGTTCCTAACTGGCCCTTTCTTTCTCTCCAAGCTCATATTCTTTATAAGTGGGACGGAGTTCATTCGAATCGTCCAATAAGTTAAATAAGTGTTTTTACATCATTCCTTCACCATTATAAGACTCATATGGACAAAAATTCTACAAAGCATTTCAAAATAGTCCATACGCTCCTAACTGGCCCTTTCCTTTCTCTCCAACATCCTCTTTCTTTCTAAATGGGACGGGTTTCACTCAAATCGTCCTATAAGTTGAATCAGTGTTTGTTCATCATTCTTTAACCATCATAAGACTCTTATGGATAACAACACTATAAATCATACTGAAATAGTCTACACGGCCCTAACTGGCCCTTTTCTTTTTCTCCAACATCCTTTTTCTTTCTAAATGACACAAGTTTCACTCGAATCGTCCAATAAGTTGAATCGGTGTTTGTGTATCGTTCCTTCATCATAATAAGACTCTTATGGTCAAAAATACTATAACGCATACCAAAATAGTCCACACCTTCCAAACTAAGCATTTTCTTTCCCTCCAGCATCCTTTTTTCTTACTAAGTGGGACAAGTTCCAACCATCGGTGTTTGTACATCATTTCTTCACCATTATATGACTCTTATGGTCAAAAATAGTATAACGCATACCAAAATAGTCCACACCTTCTTAACTGGCCTTTTTCTTTATCTCTAACATCCTTTTTCTCTCTAAGTGGGACGGATTTCACTCGAATCGTCCTATAAGTTGAATCGGTGTTTGTGCATCATTCTTTCACCATTATAAGACTCTTATGGTCAAAAATACTATAATGCATACTAAAATAGTCCAAACCTTCTTCACTGGCCCTTTTCTTTTTCTCCAACATCCTTTTTCTTTCTTAGTGGGACGGATTTCACTCGAATCGTCCTAAAAGTTGAATCGGTGTTTGTGCATCGTTCCTTCACCATTATAAGACTCTTATGGTAAAAAACACTATAATGCATACCAAAATAGTCCACACCTTCTTCACTGGCCCTTTTCTTTCTCTCCAACATCCTTTTTCTTTCTAAGTGGGACGGATTTCACTTCGAATCCTACTAATAAGTTGAATTGGTGTTTGTTCATCATTCCTTCTCCATTATAAGACTATTGTGGACAAAACACTACAAACCATTTCAAAATAGTCCACACGCTCCTAACTAGCCCTTTTCTTTCTCTCCAACCTTCTTATCTTTCTAAGTGGGACGGATTTCACTTCGAATCCTACTAATAAGTTGAATTGGTGTTTGTATATCATTCCTTCTCCATTATAAGACTATTGTGGACAAAACACTACAAACCATTTCAAAATAGTCCACACGCTCCTAACTAGCCCTTTTCTTTCTCTCCAACCTTCTTATCTTTCTAAGTGGGACGGATTTCACTTCGAATCCTACTAATAAGTAGAATCGGTGTTTGTACATCATTTCTTCACCAATATAAGTTTCTTATTGTCAGCAACACCATCAAGCGTACCGATATAGTCCACACGCTCCTAACTAGCCCTTTTTTTTCTCTCCTACCTTCTTTTCTTTCTAAGTGGGACGGATTTCACTTCGAATCCTACTAATAAGTTGAATCGGTGTTTGTACATCATTCCTTCTCCATTATAAGACTATTGTGGACAAAACACTACAAACCATTTCAAAATAGTCCACACGCTCCTAACTAGCCCTTTTCTTTCTCTCCAACCTTCTTTTCTTTCTAAGTGGGACGGATTTCACTTCGAATCCTACTAATAAGTTGAATCGGTATTTGTACATCATTCCTTCACCAATATAAGTTTATTATTGTCAAGAACACCACAAAGCGTACCGAAATAGTCCACACGCTCCTAACAAGCCCTTTTCTTTCTCTCCAACCTTCTTATCTTTCTAAGTGGGACGGATTTCACTTCGAATCCTACTAATAAGTTGAATTGGTGTTTGTACATCATTCCTTCTCCATTATAAGACTATTGTGGACAAAACACTACAAACCATTTAAAAATAGTCCACACGCTCCTAACTAGCCCTTTTCTTTCTCTCCAACCTTCTTATCTTTCTAAGTGGGACGGATTTCACTTCGAATCCTACTAATAAGTTGAATCGGTGTTTGTACATCATTCCTTCACCAATATAAGTTCTTTATTGTCAACAACATCATAAAGCGTACCGAAATAGTCCACACGCTCCTAACTAGCCCTTATCTTTCTCTCCAACCTTCTTATCTTTCTAAGTGAGACGGATTTCACTTCGAATCCTACTAATAAGTTGAATTGGTGTTTGTTCATCATTCCTTCTCCATTATAAGACTATTGTGGACAAAACACTACAAACCATTTCAAAATAGTCCACACGCTCCTAACTAGCCCTTTTCTTTCTCTCCAACCTTCTTTTCTTTCTAATTGGGACGGGTTTCACTTCGAATCCTACTAATAAGTAGAATCGGTGTTTGTACATCATTCCTTCACCAATATAAGTTTCTTATTGTCAACAACACCATAAAGCGTACCGAAATAGTCCACACGCTCCTAACTAGCCCTTTTCTTTCTCTCCAACCTTCTTATCTTTCTAAGTGAGACGGATTTCACTTCGAATCCTACTAATAAGTTGAATTGGTGTTTGTTCATCATTCCTTCTCCATTATAAGACTATTGTGGACAAAACACAACAAACCATTTCAAAATAGTCCACACGCTCCTAACTAGCCCTTTTTTTTCTCTCCAACCTTCTTATATTTCTAAGTGGGACGGATTTCACTTCGAATCCTACTAATAAGTTGAATTGGTGTTTGTTCGTCATTCCTTCTCCATTATAAGACTATTGTGGACAAAACACTACAAACCATTTCAAAATAGTCCACACGCTCCTAACTAGCCCTTTTCTTTCTCTCCAACCTTCTTATCTTTCTAAGTGGGACGGATTTCACTTCGAATCCTACTAATAAGTAGAATCGGTGTTTGTACATCATTTCTTCACCAATATAAGTTTCTTATTGTCAGCAACGCCATAAAGCGTACCGATATAGTCCACACGCTCCTAACTAGCACTTTTTTTTCTCTCCTACCTTCTTTTCTTTCTAAGTGGGACGGATTTCACTTCGAATCCTACTAATAAGTTGAATCGGTGTTTGTACATCATTCCTTCACCAATATAAGTTTCTTATTGTCAACAACACCATAAAGCGTACCGAAATAGTCCACACGCTCCTAACTAGCCCTTTTTTTTCTCTCCAACCTTCTTATATTTCTAAGTGGGACGAATTTCACTTCGAATCCTACTAATAAGTAGAATCGGTGTTTGTACATCATTCCTTCTCCATTATAAGACTATTGTGGACAAAACACTACAAACCATTTCAAAATAGTCCACACGCTCCTAACTAGCCCTTTTCTTTCTCTCCAACCTTCTTATCTTTCTAAGTGGGACGGATTTCACTTCGAATCCTACTAATAAGTAGAATCGGTGTTTGTACATCATTTCTTCACCAATATAAGTTTCTTATTGTCAGCAACGCCATAAAGCGTACCGATATAGTCCACACGCTCCTAACAAGCACTTTTTTTTCTCTCCTACCTTCTTTTCTTTCTAAGTGGGACGGATTTCACTTCGAATCCTACTAATAAGTTGAATCGGTGTTTGTACATCATTCCTTCTCCATTATAAGACTATTGTGGACAAAACACAACAAACCATTTCAAAATAGTCCACACGCTCCTAACTAGCCCTTTTTTTTCTCTCCAACCTTCTTATATTTCTAAGTGGGACGAATTTCACTTCGAATCCTACTAATAAGTAGAATCGGTGTTTGTACTTCATTCCTTCTCCATTATAAGACTATTGTGGACAAAACACTACAAACCATTTCAAAATAGTCCACACGCTCCTAACTAGCCCTTTTCTTTCTCTCCAACCTTCTTTTCTTTCTAAGTGGGACGGATTTCACTTCGAATCCTACTAATAAGTTGAATCGGTATTTGTACATCATTCCTTCACCAATATAAGTTTATTATTGTCAAGAACACCACAAAGCGTACCGAAATAGTCCACACGCTCCTAACTATCCCTTTTCTTTCTCTCCAACCTTCTTATCTTTCTAAGTGGGACAGATTTCACTTCGAATCCTACTAATAAGTTGAATCGGTATTTGTACATCATTCCTTCACCAATATAAGTTTATTATTGTCAAGAACACCACAAAGCGTACCGAAATTGTCCACACGCTCCTAACTAGCCCTTTTCTTTCTCTCCAACCTTCTTATCTTTCTAAGTGAGACGGATTTCACTTCGAATCCTACTAATAAGTTGAATTGGTGTTTGTTCATCATTCCTTCTCCATTATAAGACTATTGTGGACAAAACACAACAAACCATTTCAAAATAGTCCACACGCTCCTAACTAGCCCTTTTTTTTCTCTCCAACCTTCTTATATTTCTAAGTGGGACGGATTTCACTTCGAATCCTACTAATAAGTTGAATTGGTGTTTGTTCGTCATTCCTTCTCCATTATAAGACTATTGTGGACAAAACACTACAAACCATTTCAAAATAGTCCACACGCTCCTAACTAGCCCTTTTCTTTCTCTCCAACCTTCTTATCTTTCTAAGTGGGACGGATTTCACTTCGAATCCTACTAATAAGTAGAATCGGTGTTTGTACATCATTTCTTCACCAATATAAGTTTCTTATTGTCAGCAACGCCATAAAGCGTACCGATATAGTCCACACGCTCCTAACTAGCACTTTTTTTTCTCTCCTACCTTCTTTTCTTTCTATGTGGGACGGATTTCACTTCGAATCCTACTAATAAGTTGAATCGGTGTTTGTACATCATTCCTTCACCAATATAAGTTTCTTATTGTCAACAACACCATAAAGCGTACCGAAATAGTCCACACGCTCCTAACTAGCCCTTTTTTTTCTCTCCAACCTTCTTATATTTCTAAGTGGGACGAATTTCACTTCGAATCCTACTAATAAGTAGAATCGGTGTTTGTACATCATTCCTTCTCCATTATAAGACTATTGTGGACAAAACACTACAAACCATTTCAAAATAGTCCACACGCTCCTAACTAGCCCTTTTCTTTCTCTCCAACCTTCTTATCTTTCTAAGTGGGACGGATTTCATTCGAATCCTACTAATAAGTAGAATCGGTGTTTGTACATCATTTCTTCACCAATATAAGTTTCTTATTGTCAGCAACGCCATAAAGCGTACCGATATAGTCCACACGCTCCTAACTAGCACTTTTTTTTCTCTCCTACCTTCTTTTCTTTCTAAGTGGGACGGATTTCACTTCGAATCCTACTAATAAGTTGAATCGGTGTTTGTACATCATTCCTTCTCCATTATAAGACTATTGTGGACAAAACACTACAAACCATTTCAAAATAGTCCACACGCTCCTAACTAGCCCTTTTCTTTCTCTCCAACCTTCTTTTCTTTCTAAGTGGGACGGATTTCACTTCGAATCCTACTAATAAGTTGAATCGGTATTTGTACATCATTCCTTCACCAATATAAGTTTATTATTGTCAAGAACACCACAAAGCGTACCGAAATAGTCCACACGCTCCTAACTAGCCCTTTTCTTTCTCTCCAACCTTCTTATCTTTCTAAGTGGGACGGATTTCACTTCGAATCCTACTAATAAGTTGAATTGGTGTTTGTACATCATTCCTTCTCCATTATAAGACTATTGTGGACAAAACACTACAAACCATTTCAAAATAGTCCACACGCTCCTAACTAGCCCTTTTCTTTCTCTCCAACCTTCTTATCTTTCTAAGTGGGACGGATTTCACTTCGAATCCTACTAATAAGTTGAATCGGTGTTTGTACATCATTCCTTCACCAATATAAGTTTCTTATTGTCAACAAGACCATAAAGCGTACCGAAATAGTCCACACGCTCCTAACTAGCCCTTATCTTTCTCTCCAACCTTCTTATCTTTCTAAGTGAGACGGATTTCACTTCGAATCCTACTAATAAGTTGAATTGGTGTTTGTTCATCATTCCTTCTCCATTATAAGACTATTGTGGACAAAACACTACAAACCATTTCAAAATAGTCCACACGCTCCTAACTAGCCCTTATCTTTCTCTCCAACCTTCTTATCTTTCTAAGTGAGACGGATTTCACTTCGAATCCTACTAATAAGTTGAATTGGTGTTTGTTCATCATTCCTTCTCCATTATAAGACTATTGTGGACAAAACACTACAAACCATTTCAAAATAGTCCACACGCTCCTAACTAGCCCTTTTCTTTCTCTCCAACCTTCTTTTCTTTCTAATTGGGACGGGTTTCACTTCGAATCCTACTAATAAGAAGAATCGGTGTTTGTACATCATTCCTTCACCAATATAAGTATCTTATTGTCAACAACACCATAAAGCGTACCGAAATAGTCCACACGCTCCTAACTAGCCCTTTTCTTTCTCTCCAACCTTCTTATCTTTCTAAGTGGGACGGATTTCACTTCGAATCCTACTAATAAGTTGAATCGGTGTTTGTACATCATTCCTTCACCAATATAAGTTTCTTATTGTCAACAACACCATAAAGCGTACCGAAATAGTCCACACGCTCCTAACTAGCCCTTTTTTTTCTCTCCAACCTTCTTATATTTCTAAGTGGGACGAATTTCACTTCGAATCCTACTAATAAGTAGAATCGGTGTTTGTACATCATTCCTTCTCCATTATAAGACTATTGTGGACAAAACACTACAAACCATTTCAAAATAGTCCACACGCTCCTAACTAGCCCTTTTCTTTCTCTCCAACCTTCTTATCTTTCTAAGTGGGACGGATTTCACTTCGAATCCTACTAATAAGTAGAATCGGTGTTTGTACATCATTTCTTCACCAATATAAGTTTCTTATTGTCAGCAACGCCATAAAGCGTACCGATATAGTCCACACGCTCCTAACTAGCCCTTTTTTTTCTCTCCTACCTTCTTTTCTTTCTAAGTGGGACGGATTTCACTTCGAATCCTACTAATAAGTTGAATCGGTGTTTGTACATCATTCCTTCTCCATTATAAGACTATTGTGGACAAAACACTACAAACCATTTCAAAATAGTCCACACGCTCCTAACTAGCCCTTTTCTTTCTCTCCAACCTTCTTTTCTTTCTAAGTGGGACGGATTTCACTTCGAATCCTACTAATAAGTTGAATCGGTATTTGTACATCATTCCTTCACCAATATAAGTTTATTATTGTCAAGAACACCACAAAGCGTACCGAAATAGTCCACACGCTCCTAACTAGCCCTTTTCTTTCTCTCCAACCTTCTTATCTTTCTAAGTGGGACGGATTTCACTTCGAATCCTACTAATAAGTTGAATTGGTGTTTGTACATCATTCCTTCTCCATTATAAGACTATTGTGGACAAAACACTACAAACCATTTCAAAATAGTCCACACGCTCCTAACTAGCCCTTTTCTTTCTCTCCAACCTTCTTATCTTTCTAAGTGGGACGGATTTCACTTCGAATCCTACTAATAAGTAGAATCGGTGTTTGTACATCATTTCTTCACCAATATAAGTTTCTTATTGTCAGCAACGCCATAAAGCGTACCGATATAGTCCACACGCTCCTAACTAGCCCTTTTTTTTCTCTCCTACCTTCTTTTCTTTCTAAGTGGGACGGATTTCACTTCGAATCCTACTAATAAGTTGAATCGGTGTTTGTACATCATTCCTTCTCCATTATAAGACTATTGTGGACAAAACACTACAAACCATTTCAAAATAGTCCACACGCTCCTAACTAGCCCTTTTCTTTCTCTCCAACCTTCTTTTCTTTCTAAGTGGGACGGATTTCACTTCGAATCCTACTAATAAGTTGAATCGGTATTTGTACATCATTCCTTCACCAATATAAGTTTATTATTGTCAAGAACACCACAAAGCGTACCGAAATAGTCCACACGCTCCTAACTAGCCCTTTTCTTTCTCTCCAACCTTCTTATCTTTCTAAGTGGGACGGATTTCACTTCGAATCCTACTAATAAGTTGAATTGGTGTTTGTACATCATTCCTTCTCCATTATAAGACTATTGTGGACAAAACACTACAAACCATTTAAAAATAGTCCACACGCTCCTAACTAGCCCTTTTCTTTCTCTCCAACCTTCTTATCTTTCTAAGTGGGACGGATTTCACTTCGAATCCTACTAATAAGTTGAATCGGTGTTTGTACATCATTCCTTCACCAATATAAGTTTCTTATTGTCAACAAGACCATAAAGCGTACCGAAATAGTCCACACGCTCCTAACTAGCCCTTATCTTTCTCTCCAACCTTCTTATCTTTCTAAGTGAGACGGATTTCACTTCGAATCCTACTAATAAGTTGAATTGGTGTTTGTTCATCATTCCTTCTCCATTATAAGACTATTGTGGACAAAACACTACAAACCATTTCAAAATAGTCCACACGCTCCTAACTAGCCCTTTTCTTTCTCTCCAACCTTCTTTTCTTTCTAATTGGGACGGGTTTCACTTCGAATCCTACTAATAAGAAGAATCGGTGTTTGTACATCATTCCTTCACCAATATAAGTATCTTATTGTCAACAACACCATAAAGCGTACCGAAATAGTCCACACGCTCCTAACTAGCCCTTTTCTTTCTCTCCAACCTTCTTATCTTTCTAAGTGGGACGGATTTCACTTCGAATCCTACTAATAAGTTGAATCGGTGTTTGTACATCATTCCTTCACCAATATAAGTTTCTTATTGTCAACAACACCATAAAGCGTACCGAAATAGTCCACACGCTCCTAACTAGCCCTTTTTTTTCTCTCCAACCTTCTTATATTTCTAAGTGGGACGAATTTCACTTCGAATCCTACTAATAAGTAGAATCGGTGTTTGTACATCATTCCTTCTCCATTATAAGACTATTGTGGACAAAACACTACAAACCATTTCAAAATAGTCCACACGCTCCTAACTAGCCCTTTTCTTTCTCTCCAACCTTCTTATCTTTCTAAGTGGGACGGATTTCACTTCGAATCCTACTAATAAGTAGAATCGGTGTTTGTACATCATTTCTTCACCAATATAAGTTTCTTATTGTCAGCAACGCCATAAAGCGTACCGATATAGTCCACACGCTCCTAACTAGCCCTTTTTTTTCTCTCCTACCTTCTTTTCTTTCTAAGTGGGACGGATTTCACTTCGAATCCTACTAATAAGTTGAATCGGTGTTTGTACATCATTCCTTCTCCATTATAAGACTATTGTGGACAAAACACTACAAACCATTTCAAAATAGTCCACACGCTCCTAACTAGCCCTTTTCTTTCTCTCCAACCTTCTTTTCTTTCTAAGTGGGACGGATTTCACTTCGAATCCTACTAATAAGTTGAATCGGTATTTGTACATCATTCCTTCACCAATATAAGTTTATTATTGTCAAGAACACCACAAAGCGTACCGAAATAGTCCACACGCTCCTAACTAGCCCTTTTCTTTCTCTCCAACCTTCTTATCTTTCTAAGTGGGACGGATTTCACTTCGAATCCTACTAATAAGTTGAATTGGTGTTTGTACATCATTCCTTCTCCATTATAAGACTATTGTGGACAAAACACTACAAACCATTTAAAAATAGTCCACACGCTCCTAACTAGCCCTTTTCTTTCTCTCCAACCTTCTTATCTTTCTAAGTGGGACGGATTTCACTTCGAATCCTACTAATAAGTTGAATCGGTGTTTGTACATCATTCCTTCACCAATATAAGTTTCTTATTGTCAACAAGACCATAAAGCGTACCGAAATAGTCCACACGCTCCTAACTAGCCCTTATCTTTCTCTCCAACCTTCTTATCTTTCTAAGTGAGACGGATTTCACTTCGAATCCTACTAATAAGTTGAATTGGTGTTTGTTCATCATTCCTTCTCCATTATAAGACTATTGTGGACAAAACACTACAAACCATTTCAAAATAGTCCACACGCTCCTAACTAGCCCTTATCTTTCTCTCCAACCTTCTTATCTTTCTAAGTGAGACGGATTTCACTTCGAATCCTACTAATAAGTTGAATTGGTGTTTGTTCATCATTCCTTCTCCATTATAAGACTATTGTGGACAAAACACTACAAACCATTTCAAAATAGTCCACACGCTCCTAACTAGCCATTTTCTTTCTCTCCAACCTTCTTTTCTTTCTAATTGGGACGGGTTTCACTTCGAATCCTACTAATAAGAAGAATCGGTGTTTGTACATCATTCCTTCACCAATATAAGTTTCTTATTGTCAACAACACCATAAAGCGTACCGAAATAGTCCACACGCTCCTAACTAGCCTTTTTCTTTCTCTCCAACCTTCTTATCTTTCTAAGTGGGACGGATTTCACTTCGAATCCTACTAATAAGTTGAATCGGTGTTTGTACATCATTCCTTCACCAATATAAGTTTCTTATTGTCAACAACACCATAAAGCGTACCGAAATAGTCCACACGCTCCTAACTAGCCCTTTTTTTTCTCTCCAACCTTCTTATATTTCTAAGTGGGACGAATTTCACTTCGAATCCTACTAATAAGTAGAATCGGTGTTTGTACATCATTCCTTCTCCATTATAAGACTATTGTGGACAAAACACTACAAACCATTTAAAAATAGTCCACACGCTCCTAACTAGCCCTTTTCTTTCTCTCAACCTTCTTATCTTTCTAAGTGGGACGGATTTCACTTCGAATCCTACTAATAAGTTGAATCGGTGTTTGTACATCATTCCTTCACCAATATAAGTTTCTTATTGTCAACAAGACCATAAAGCGTACCGAAATAGTCCACACGCTCCTAACTAGCCCTTATCTTTCTCTCCAACCTTCTTATCTTTCTAAGTGAGACGGATTTCACTTCGAATCCTACTAATAAGTTGAATTGGTGTTTGTTCATCATTCCTTCTCCATTATAAGACTATTGTGGACAAAACACTACAAACCATTTCAAAATAGTCCACACGCTCCTAACTAGCCCTTTTCTTTCTCTCCAACCTTCTTTTCTTTCTAATTGGGACGGGTTTCACTTCGAATCCTACTAATAAGAAGAATCGGTGTTTGTACATCATTCCTTCACCAATATAAGTTTCTTATTGTCAACAACACCATAAAGCGTACCGAAATAGTCCACACGCTCCTAACTAGCCCTTTTCTTTCTCTCCAACCTTCTTATCTTTCTAAGTGGGACGGACTTCACTTCGAATCCTACTAATAAGTTCAATCGGTGTTTGTACATCATTCCTTCTCCATTATAAGACTATTGTGGACAAAACACTACAAACCATTTCAAAATAGTCCAGAACCTCCTAACTAGCCCTTTTCTTTCTCTCCAACCTTCTTTTCTTTCTAATTGGGACGGGTTTCACTTCGAATCCTACTAATAAGTAGAATCGGTGTTTGTACATCACTCCTTCTCCATTATAAGACTATTGTGGACAAAACACTACAAACCATTTCAAAATAGTCCAGACCCTCCTAACTAGCCCTTTTCTTTCTCTCCAACCTTCTTTTCTTTCTAATTGGGACGGGTTTCACTTCGAATCCTACTAATAAGTAGAATCGGTGTTTGTACATCATTCCTTCACCAATATAAGTTTCTTATTGTCAAGAACACCATAAAGCGTACCGAAATAGTCCACACGCTCCTAACTAGCCCTTTTCTTTCTCTCCAACCTTCTTTTCTTTCTAAGTGGGACGGATTTCACTTCGAATCCTACTAATAAGTTGAATTGGTGTTTGTTCATCATTGCTTCTCCATTATAAGACTATTGTGGACAAAACACTACAAACCATTTCAAAATAGTCCACACGCTCCTAACTAGCCCTTTTCTTTCTCTCCAACCTTCTTATCTTTCTAAGTGGGACGGATTTCACTTCGAATCCTACTAATAAGTTGAATCGGTGTTTGTACATCATTCCTTCACCAATATAAGTTTCTTATTGTCAACAACACCATAAAGCGTACCGAAATAGTCCACACGCTCCTAACTAGCCCTTTTTTTTCTCTCCAACCTTCTTATATTTCTAAGTGGGACGGATTTCACTTCGAATCCTACTAATAAGTAGAATCGGTGTTTGTACATCATTCCTTCTCCATTATAAGACTATTGTGGACAAAACACTACAAACCATTTCAAAATAGTCCACACGCTCCTAACTAGCCCTTTTCTTTCTCTCCAACCTTCTTATCTTTCTAAGTGGGACGGATTTCACTTCGAATCCTACTAATAAGTTGAATCGGTGTTTGTACATCATTCCTTCACCAATATAAGTTTCTTATTGTCAACAACACCATAAAGCGTACCGAAATAGTCCACACGCTCCTAACTATCCCTTTTTTTTCTCTCCAACCTTCTTATATTTCTAAGTGGGACGGATTTCACTTCGAATCCTACTAATAAGTAGAATCGGTGTTTGTACATCATTCCTTCTCCATTATAGGACTATTGTGGACAAAACACTACAAACCATTTCAAAATAGTCCACACGCTCCTAACTAGCCCTTTTCTTTCTCTCCAACCTTCTTATCTTTGTAAGTGGAACGGATTTCACTTCGAATCCTACTAATAAGTAGAATCGGTGTTTGCACATCATTCCTTCACCAATATAAGTTTCTTATGTCAACAACACCATAAAGCGTACCGAAATAGTCCACACGCTCCTAACTAGCCCTTTTCTTTCTCTCCAACCTTCTAATCTTTCTAAGTGAGACGGATTTCACTTCGAATCCTACTAATAAGTAGAATCGGTGTTTGTACATCATTCCTTCTCCATTATAAGACTATTGTGGACAAAACACTACAAACCATTTCAAAATAGTCAACACGCTCCTAACTAGCCATTTTCTTTCTCTCCAACCTTCTTTTCTTTCTAAGTGGGACGGATTTCACTTCGAATCCTACTAATAAGTTGAATTGGTGTTTGTTCATCATTCCTTCTCCATTATAAGACTATTGTGGACAAAACACTACAAACCATTTCAAAATAGTCCACACGCTCCTAACTAGCCCTTTTCTTTCTCTCCAACCTTCTTATATTTCTAAGTGGGACGGATTTCACTTCGAATCCTACTAATAAGTTGAATCGGTGTTTGTACATCATTCCTTCACCAATATAAGTTTCTTATTGTCAACAACACCATAAAGCGTACCGAAATAGTCCACACGCTCCTAACTAGCCCTTTTTTTTCTCTCCAACCTTCTTATATTTCTAAGTGGGACGGATTTCACTTCGAATCCTACTAATAAGTTGAATCGGTGTTTGTACATTATTCCTTCTCCATTATAAGACTATTGTGGACAAAACACTACAAACCATTTCAAAATAGTCCACACGCTCCTAACTAGCCCTTTTCTTTCTCTCCAACCTTCTTATCTTTCTAAGTGGGACGGATTTCACTTCGAATCCTACTAATAAGTTGAATCGGTGTTTGTACATCATTCCTTCACCAATATAAGTTTCTTATTGTCAACAACACCACAAAGCGTACCGAAATAGTCCACACGCTCCTAACTAGCCCTTTTCTTTCTCTCCAACCTTCTTATCTTTCTAAGTGGGACGGATTTCACTTCGAATCCTACTAATAAGTAGAATCGGTGTTTGTACATCATTTCTTTACCAATATAAGTTTCTTATTGTCAGCAACACCATAAAGCGTACCGATATAGTCCACACGCTCCTAACTAGCCCTTTTTTTTCTCTCCTACCTTCTTTTCTTTCTAAGTGGGACGGATTTCACTTCGAATCCTACTAAAAAGTTGAATCGGTGTTTGTACATCATTCCTTCTCCATTATAAGACTATTGTGGACAAAACACTACAAACCATTTCAAAATAGTCCACACGCTCCTAACTAGCCCTTTTCTTTCTCTCCAACCTTCTTATCTTTGTAAGTGGAACGGATTTCACTTCGAATCCTACTAATAAGTAGAATCGGTGTTTGCACATCATTCCTTCACCAATATAAGTTTCTTATGTCAACAACACCATAAAGCGTACCGAAATAGTCCACACGCTCCTAACTAGCCCTTTTCTTTCTCTCCAACCTTCTAATCTTTCTAAGTGAGACGGATTTCACTTCGAATCCTACTAATAAGTAGAATCGGTGTTTGTACATCATTCCTTCTCCATTATAAGACTATTGTGGACAAAACACTACAAACCATTTCAAAATAGTCCACACGCTCCTAACTAGCCATTTTCTTTCTCTCCAACCTTCTTTTCTTTCTAAGTGGGACGGATTTCACTTCGAATCCTACTAATAAGTTGAATTGGTGTTTGTTCATCATTCTTTCTCCATTATAAGACTATTGTGGACAAAACACTACAAACCATTTCAAAATAGTCCACACGCTCCTAACTAGCCCTTTTCTTTCTCTCCAACCTTCTTATATTTCTAAGTGGGACGGATTTCACTTCGAATCCTACTAATAAGTTGAATCGGTGTTTGTACATCATTCCTTCACCAATATAAGTTTCTTATTGTCAACAACACCATAAAGCGTACCGAAATAGTCCACACGCTCCTAACTAGCCCTTTTTTTTCTCTCCAACCTTCTTATATTTCTAAGTGGGACGGATTTCACTTCGAATCCTACTAATAAGTTGAATCGGTGTTTGTACATTATTCCTTCTCCATTATAAGACTATTGTGGACAAAACACTACAAACCATTTCAAAATAGTCCACACGCTCCTAACTAGCCCTTTTCTTTCTCTCCAACCTTCTTATCTTTCTAAGTGGGACGGATTTCACTTCGAATCCTACTAATAAGTTGAATCGGTGTTTGTACATCATTCCTTCACCAATATAAGTTTCTTATTGTCAACAACACCACAAAGCGTACCGAAATAGTCCACACGCTCCTAACTAGCCCTTTTCTTTCTCTCCAACCTTCTTATCTTTCTAAGTGGGACGGATTTCACTTCGAATCCTACTAATAAGTAGAATCGGTGTTTGTACATCATTTCTTTACCAATATAAGTTTCTTATTGTCAGCAACACCATAAAGCGTACCGATATAGTCCACACGCTCCTAACTAGCCCTTTTTTTTCTCTCCTACCTTCTTTTCTTTCTAAGTGGGACGGATTTCACTTCGAATCCTACTAAAAAGTTGAATCGGTGTTTGTACATCATTCCTTCTCCATTATAAGACTATTGTGGACAAAACACTACAAACCATTTCAAAATAGTCCACACGCTCCTAACTAGCCCTTTTTTTTCTCTCCAACCTTCTTATATTTCTAAGTGGGACGGATTTCACTTCGAATCCTACTAATAAGTTGAATTGGTGTTTGTTCGTCATTCCTTCTCCATTATAAGACTATTGTGGACAAAACACTACAAACCATTTCAAAATAGTCCACACGCTCCTAACTAGCCCTTTTCTTTCTCTCCAACCTTCTTATCTTTCTAAGTGGGACGGATTTCACTTCGAATCCTACTAATAAGTTGAATCGGTGTTTGTACATCATTCCTTCACCAATATAAGTTTCTTATTGTCAACAACACCATAAAGCGTACCGAAATAGTCCACACGCTCCTAACTAGCCCTTTTCTTTCTCTCCAACCTTCTTTTCTTTCTAAGTGGGACGGATTTCACTTCGAATCCTACTAATAAGTTGAATTGGTGTTTGTTCATCATTGCTTCTCCATTATAAGACTATTGTGGACAAAACACTACAAACCATTTCAAAATAGTCCACACGCTCCTAACTAGCCCTTTTCTTTCTCTCCAACCTTCTTATCTTTCTAAGTGGGACGGATTTCACTTCGAATCCTACTAATAAGTTGAATCGGTGTTTGTACATCATTCCTTCACCAATATAAGTTTCTTATTGTCAACAACACCATAAAGCGTACCGAAATAGTCCACACGCTCCTAACTAGCCCTTTTTTTTCTCTCCAACCTTCTTATATTTCTAAGTGGGACGGATTTCACTTCGAATCCTACTAATAAGTAGAATCGGTGTTTGTACATCATTCCTTCTCCATTATAAGACTATTGTGGACAAAACACTACAAACCATTTCAAAATAGTCCACACGCTCCTAACTAGCCCTTTTCTTTCTCTCCAACCTTCTTATCTTTCTAAGTGGGACGGATTTCACTTCGAATCCTACTAATAAGTTGAATCGGTGTTTGTACATCATTCCTTCACCAATATAAGTTTCTTATTGTCAACAACACCATAAAGCGTACCGAAATAGTCCACACGCTCCTAACTATCCCTTTTTTTTCTCTCCAACCTTCTTATATTTCTAAGTGGGACGGATTTCACTTCGAATCCTACTAATAAGTAGAATCGGTGTTTGTACATCATTCCTTCTCCATTATAAGACTATTGTGGACAAAACACTACAAACCATTTCAAAATAGTCCACACGCTCCTAACTAGCCCTTTTCTTTCTCTCCAACCTTCTTATCTTTGTAAGTGGAACGGATTTCACTTCGAATCCTACTAATAAGTAGAATCGGTGTTTGCACATCATTCCTTCACCAATATAAGTTTCTTATGTCAACAACACCATAAAGCGTACCGAAATAGTCCACACGCTCCTAACTAGCCCTTTTCTTTCTCTCCAACCTTCTAATCTTTCTAAGTGAGACGGATTTCACTTCGAATCCTACTAATAAGTAGAATCGGTGTTTGTACATCATTCCTTCTCCATTATAAGACTATTGTGGACAAAACACTACAAACCATTTCAAAATAGTCCACACGCTCCTAACTAGCCATTTTCTTTCTCTCCAACCTTCTTTTCTTTCTAAGTGGGACGGATTTCACTTCGAATCCTACTAATAAGTTGAATTGGTGTTTGTTCATCATTCCTTCTCCATTATAAGACTATTGTGGACAAAACACTACAAACCATTTCAAAATAGTCCACACGCTCCTAACTAGCCCTTTTCTTTCTCTCCAACCTTCTTATATTTCTAAGTGGGACGGATTTCACTTCGAATCCTACTAATAAGTTGAATCGGTGTTTGTACATCATTCCTTCACCAATATAAGTTTCTTATTGTCAACAACACCATAAAGCGTACCGAAATAGTCCACACGCTCCTAACTAGCCCTTTTTTTTCTCTCCAACCTTCTTATATTTCTAAGTGGGACGGATTTCACTTCGAATCCTACTAATAAGTTGAATCGGTGTTTGTACATTATTCCTTCTCCATTATAAGACTATTGTGGACAAAACACTACAAACCATTTCAAAATAGTCCACACGCTCCTAACTAGCCCTTTTCTTTCTCTCCAACCTTCTTATCTTTCTAAGTGGGACGGATTTCACTTCGAATCCTACTAATAAGTTGAATCGGTGTTTGTACATCATTCCTTCACCAATATAAGTTTCTTATTGTCAACAACACCACAAAGCGTACCGAAATAGTCCACACGCTCCTAACTAGCCCTTTTCTTTCTCTCCAACCTTCTTATCTTTCTAAGTGGGACGGATTTCACTTCGAATCCTACTAATAAGTAGAATCGGTGTTTGTACATCATTTCTTTACCAATATAAGTTTCTTATTGTCAGCAACACCATAAAGCGTACCGATATAGTCCACACGCTCCTAACTAGCCCTTTTTTTTCTCTCCTACCTTCTTTTCTTTCTAAGTGGGACGGATTTCACTTCGAATCCTACTAAAAAGTTGAATCGGTGTTTGTACATCATTCCTTCTCCATTATAAGACTATTGTGGACAAAACACTACAAACCATTTCAAAATAGTCCACACGCTCCTAACTAGCCCTTTTTTTTCTCTCCAACCTTCTTATATTTCTAAGTGGGACGGATTTCACTTCGAATCCTACTAATAAGTTGAATTGGTGTTTGTTCGTCATTCCTTCTCCATTATAAGACTATTGTGGACAAAACACTACAAACCATTTCAAAATAGTCCACACGCTCCTAACTAGCCCTTTTCTTTCTCTCCAACCTTCTTATCTTTCTAAGTGGGACGGATTTCACTTCGAATCCTACTAATAAGTTGAATCGGTGTTTGTACATCATTCCTTCACCAATATAAGTTTCTTATTGTCAACAACACCATAAAGCGTACCGAAATAGTCCACACGCTCCTAACTAGCCCTTTTTTTTCTCTCCAACCTTCTTATATTTCTAAGTGGGACGAATTTCACTTCGAATCCTACTAATAAGTAGAATCGGTGTTTGTACATCATTCCTTCTCCATTATAAGACTATTGTGGACAAAACACTACAAACCATTTCAAAATAGTCCACACGCTCCTAACTAGCCCTTTTCTTTCTCTCCAACCTTCTTATCTTTCTAAGTGGGACGGATTTCACTTCGAATCCTACTAATAAGTTGAATCGGTGTTTGTACATCATTCCTTCTCCATTATAAGACTATTGTGGACAAAACACTACAAACCATTTCAAAATAGTCCACACGCTCCTAACTAGCCCTTTTCTTTCTCTCCAACCTTCTTATCTTTCTAAGTGGGACGGATTTCACTTCGAATCCTACTAATAAGTTGAATCGGTGTTTGTACATCATTCCTTCACCAATATAAGTTTCTTATTGTCAACAACACCACAAAGCGTACCGAAATAGTCCACACGCTCCTAACTAGCCCTTTTCTTTCTCTCCAACCTTCTTATCTTTCTAAGTGGGACGGATTTCACTTCGAATCCTACTAATAAGTAGAATCGGTGTTTGTACATCATTTCTTCACCAATATAAGTTTCTTATTGACAGCAACACCATAAAGCGTACCGATATAGTCCACACGCTCCTAACTAGCCCTTTTTTTTCTCTCCTACCTTCTTTTCTTTCTAAGTGGGACGGATTTCACTTCGAATCCTACTAATAAGTTGAATCGGTGTTTGTACATCATTCCTTCTCCATTATAAGACTATTGTGGACAAAACACTACAAACCATTTCAAAATAGTCCACACGCTCCTAACTAGCCCTTTTTTTTCTCTCCAACCTTCTTATATTTCTAAGTGGGACGGATTTCACTTCGAATCCTACTAATAAGTTGAATTGGTGTTTGTTCGTCATTCCTTCTCCATTATAAGACTATTGTGGACAAAACACTACAAACCATTTCAAAATTTTCCACACGCTCCTAACTAGCCCTTTTCTTTCTCTCCAACCTTCTTATCTTTCTAAGTGGGACGGATTTCACTTCGAATCCTACTAATAAGTTGAATCGGTGTTTGTACATCATTCCTTCACCAATATAAGTTTCTTATTGTCAACAACACCATAAAGCGTACCGAAATAGTCCACACGCTCCTAACTAGCCCTTTTTTTTCTCTCCAACCTTCTTATATTTCTAAGTGGGACGAATTTCACTTCGAATCCTACTAATAAGTAGAATCGGTGTTTGTACATCATTCCTTCTCCATTATAAGACTATTGTGGACAAAACACTACAAACCATTTCAAAATAGTCCACACGCTCCTAACTAGCCCTTTTCTTTCTCTCCAACCTTCTTATCTTTCTAAGTGGGACGGATTTCACTTCGAATCCTACTAATAAGTAGAATCGGTGTTTGTACATCATTTCTTCACCAATATAAGTTTCTTATTGTCAGCAACACCATAAAGCGTACCGATATAGTCCACACGCTCCTAACTAGCCCTTTTCTTTCTCTCCAACCTTCTTATCTTTCTAAGTGGGACGGACTTCACTTCGAATCCTACTAATAAGTTCAATCGGTGTTTGTACATCATTCCTTCTCCATTATATGACTATTGTGGACAAAACACTACAAACCATTTCAAAATAGTCCACACGCTCCTAACTAGCCCTTTTCTTTCTCTCCAACCTTCTTTTCTTTCTAAGTGGGACGGATTTCACTTCGAATCCTACTAATAAGTTGAATCGGTATTTGTACATCATTCCTTCACCAATATAAGTTTATTATTGTCAAGAACACCACAAAGCGTACCGAAATAGTCCACACGCTCCTAATTAGCCCTTTTCTTTCTCTCCAACCTTCTTATCTTTCTAAGTGGGACGGATTTCACTTCGAATCCTACTAATAAGTTGAATTGGTGTTTGTACATCATTCCTTCTCCATTATAAGACTATTGTGGACAAAACACTACAAACCATTTAAAAATAGTCCACACGCTCCTAACTAGCCCTTTTCTTTCTCTCCAACCTTCTTATCTTTCAAAGTGGGACGGATTTCACTTCGAATCCTACTAATAAATTGAATCGGTGTTTGTACATCATTCCTTCACCAATATAAGTTTCTTATTGTCAACAAGACCATAAAGCGTACCGAAATAGTCCACACGCTCCTAACTAGCCATTATCTTTCTCTCCAACCTTCTTATCTTTCTAAGTGAGACGGATTTCACTTCGAATCCTACTAATAAGTTGAATTGGTGTTTGTTCATCATTCCTTCTCCATTATAAGACTATTGTGGACAAAACAGTACAAACCATTTCAAAATAGTCCACACGCTCCTAACTAGCCCTTTTCTTTCTCTCCAACCTTCTTTTCTTTCTAATTGGGACGGGTTTCACTTCGAATCCTACTAATAAGTAGAATCGGTGTTTGTACATCATTCCTTCACCAATATAAGTTTCTTATTGTCAACAACACCATAAAGCGTACCGAAATAGTCCACACGCTCCTAACTAGCCCTTTTCTTTCTCTCCAACCTTCTTATCTTTCTAAGTGGGACGGACTTCACTTCGAATCCTACTAATAAGTTCAATCGGTGTTTGTTCATCATTCCTTCTCCATTATAAGACTATTGTGGACAAAACACTACAAACCATTTCAAAATAGTCCACACGCTCCTAACTAGCCCTTTTCTTTCTCTCCAACCTTCTTTTCTTTCTAATTGGGACGGGTTTCACTTCGAATCCTACTAATAAGTAGAATCGGTGTTTGTACATCATTCCTTCACCAATATAAGTTTCTTATTGTCAACAACACCATAAAGCGTACCGAAATAGTCCACACGCTCCTAACTAGCCCTTTTCTTTCTCTCCAACCTTCTTATCTTTCTAAGTGGGACGGACTTCACTTCGAATCCTACTAATAAGTTCAATCGGTGTTTGTACATCATTCCTTCTCCATTATAAGACTATTGTGGACAAAACACTACAAACCATTTAAAAATAGTCCACACGCTCCTGACTAGCCCTTTTCTTTCTCTCCAACCTTCTTATCTTTCTAAGTGGGACGGATTTCACTTCGAATCCTACTAATAAGTAGAATCGGTGTTTGTACATCATTCCTTCACCAATATAAGTTTCTTATTGTCAACAACACCATAAAGCGTACCGAAATAGTCCACACGCTCCTAACTAGCCCTTTTCTTTCTCTCCAACCTTCTTATCTTTCTAAGTGGGACGGACTTCACTTCGAATCCTACTAATAAGTTCAATCGGTGTTTGTACATCATTCCTTCTCCATTATATGACTATTGTGGACAAAACACTACAAACCATTTCAAAATAGTCCACACGCTCCTAACTAGCCCTTTTCTTTCTCTCCAACCTTCTTTTCTTTCTAAGTGGGACGGATTTCACTTCGAATCCTACTAATAAATTGAATCGGTGTTTGTACATCATTCCTTCACCAATATAAGTTTCTTATTGTCAACAAGACCATAAAGCGTACCGAAATAGTCCACACGCTCCTAACTAGCCATTATCTTTCTCTCCAACCTTCTTATCTTTCTAAGTGAGACGGATTTCACTTCGAATCCTACTAATAAGTTGAATTGGTGTTTGTTCATCATTCCTTCTCCATTATAAGACTATTGTGGACAAAACAGTACAAACCATTTCAAAATAGTCCACACGCTCCTAACTAGCCCTTTTCTTTCTCTCCAACCTTCTTTTCTTTCTAATTGGGACGGGTTTCACTTCGAATCCTACTAATAAGTAGAATCGGTGTTTGTACATCATTCCTTCACCAATATAAGTTTCTTATTGTCAACAACACCATAAAGCGTACCGAAATAGTCCACACGCTCCTAACTAGCCCTTTTCTTTCTCTCCAACCTTCTTATCTTTCTAAGTGGGACGGACTTCACTTCGAATCCTACTAATAAGTTCAATCGGTGTTTGTTCATCATTCCTTCTCCATTATAAGACTATTGTGGACAAAACACTACAAACCATTTCAAAATAGTCCACACGCTCCTAACTAGCCCTTTTCTTTCTCTCCAACCTTCTTTTCTTTCTAATTGGGACGGGTTTCACTTCGAATCCTACTAATAAGTAGAATCGGTGTTTGTACATCATTCCTTCACCAATATAAGTTTCTTATTGTCAACAACACCATAAAGCGTACCGAAATAGTCCACACGCTCCTAACTAGCCCTTTTCTTTCTCTCCAACCTTCTTATCTTTCTAAGTGGGACGGACTTCACTTCGAATCCTACTAATAAGTTCAATCGGTGTTTGTACATCATTCCTTCTCCATTATAAGACTATTGTGGACAAAACACTACAAACCATTTAAAAATAGTCCACACGCTCCTGACTAGCCCTTTTCTTTCTCTCCAACCTTCTTATCTTTCTAAGTGGGACGGATTTCACTTCGAATCCTACTAATAAGTAGAATCGGTGTTTGTACATCATTCCTTCACCAATATAAGTTTCTTATTGTCAACAACACCATAAAGCGTACCGAAATAGTCCACACGCTCCTAACTAGCCCTTTTCTTTCTCTCCAACCTTCTTATCTTTCTAAGTGGGACGGACTTCACTTCGAATCCTACTAATAAGTTCAATCGGTGTTTGTACATCATTCCTTCTCCATTATATGACTATTGTGGACAAAACACTACAAACCATTTCAAAATAGTCCACACGCTCCTAACTAGCCCTTTTCTTTCTCTCCAACCTTCTTTTCTTTCTAAGTGGGACGGATTTCACTTCGAATCCTACTAATAAGTTGAATCGGTATTTGTACATCATTCCTTCACCAATATAAGTTTATTATTGTCAAGAACACCACAAAGCGTACCGAAATAGTCCACACGCTCCTAACTAGCCCTTTTCTTTCTCTCCAACCTTCTTATCTTTCTAAGTGGGACGGATTTCACTTCGAATCCTACTAATAAGTTGAATTGGTGTTTGTACATCATTCCTTCTCCATTATAAGACTATTGTGGACAAAACACTACAAACCATTTAAAAATAGTCCACACGCTCCTAACTAGCCCTTTTCTTTCTCTCCAACCTTCTTATCTTTCAAAGTGGGACGGATTTCACTTCGAATCCTACTAATAAATTGAATCGGTGTTTGTACATCATTCCTTCACCAATATAAGTTTCTTATTGTCAACAAGACCATAAAGCGTACCGAAATAGTCCACACGCTCCTAACTAGCCATTATCTTTCTCTCCAACCTTCTTATCTTTCTAAGTGAGACGGATTTCACTTCGAATCCTACTAATAAGTTGAATTGGTGTTTGTTCATCATTCCTTCTCCATTATAAGACTATTGTGGACAAAACAGTACAAACCATTTCAAAATAGTCCACACGCTCCTAACTAGCCCTTTTCTTTCTCTCCAACCTTCTTTTCTTTCTAATTGGGACGGGTTTCACTTCGAATCCTACTAATAAGTAGAATCGGTGTTTGTACATCATTCCTTCACCAATATAAGTTTCTTATTGTCAACAACACCATAAAGCGTACCGAAATAGTCCACACGCTCCTAACTAGCCCTTTTCTTTCTCTCCAACCTTCTTATCTTTCTAAGTGGGACGGACTTCACTTCGAATCCTACTAATAAGTTCAATCGGTGTTTGTTCATCATTCCTTCTCCATTATAAGACTATTGTGGACAAAACACTACAAACCATTTCAAAATAGTCCACACGCTCCTAACTAGCCCTTTTCTTTCTCTCCAACCTTCTTTTCTTTCTAATTGGGACGGGTTTCACTTCGAATCCTACTAATAAGTAGAATCGGTGTTTGTACATCATTCCTTCACCAATATAAGTTTCTTATTGTCAACAACACCATAAAGCGTACCGAAATAGTCCACACGCTCCTATCTAGCCCTTTTCTTTCTCTCCAACCTTCTTATCTTTCTAAGTGGGACGGACTTCACTTCGAATCCTACTAATAAGTTCAATCGGTGTTTGTACATCATTCCTTCTCCATTATAAGACTATTGTGGACAAAACACTACAAACCATTTAAAAATAGTCCACACGCTCCTGACTAGCCCTTTTCTTTCTCTCCAACCTTCTTATCTTTCTAAGTGGGACGGATTTCACTTCGAATCCTACTAATAAGTAGAATCGGTGTTTGTACATCATTCCTTCACCAATATAAGTTTCTTATTGTCAACAACACCATAAACCGTACCGAAATAGTCCACACGCTCCTAACTAGCCCTTTTCTTTCTCTCCAACCTTCTTATCTTTCTAAGTGGGACGGAATTCACTTCGAATCCTACTAATAAGTTGAATTGGTGTTTGTTCATCATTCCTTCTCCATTATAAGACTATTGTGGACAAAACACTACAAACCATTTCAAAATAGTCCACACGCTCCTAACTAGCCCTTTTCTTTCTCTCCAACCTTCTTATCTTTCTAAGTGGGACGGATTTCACTTCGAATCCTACTAATAAGTAGAATCGGTGTTTGTACATCATTCCTTCACCAATATAAGTTTCTTATTGTCAACAACACCATAAAGCGTACCGAAATAGTCCACACGCTCCTAACTAGCCCTTTTCTTTCTCTCCAACCTTCTTATCTTTCTAAGTGGGACGGACTTCACTTCGAATCCTACTAATAAGTTGAATCGGTGTTTGTACATCATTCCTTCTTCATTATAAGACTATTGTGGACAAAACACTACAAACCATTTAAAAATAGTCCACACGCTCCTAACTTGCCCTTTTCTTTCTCTCCAACCTTCTTATCTTTCTAAGTGGGACGGATTTCACTTCGAATCCTACTAATAAGTAGAATCGGTGTTTGTACATCATTTTTTCACCAATATAAGTTTCTTATTGTCAAGAACACCATAAAGCGTACCGAAATAGTCCACACGCTCCTAACTAGCCCTTTTCTTTCTATCCAACCTTCTTTTCTTTCTAAGTGGGACGGATTTCACTTCGAATCCTACTAATAAGTTGAATTGGTGTTTGTTCATCATTCCTTCTCCATTATAAGACTATTGTGGACAAAACACTACAAACCATTTCAAAATAGTCCACACGCTCCTAACTAGCCCTTTTCTTTCTCTCCAACCTTCTTATCTTTCTAAGTGGGACGGATTTCACTTTGAATCCTACTAATAAGTAGAATCGGTGTTTGCACATCATTCCTTCACCAATATAAGTTTCTTATGTCAACAACACCATAAAGCGTACCGAAATAGTCCACACGCTCCTAACTAGCCCTTTTCTTTCTCTCCAACCTTCTTATCTTTCTAAGTGAGACGGATTTCACTTCGAATCCTACTAATAAGTAGAATCGGTGTTTGTACATCATTCCTTCTCCATTATAAGACTATTGTGGACAAAACACTACAAACCATTTCAAAATAGTCCACACGCTCCTAACTAGCCCTTTTCTTTCTCTCCAACCTTCTTTTCTTTCTAAGTGGGACGGACTTCACTTCGAATCCTACTAATAAGTTGAATCGGTGTTTGTACATCATTCCTTCTCCATTATAAGACTATTGTGGACAAAACACTACAAACCATTTCAAAATAGTCCACACGCTCCTAACTAGCCCTTTTCTTTCTCTCCAACCTTCTTTTCTTTCTAATTGGGACGGGTTTCACTTCCAATCCTACTAATAAGTAGAATCGGTGTTTGTACATCATTCCTTCTCCATTATAAGACTATTGTGGACAAAACACTACAAACCATTTCAAAATAGTCCACACGCTCCTAACTATCCCTTTTCTTTCTCTCCAACCTTCTTATCTTTCTAAGTGAGACGGATTTCACTTCGAATCCTACTAATAAGTTGAATCGGTATTTGTACATCATTCCTTCACCAATATAAGTTTCTTATTGTCAAGAACACCATAAAGCGTACCGAAATAGTCCACACGCTCCTAACTAGCCCTTTTCTTTCTCTCCAACCTTCTTTTCTTTCTAAGTGGGACGGATTTCACTTCGAATCCTACTAATAAGTTGAATTGGTGTTTGTTCATCATTCCTTCTCCATTATAAGACTATTGTGGACAAAACACTACAAACCATTTCAAAATAGTCCACACGCTCCTAACTAGCCCTTTTCTTTCTCTCCAACCTTCTTATATTTCTAAGTGGGACGGATTTCACTTCGAATCCTACTTATAAGTAGAATCGGTGTTTGTACATCATTCCTTCTCCAGTATAAGACTATTGTGGACAAAACACTACAAACCATTTCAAAATAGTCCACACGCTCCTAACTAGCCCTTTTCTTTCTCTCCAACCTTCTTATCTTTCTAAGTGGGACAGATTTCACTTCGAATCCTACTAATAAGTTGAATCGGTATTTGTACATCATTCCTTCACCAATATAAGTTTATTATTGTCAAGAACACCACAAAGCGTACCGAAATTGTCCACACGCTCCTAACTAGCCCTTTTCTTTCTCTCCAACCTTCTTATCTTTCTAAGTGAGACGGATTTCACTTCGAATCCTACTAATAAGTTGAATTGGTGTTTGTTCATCATTCCTTCTCCATTATAAGACTATTGTGGACAAAACACAACAAACCATTTCAAAATAGTCCACACGCTCCTAACTAGCCCTTTTTTTTCTCTCCAACCTTCTTATATTTCTAAGTGGGACGGATTTCACTTCGAATCCTACTAATAAGTTGAATTGGTGTTTGTTCGTCATTCCTTCTCCATTATAAGACTATTGTGGACAAAACACTACAAACCATTTCAAAATAGTCCACACGCTCCTAACTAGCCCTTTTCTTTCTCTCCAACCTTCTTATCTTTCTGAATGGGACGGATTTCACTTCGAATCCTACTAATAAGTTGAATCGGTGTTTGTACATCATTCCTTCACCAATATAAGTTTCTTATTGTCAACAACACCATAAAGCGTACCGAAATAGTCCACACGCTCCTAACTAGCCCTTTTTTTTCTCTCCAACCTTCTTATATTTCTAAGTGGGACGAATTTCACTTCGAATCCTACTAATAAGTAGAATCGGTGTTTGTACATCATTCCTTCTCCATTATAAGACTATTGTGGACAAAACACTACAAACCATTTCAAAATAGTCCACACGCTCCTAACTAGCCCTTTTCTTTCTCTCCAACCTTCTTATCTTTCTAAGTGGGACGGATTTCACTTCGAATCCTACTAATAAGTAGAATCGGTGTTTGTACATCATTTCTTCACCAATATAAGTTTCTTATTGTCAGCAACACCATAAAGCGTACCGATATAGTCCACACGCTCCTAACTAGCCCTTTTTTTTCTCTCCTACCTTCTTTTCTTTCTAACTGGGACGGATTTTACTTCGAATCCTACTAATAAGTTGAATCGGTGTTTGTACATCATTCCTTCTCCATTATAAGACTATTGTGGACAAAACACTACAAACCATTTCAAAATAGTCCACACGCTCCTAACTAGCCCTTTTCTTTCTCTCCAACCTTCTTTTCTTTCTAAGTGGGACGGATTTCACATCGAATCCTACTAATAAGTTGAATCGGTATTTGTACATCATTCCTTCACCAATATAAGTTTATTATTGTCAAGAACACCACAAAGCGTACCGAAATAGTCCACACGCTCCTAACTAGCCCTTTTCTTTCTCTCCAACCTTCTTATCTTTCTAAGTGGGACGGATTTCACTTCGAATCCTACTAATAAGTTGAATCGGTGTTTGTACATCATTCCTTCACCAATATAAGTTTCTTATTGTCAACAAGACCATAAAGCGTACCGAAATAGTCCACACGCTCCTAACTAGCCCTTATCTTTCTCTCCAACCTTCTTATCTTTCTAAGTGAGACGGATTTCACTTCGAATCCTACTAATAAGTTGAATTAGTGTTTGTTCATCATTCCTTCTCCATTATAAGACTATTGTGGACAAAACACTACAAACCATTTCAAAATAGTCCACACGCTCCTAACTAGCCCTTTTCTTTCTCTCCAACCTTCTTTTCTTTCTAATTGGGACGGGTTTCACTTTGAATCCTACTAATAAGTAGAATCGGTGTTTGTACATCATTCCTTCACCAATATAAGTTTCTTATTGTCAACAACACCATAAAGCGTACCGAAATAGTCCACACGCTCCTAACTAGCCCTTTTCTTTCTTTCCAACCTTCTTATCTTTCTAAGTGGGACGGACTTCACTTCGAATCCTACTAATAAGTTGAATTGGTGTTTGTTCATCATTCCTTCTCCATTATAAGACTATTGTGGACAAAACACTACAAACCATTTCAAAATAGTCCACACGCTCCTAACTAGCCCTTTTCTTTCTCTCCAACCTTCTTATCTTTCTAAGTGGGACGGATTTCACTTCGAATCCTACTAATAAGTAGAATCGGTGTTTGCACATCATTCCTTCACCAATATAAGTTTCTTATGTCAACAACACCATAAAGCGTACCGAAATAGTCCACACGCTCCTAACTAGCCCTTTTCTTTCTCTCCAACCTTCTTATCTTTCTAAGTGGGACGGATTTCACTTCGAATCCTACTAATAAGTTGAATCGGTGTTTGTACATCATTCCTTCACCAATATAAGTTTCTTATTGACAACAAGACCATAAAGCGTACCGAAATAGTCCACACGCTCCTAACTAGCCCTTATCTTTCTCTCCAACCTTCTTATCTTTCTAAGTGAGACGGATTTCACTTCGAATCCTACTAATAAGTTGAATTAGTGTTTGTTCATCATTCCTTCTCCATTATAAGACTATTGTGGACAAAACACTACAAACCATTTCAAAATACTCCACACGCTCCTAACTAGCCCTTTTCTTTCTCTCCAACCTTCTTTTCTTTCTAATTGGGACGGGTTTCACTTCGAATCCTACTAATAAGTAGAATCGGTGTTTGTACATCATTCCTTCACCAATATAAGTTTCTTATTGTCAACAACACCATAAAGCGTACCGAAATAGTCCACACGCTCCTAACTAGCCCTTTTCTTTCTCTCCAACCTTCTTATCTTTCTAAGTGGGACGGACTTCACTTCGAATCCTACTAATAAGTTCAATCGGTGTTTGTACATCATTCCTTCTCTATTATAAGACTATTGTGGACAAAACACTACAAACCATTTCAAAATAGTCCAGACCCTCCTAACTAGCCCTTTTCTTTCTCTCCAACCTTCTTTTCTTTCTAATTGGGACGGGTTTCACTTCGAATCCTACTAATAAGTAGAATCGGTGTTTGTACATCACTCCTTCTCCATTATAAGACTATTGTGGACAAAACACTACAAACCATTTCAAAATAGTCCACACGCTCCTAACTATCCCTTTTCTTTCTCTCCAACCTTCTTATCTTTCTAAGTGAGATGGATTTCACTTCGAATCCTACTAATAAGTTGAATCGGTATTTGTACATCATTCCTTCACCAATATAAGTTTCTTATTGTCAAGAACACCATAAAGCGTACCGAAATAGTCCACACGCTCCTAACTAGCCCTTTTCTTTCTCTCCAACCTTCTTTTCTTTCTAAGTGGGACGGATTTCACTTCGAATCCTACTAATAAGTTGAATTGGTGTTTGTTCATCATTCCTTCTCCATTATAAGACTATTGTGGACAAAACACTACAAACCATTTCAAAATAGTCCACACGCTCCTAACTAGCCCTTTTCTTTCTCTCCAACCTTCTTATCTTTCTAAGTGGGACGGATTTCACTTCGAATCCTACTAATAAGTAGAATCGGTGTTTGCACATCATTCCTTCACCAATATAAGTTTCTTATGTCAACAACACCGTAAAGCGTACCGAAATAGTCCACACGCTCCTAACTAGCCCTTTTCTTTCTCTCCAACCTTCTTATCTTTCTAAGTGGGACGGACTTCACTTCGAATCCTACTAATAAGTTGAATCGGTGTTTGTACATCATTCCTTCTCCATTACAAGACTATTGTGGACAAAACACTACAAACCATTTCAAAATAGTCCACACGCTCCTAACTAGCCCTTTTCTTTCTCTCCAACCTTCTTTTCTTTCTAATTGGGACGGGTTTCACTTCGAATCCTACTAATAAGTAGAATCGGTGTTTGTACATCATTCCTTCTCCATTATAAGACTATTGTGGACAAAACACTACAAACCATTTCAAAATAGTCCACACGCTCCTAACTATCCCTTTTCTTTCTCTCCAACCTTCTTATCTTTCTAAGTGAGACGGATTTCGCTTCGAATCCTACTAATAAGTTGAATCGGTATTTGTACATCATTCCTTCACCAATATAAGTTTCTTATTGTCAAGAACACCATAAAGCGTACCGAAATAGTCCACACGCTCCTAACTAGCCCTTTTCTTTCTCTCCAACCTTCTTTTCTTTCTAAGTGGGACGGATTTCACTTCGAATCCTACTAATAAGTTGAATTGGTGTTTGTTCATCATTCCTTCTCCATTATAAGACTATTGTGGACAAAACACTACAAACCATTTCAAAATAGTCCACACGCTCCTAACTAGCCCTTTTCTTTCTCTCCAACCTTCTTATATTTCTAAGTGGGACGGATTTCACTTCGAATCCTACTAATAAGTAGAATCGGTGTTTGTACATCATTCCTTCTCCATTATAAGACTATTGTGGACAAAACACTACAAACCATTTCAAAATAGTCCACACGCTCCTAACTAGCCCTTTTCTTCCTCTCCAACCTTCTTATCTTTCTAAGTGGGACGGATTTCACTTCGAATCCTACTAATAAGTTGAATCGGTGTTTGTACATCATTCCTTCACCAATATAAGTTTCTTATTGTCAACAACACCATAAAGCGTACCGAAATAGTCCACACGCTCCTAACTAGCCCTTTTTTTTCTCTCCAACCTTCTTATATTTCTAAGTGGGACGGATTTCACTTCGAATCCTACTAATAAGTAGAATCGGTGTTTGTACATCATTCCTTCTCCATTATAAGACTATTGTGGAGAAAACACTACAAACCATTTCAAAATAGTCCACACGCTCCTAACTAGCCCTTTTCTTTCTCTCCAACCTTCTTATCTTTCTAAGTGGGACGGATTTCACTTCGAATCCTACTAATAAGTAGAATCGGTGTTTGCACATCATTCCTTCACCAATATAAGTTTCTTATGTCAACAACACCATAAAGCGTACCGAAATAGTCCACACGCTCCTAACTAGCCCTTTTCTTTCTCTCCAACCTTCTTATCTTTCTAAGTGGGACGGACTTCACTTCGAATCCTACTAATAAGTTGAATCGGTGTTTGTACATCATTCCTTCACCATTATAAGACTATTGTGGACAAAACACTACAAACCATTTCAAAATAGTCCACACGCTCCTAACTAGCCCTTTTCTTTCTCTCCGACCTTCTTTTCTTTCTAATTGGGACGGGTTTCACTTCGAATCCTACTAATAAGTAGAAACGGTGTTTGTACATCACTCCCTCTCCATTATAAGACTATTGTGGACAAAACACTACAAACCATTTCAAAATAGTCCACACGCTCCTAACTATCCCTTTTCTTTCTCTCCAACCTTCTTATCTTTCTAAGTGAGACGGATTTCACTTCGAATCCTACTAATAAGTTGAATCGGTATTTGTACATCATTCCTTCACCAATATAAGTTTCTTATTGTCAAGAACACCATAAAGCGTACCGAAATAGTCCACACGCTCCTAACTAGCCCTTTTCTTTCTCTCCAACCTTCTTTTCTTTCTAAGTGGGACGGATTTCACTTCGAATCCTACTAATAAGTTGAATTGGTGTTTGTTCATCATTCCTTCTCCATTATAAGACTATTGTGGACAAAACACTACAAACCATTACAAAATAGTCCACACGCTCCTAACTAGCCCTTTTCTTTCTCTCCAACCTTCTTATCTTTCTAAGTGGGACGGATTTCACTTCGAATCCTACTAATAAGTAGAATCGGTGTTTGCACATCATTCCTTCACCAATATAAGTTTCTTATGTCAACAACACCATAAAGCGTACCGAAATAGTCCACACGCTCCTAACTAGCCCTTTTCTTTCTCTCCAACCTTCTTATCTTTCTAAGTGAGACGGATTTCACTTCGAATCCTACTAATAAGTAGAATCGGTGTTTGTACATCATTCCTTCTCCATTATAAGACTATTGTGGACAAAACACTACAAACCATTTCAAAATTGTCCACACGCTCCTAACTAGCCCTTTTCTTTCTCTCCAACCTTCTTATCTTTCTAAGTGGGACGGATTTCACTTCGAATCCTACTAATAAGTAGAATCGGTGTTTGCACATCATTCCTTCACCAATATAAGTTTCTTATGTCAACAACACCATAAAGCGTACCGAAATAGTCCACACGCTCCTAACTAGCCCTTTTCTTTCTCTCCAACCTTCTTATCTTTCTAAGTGGGACGGACTTCACTTCGAATCCTACTAATAAGTTGAATCGGTGTTTGTACATCATTCCTTCTCCATTATAAGACTATTGTGGACAAAACACTACAAACCATTTCAAAATAGTCCACACGCTCCTAACTAGCCCTTTTCTTTCTCTCCAACCTTCTTTTCTTTCTAATTGGGACGGGTTTCACTTCGAATCCTACTAATAAGTAGAATCGGTGTTTGTACATCATTCCTTCTCCATTATAAGACTATTGTGGACAAAACACTACAAACCATTTCAAAATAGTCCACACGCTCCTAACTATCCCTTTTCTTTCTCTCCAACCTTCTTATCTTTCTAAGTGAGACGGATTTCGCTTCGAATCCTACTAATAAGTGGAATCGGTATTTGTACATCATTCCTTCACCAATATAAGTTTCTTATTGTCAAGAACACCATAAAGCGTACCGAAATAGTCCACACGCTCCTAACTAGCCCTTTTCTTTCTCTCCAACCTTCTTTTCTTTCTAAGTGGGACGGATTTCACTTCGAATCCTACTAATAAGTTGAATTGGTGTTTGTTCATCATTCCTTCTCCATTATAAGACTATTGTGGACAAAACACTACAAACCATTTCAAAATAGTCCACACGCTCCTAACTAGCCCTTTTCTTTCCCTCCAACCTTCTTATATTTCTAAGTGGGACGGATTTCACTTCGAATCCTACTAATAAGTAGAATCGGTGTTTGTACATCATTCCTTCTCCATTATAAGACTATTGTGGACAAAACACTACAAACCATTTCAAAATAGTCCACACGCTCCTAACTAGCCCTTTTCTTTCTCTCCAACCATCTTATCTTTCTAAGTGGGACGGATTTCACTTCGAATCCTACTAATAAGTAGAATCGGTGTTTGTACATCATTCCTTCACCAATATAAGTTTCTTATTGTCAACAACACCATAAAGCGTACCGAAATAGTCCACACGCTCCTTACTAGCCCTTTTTTTTCTCTCCAACCTTCTTATATTTCTAAGTGGGACGGATTTCACTTCGAATCCTACTAATAAGTAGAATCGGTGTTTGTACATCATTCCTTCTCCATTATAAGACTATTGTGGAGAAAACACTACAAACCATTTCAAAATAGTCCACACGCTCCTAACTAGCCCTTTTCTTTCTCTCCAACCTTCTTATCTTTCTAAGTGGGACGGATTTCACTTCGAATCTTACTAATAAGTAGAATCGGTGTTTGCACATCATTCCTTCACCAATATAAGTTTCTTATGTCAACAACACCATAAAGCGTACCGAAATAGTCCACACGCTCCTAACTAGCCCTTTTCTTTCTCTCCAACCTTCTTATCTTTCTAAGTGGGACAGACTTCACTTCGAATCCTACTAATAAGTTGAATCGGTGTTTGTACATCATTCCTTCTCCATTATAAGACTATTGTGGACAAAACACTACAAACCATTTCAAAATAGTCCACACGCTCCTAACTAGCCCTTTTCTTTCTCTCCAACCTTCTTTTCTTTCTAATTGGGACGGGTTTCACTTCGAATCCTACTAATAAGTAGAAACGGTGTTTGTACATCACTCCTTCTCCATTATAAGACTATTGTGGACAAAACACTACAAACCATTTCAAAATAGTCCACACGCTCCTAACTATCCCTTTTCTTTCTCTCCAACCTTCTTATCTTTCTAAGTGAGACGTATTTCACTTCGAATCCTACTAATAAGTTGAATCGGTATTTGTACATCATTCCTTCACCAATATAAGTTTCTTATTGTCAAGAACACCATAAAGCGTACCGAAATAGTCCACACGCTCCTAACTAGCCCTTTTCTTTCTCTCCAACCTTGTTTTCTTTCTAAGTGGGACGGATTTCACTTCGAATCCTACTAATAAGTTGAATTGGTGTTTGTTCATCATTCCTTCTCCATTATAAGACTATTGTGGACAAAACACTACAAACCATTTCAAAATAGTCCACACGCTCCTAACTAGCCCTTTTCTTTCTCTCCAACCTTCTTATCTTTCTAAGTGGGACGGATTTCACTTCGAATCCTACTAATAACTAGAATCGGTGTTTGCACATCATTCCTTCACCAATATAAGTTTCTTATGTCAACAACACCATAAAGCGTACCGAAATAGTCCACACGCTCCTAACTAGCCCTTTTCTTTCTCTCCAACCTTCTTATCTTTCTAAGTGGGACGGACTTCACTTCGAATCCTACTAATAAGTTGAATCGGTGTTTGTACATCATTCCTTCTCCATTATAAGACTATTGTGGACAAAACACTACAAACCATTTCAAAATAGTCCACACGCTCCTAACTAGCCCTTTTCTTTCTCTCCAACCTTCTTTTCTTTCTAACTGGGACGGATTTTACTTCGAATCCTACTAATAAGTTGAATCGGTGTTTGTACATCATTCCTTCTCCATTATAAGACTATTGTGGACAAAACACTACAAACCATTTCAAAATAGTCCACACGCTCCTAACTAGCCCTTTTCTTTCTCTCCAACCTTCTTTTCTTTCTAAGTGGGACGGATTTCACTTCGAATCCTACTAATAAGTTGAATTGGTGTTTGTTCATCATTCCTTCTCCATTATAAGACTATTGTGGACAAAACACTACAAACCATTTCAAAATAGTCCACACGCTCCTAACTAGCCCTTTTCTTTCTCTCCAACCTTCTTATCTTTCTAAGTGGGACGGATTTCACTTCGAATCCTACTAATTAGTAGAATCGGTGTTTGCACATCATTCCTTCACCAATATAAGTTTCTTATGTCAACAACACCATAAAGCGTACCGAAATAGTCCACACGCTCCTAACTAGCCCTTTTCTTTCTCTCCAACCTTCTTATCTTTCTAAGTGAGACGGATTTCACTTCGAATCCTACTAATAAGTAGAATCGGTGTTTGTACATCATTCCTTCTCCATTATAAGACTATTGTGGACAAAACACTTCAAACCATTTCAAAATTGTCCACACGCTCCTAACTAGCCCTTTTCTTTCTCTCCAACCTTCTTATCTTTCTAAGTGGGACGGATTTCACTTCGAATCCTACTAATAAGTAGAATCGGTGTTTGTACATCATTCCTTCTCCATTATAAGACTATTGTGGACAAAACACTACAAACCATTTCAAAATAGTCCACACGCTCCTAACTAGCCCTTTTCTTTCTCTCCAACCTTCTTATCTTTCTAAGTGGGACGGACTTCACTTCGAATCCTACTAATAAGTAGAATCGGTGTTTGCACATCATTCCTTCACCAATATAAGTTTCTTATGTCAACAACACCATAAAGCGTACCGAAATAGTCCACACGCTCCTAACTAGCCCTTTTCTTTCTCTCCCACCTTCTTATCTTTCTAAGTGGGACGGACTTCACTTCGAATCCTACTAATAAGTTGAATCGGTGTTTGTACATCATTCCTTCTCCATTATAAGACTATTGTGGACAAAACACTACAAACCATTTCAAAATAGTCCAGACCCTCCTAACTAGCCCTTTTCTTTCTCTCCAACCTTCTTTTCTTTCTAATTGGGACGGGTTTCACTTCGAATCCTACTAATAAGTAGAATCGGTGTTTGTACATCACTCCTTCTCCATTATAAGACTATTGTGGACAAAACACTACAAACCATTTCAAAATAGTCCACACGCTCCTAACTATCCCTTTTCTTTCTCTCCAACCTTCTTATCTTTCTAAGTGAGACGGATTTCACTTCGAATCCTACTAATAAGTTGAATCGGTATTTGTACATCATTCCTTCACCAATATAAGTTTCTTATTGTCAAGAACACCATAAAGCGTACCGAAATAGTCCACACGCTCCTAACTAGCCCTTTTCTTTCTCTCCAACCTTCTTTTCTTTCTAAGTGGGACGGATTTCACTTCGAATCCTACTAATAAGTTGAATTGGTGTTTGTTCATCATTCCTTCTCCATTATAAGACTATTGTGGACAAAACACTACAAACCATTTCAAAATAGTCCACACGCTCCTAACTAGCCCTTTTCTTTCTCTCCAACCTTCTTATCTTTCTAAGTGGGACGGATTTCACTTCGAATCCTACTAATAAGTAGAATCGGTGTTTGCACATCATTCCTTCACCAATATAAGTTTCTTATGTCAACAACACCATAAAGCGTACCGAAATAGTCCACACGCTCCTAACTAGCCCTTTTCTTTCTCTCCAACCTTCTTATCTTTCTAAGTGAGACGGATTTCACTTCGAATCCTACTAATAAGTAGAATCGGTGTTTGTACATCATTCCTTCTCCATTATAAGACTATTGTGGACAAAACACTACAAACCATTTCAAAATAGTCCACACGCTCCTAACTAGCCCTTTTCTTTCTCTCCAACCTTCTTTTCTTTCTAATTGGGACGGGTTTCACTTCGAATCCTACTAATAAGTAGAAACGGTGTTTGTACATCACTCCTTCTCCATTATAAGACTATTGTGGACAAAACACTACAAACCATTTCAAAATAGTCCACACGCTCCTAACTATCCCTTTTCTTTCTCTCCAACCTTCTTATCTTTCTAAGTGAGACGGATTTCACTTCGAATCCTACTAATAAGTTGAATCGGTATTTGTACATCATTCCTTCACCAATATAAGTTTCTTATTGTCAAGAACACCATAAAGCGTACCGAAATAGTCCACACGCTCCTAACTAGCCCTTTTCTTTCTCTCCAACCTTCTTTTCTTTCTAAGTGGGACGGATTTCACTTCGAATCCTACTAATAAGTTGAATTGGTGTTTGTTCATCATTCCTTCTCCATTATAAGACTATTGTGGACAAAACACTACAAACCATTTCAAAATAGTCCACACGCTCCTAACTAGCCCTTTCCTTTCTCTCCAACCTTCTTATCTTTCTAAGTGGGACGGATTTCACTTCGAATCCTACTAATAAGTAGAATCGGTGTTTGCACATCATTCCTTCACCAATATAAGTTTCTTATGTCAACAACACCATAAAGCGTACCGAAATAGTCCACACGCTCCTAACTAGCCCTTTTCTTTCTCTCCAACCTTCTTATCTTTCTAAGTGAGACGGATTTCACTTCGAATCCTACTAATAAGTAGAATCGGTGTTTGTACATCATTCCTTCTCCATTATAAGACTATTGTGGACAAAACACTACAAACCATTTCAAAATTGTCCACACGCTCCTAACTAGCCCTTTTCTTTCTCTCCAACCTTCTTATCTTTCTAAGTGGGACGGATTTCACTTCGAATCCTACTAATAAGTAGAATCGGTGTTTGTACATCATTCCTTCTCCATTATAAGACTATTGTGGACAAAACACTACAAACCATTTCAAAATAGTCCACACGCTCCTAACTAGCCCTTTTCTTTCTCTCCAACCTTCTTATCTTTCTAAGTGGGACGGACTTCACTTCGAATCCTACTAATAAGTTGAATCGGTGTTTGTACATCATTCTTTCTCCATTATAAGACTATTGTGGACAAAACACTACAAACCATTTCAAAATAGTCCAGACCCTCCTAACTAGCCCTTTTCTTTCTCTCCAACCTTCTTTTCTTTCTAATTGGGACGGGTTTCACTTCGAATCCTACTAATAAGTAGAATCGGTGTTTGTACATCACTCCTTCTCCATTATAAGACTATTGTGGACAAAACACTACAAACCATTTCAAAATAGTCCACACGCTCCTAACTATCCCTTTTCTTTCTCTCCCACCTTCTTATCTTTCTAAGTGGGACGGATTTCACTTCGAATCCTACTAATAAGTTGAATCGGTGTTTGTACATCATTCCTTCACCAATATAAGTTTCTTATTGTCAACAACACCATAAAGCGTACCGAAATAGTCCACACGCTCCTAACTAGCCCTTTTTTTTCTCTCCAACATTCTTATATTTCTAAGTGGGACGGATTTCACTTTGAATCCTACTAATAAGTAGAATCGGTGTTTGTACATCATTCCTTCTCCATTATAAGACTATTGTGGACAAAACACTACAAACCATTTCAAAATAGTCCAGACCCTCCTAACTAGCCCTTTTCTTTCTCTCCAACCTTCTTTTCTTTCTAATTGGGACGGGTTTCACTTCGAATCCTACTATAAGTAGAATCGGTGTTTGTACATCACTCCTTCTCCATTATAAGACTATTGTGGACAAAACACTACAAACCATTTCAAAATAGTCCACACACTCCTAACTATCCCTTTTCTTTCTCTCCAACCTTCTTATCTTTCTAAGTGAGACGGATTTCACTTCGAATCCTACTAATAAGTTGAATCGGTATTTGTACATCATTCCTTCACCAATATAAGTTTCTTATTGTCAAGAACACCATAAAGCGTACCGAAATAGTCCACACGCTCCTAACTAGCCCTTTTCTTTCTCTCCAACCTTCTTTTCTTTCTAAGTGGGACGGATTTCACTTCGAATCCTACTAATAAGTTGAATTGGTGTTTGTTCATCATTCCTTCTCCATTATAAGACTATTGTGGACAAAACACTACAAATTGTACATCATTCCTTCTCCATTATAAGACTATTGTGGACAAAACACTACAAACCATTTCAAAATAGTCCACACGCTCCTAACTAGCCCTTTTCTTTCTCTCCAACCTTCTTATCTTTCTAAGTGGGACGGATTTCACTTCGAATCCTACTAATAAGTTGAATCGGTGTTTGTACATCATTCCTTCACCAATATAAGTTTCTTATTGTCAACAACACCATAAAGCGTACCGAAATAGTCCACACGCTCCTAACTAGCCCTTTTTTTTCTCTCAAACCTTCTTATATTTCTAAGTGGGACGGATTTCACTTCGAATCCTACTAATAAGTAGAATCGGTGTTTGTACATCATTCCTTCTCCATTATAAGACTATTGTGGACAAAACACTACAAACCATTTCAAAATAGTCCACACGCTCCTAACTAGCCCTTTTCTTTCTCTCCCACCTTCTTATCTTTCTAAGTGGGACGGATTTCACTTCGAATCCTACTAATAAGTTGAATCGGTGTTTGTACATCATTCCTTCACCAATATAAGTTTCTTATTGTCAACAACACCATAAAGCGTACCGAAATAGTTCACACGCTCCTAACTAGCCCTTTTTTTTCTCTCCAACCTTCTTATATTTCTAAGTGGGACGGATTTCAATTCGAATCCTACTAATAAGTAGAATCGGTGTTTGTACATCATTCCTTCTCCATTATAAGACTATTGTGGACAAAACACTACAAACCATTTCAAAATAGTCCACACGCTCCTAACTAGCCCTTTCCTTTCTCTCCAACCTTCTTATCTTTCTAAGTGGAACGGATTTCACTTCGAATCCTACTAATAAGTAGAATCGGTGTTTGCACATCATTCCTTCACCAATATAAGTTTTTTATGTCAACAACACCATAAAGCGTACCGAAATAGTGCACACGCTCCTAACTAGCCCTTTTCTTTCTCTCCAACCTTCTTATCTTTCTAAGTGAGACGGATTTCACTTCGAATCCTACTAATAAGTAGAATCGGTGTTTGTACATCATTCCTTCTCCATTATAAGACTATTGTGGACAAAACACTACAAACCATTTCAAAATAGTCCACACGCTCCTAACTAGCCATTTTCTTTCTCTCCAACCTGCTTTTCTTTCTAAGTGGGACGGATTTCACTTCGAATCCTACTAATAAGTTGAATTGGTGTTTGTTCATCATTCCTTCTCCATTATAAGACAATTGTGGACAAAACACTACAAACCATTTCAAAATAGTCCACACGCTCCTAACTAGCCCTTTTCTTTCTCTCCAACCTTCTTATCTTTCTAAGTGGGACGGATTTCACTTCGAATCCTACTAATAAGTTGAATCGGTGTTTGTACATCATTCCTTCACCAATATAAGTTTCTTATTGTCAACAACACCATAAAGCGTACCGAAATAGTCCACACGCTCCTAACTAGCCCTTTTTTTTCTCTCCAACCTTCTTATATTTCTAAGTGGGACGGATTTCACTTCGAATCCTACTAATAAGTAGAATCGGTGTTTGTACATCATTCCTTCTCCATTATAAGACTATTGTGGACAAAACACTACAAACCATTTCAAAATAGTCCACACGCTCCTAACTAGCCCTTTTCTTTCTCTCCAACCTTCTTTTCTTTCTAAGTGGGACAGATTTCACTTCGAATCCTACTAATAAGTTGAATTGGTGTTTGTTCATCATTCCTTCTCCATTATAAGACTATTGTGGACAAAACACTACAAACCATTTCAAAATAGTCCACACGCTCCTAACTAGCCCTTTTCTTTCTCTCCAACCTTCTTTTCTTTCTAAGTGGGATGGATTTCACTTCGAATCCTACTAAAAAGTAGAATCGATGTTTGTACATCATTCCTTCTCCATTATAAGACTATTGTGGACAAAACACTACAAACCATTTCAAAATAGTCCACACGCTCCTTACTAGCCCTTTTCTTTCTCTCCAACCTTCTTATCTTTCTAAGTGGGACGGATTTCACTTCGAATCCTACTAATAAGTTGAATCGGTGTTTGTACATCATTCCTTCACCAATATAAGTTTCTTATTGTCAACAACACCATAAAGCGTACCGAAATAGTCCACACGCTCCTAACTAGCCCTTTTTTATCTCTCCAACCTTTTTATATTTCTAAGTGGGACGGATTTCACTTCGAATCCTACTAATAAGTAGAATCGGTGTTTGTACATCATTCCTTCTCCATTATAAGACTATTGTGGACAAAACACGACAAACCATTTCAAAATAGTCCACACGCTCCTAACTAGCCCTTTTCTTTCTCTCCCACCTTCTTATCTTTCTAAGTGGGACGGATTTCACTTCGAATCCTACTAATAAGTTGAATCGGTGTTTGTACATCATTCCTTCACCAATATAAGTTTCTTATTGTCAACAACACCATAAAGCGTACCGAAATAGTTCACACGCTCCTAACTAGCCCTTTTTTTTCTCTCCAACCTTCTTATATTTCTAAGTGGGACGGATTTCACTTCGAATCCTACTAATAAGTAGAATCGGTGTTTGTACATCATTCCTTCTCCATTATAAGACTATTGTGGACAAAACACTACAAACCATTTCAAAATAGTCCACACGCTCCTAACTAGCCCTTTTCTTTCTCTCCCACCTTCTTATCTTTCTAAGTGGGACGGATTTCACTTCGAATCCTACTAATAAGTTGAATCGGTGTTTGTACATCATTCCTTCACCAATATAAGTTTCTTATTGTCAACAACACCATAAAGCGTACCGAAATAGTTCACACGCTCCTAACTAGCCCTTTTTTTTCTCTCCAACCTTCTTATATTTCTAAGTGGGACGGATTTCAATTCGAATCCTACTAATAAGTAGAATCGGTGTTTGTACATCATTCCTTCTCCATTATAAGACTATTGTGGACAAAACACTACAAACCATTTCAAAATAGTCCACACGCTCCTAACTAGCCCTTTCCTTTCTCTCCAACCTTCTTATCTTTCTAAGTGGAACGGATTTCACTTCGAATCCTACTAATAAGTAGAATCGGTGTTTGCACATCATTCCTTCACCAATATAAGTTTTTTATGTCAACAACACCATAAAGCGTACCGAAATAGTGCACACGCTCCTAACTAGCCCTTTTCTTTCTCTCCAACCTTCTTATCTTTCTAAGTGAGACGGATTTCACTTCGAATCCTACTAATAAGTAGAATCGGTGTTTGTACATCATTCCTTCTCCATTATAAGACTATTGTGGACAAAACACTACAAACCATTTCAAAATAGTCCACACGCTCCTAACTAGCCATTTTCTTTCTCTCCAACCTGCTTTTCTTTCTAAGTGGGACGGATTTCACTTCGAATCCTACTAATAAGTTGAATTGGTGTTTGTTCATCATTCCTTCTCCATTATAAGACAATTGTGGACAAAACACTACAAACCATTTCAAAATAGTCCACACGCTCCTAACTAGCCCTTTTCTTTCTCTCCAACCTTCTTATCTTTCTAAGTGGGACGGATTTCACTTCGAATCCTACTAATAAGTTGAATCGGTGTTTGTACATCATTCCTTCACCAATATAAGTTTCTTATTGTCAACAACACCATAAAGCGTACCGAAATAGTCCACACGCTCCTAACTAGCCCTTTTTTTTCTCTCCAACCTTCTTATATTTCTAAGTGGGACGGATTTCACTTCGAATCCTACTAATAAGTAGAATCGGTGTTTGTACATCATTCCTTCTCCATTATAAGACTATTGTGGACAAAACACTACAAACCATTTCAAAATAGTCCACACGCTCCTAACTAGCCCTTTTCTTTCTCTCCAACCTTCTTTTCTTTCTAAGTGGGACAGATTTCACTTCGAATCCTACTAATAAGTTGAATTGGTGTTTGTTCATCATTCCTTCTCCATTATAAGACTATTGTGGACAAAACACTACAAACCATTTCAAAATAGTCCACACGCTCCTAACTAGCCCTTTTCTTTCTCTCCAACCTTCTTTTCTTTCTAAGTGGGATGGATTTCACTTCGAATCCTACTAAAAAGTAGAATCGATGTTTGTACATCATTCCTTCTCCATTATAAGACTATTGTGGACAAAACACTACAAACCATTTCAAAATAGTCCACACGCTCCTTACTAGCCCTTTTCTTTCTCTCCAACCTTCTTATCTTTCTAAGTGGGACGGATTTCACTTCGAATCCTACTAATAAGTTGAATCGGTGTTTGTACATCATTCCTTCACCAATATAAGTTTCTTATTGTCAACAACACCATAAAGCGTACCGAAATAGTCCACACGCTCCTAACTAGCCCTTTTTTATCTCTCCAACCTTTTTATATTTCTAAGTGGGACGGATTTCACTTCGAATCCTACTAATAAGTAGAATCGGTGTTTGTACATCATTCCTTCTCCATTATAAGACTATTGTGGACAAAACACTACAAACCATTTCAAAATAGTCCACACGCTCCTAACTAGCCCTTTTCTTTCTCTCCCACCTTCTTATCTTTCTAAGTGGGACGGATTTCACTTCGAATCCTACTAATAAGTTGAATCGGTGTTTGTACATCATTCCTTCACCAATATAAGTTTCTTATTGTCAACAACACCATAAAGCGTACCGAAATAGTTCACACGCTCCTAACTAGCCCTTTTTTTTCTCTCCAACCTTCTTATATTTCTAAGTGGGACGGATTTCAATTCGAATCCTACTAATAAGTAGAATCGGTGTTTGTACATCATTCCTTCTCCATTATAAGACTATTGTGGACAAAACACTACAAACCATTTCAAAATAGTCCACACGCTCCTAACTAGCCCTTTCCTTTCTCTCCAACCTTCTTTTCTTTCTAATTGGGACGGGTTTCACTTCGAATCCTACTAATAAGTAGAATCGGTGTTTGTACATCATTCCTTCTCCATTATAAGACTATTGTGGACAAAACACTACAAACCATTTCAAAATAGTCCACACGCTCCTAACTATCCCTTTTCTTTCTCTCCAACCTTCTTTTCTTTCTAATTGGGACGGGTTTCACTTCGAATCCTACTAATAAGTAGAATCGGTGTTTGTACATCATTCCTTCTCCATTATAAGACTATTGTGGACAAAACACTACAAACCATTTCAAAATAGTCCACACGCTCCTAACTAGCCCTTTTCTTTCTCTCCAACCTTCTTTTCTTTCTAATTGGGACGGGTTTCACTTCGAATCCTACTAATAAGTAGAATCGGTGTTTGTACATCATTCCTTCTCCATTATAAGACTATTGTGGACAAAACACTACAAACCATTTCAAAATAGTCCACACGCTCCTAACTATCCCTTTTCTTTCTCTCCAACCTTCTTATCTTTCTAAGTGGGACGGATTTCACTTCGAATCCTACTAATAAGTTGAATCGGTGTTTGTACATCATTCCTTCACCAATATAAGTTTCTTATTGTCAACAACACCATAAAGCGTACCGAAATAGTTCACACGCTCCTAACTAGCCCTTTTTTTTCTCTGCAACCTTCTTATATTTCTAAGTGGGACGGATTTCAATTCGAATCCTACTAATAAGTAGAATCGGTGTTTGTACATCATTCCTTCTCCATTATAAGACTATTGTGGACAAAACACTACAAACCATTTCAAAATAGTCCACACGCTCCTAACTAGCCCTTTCCTTTCTCTCCAACCTTCTTTTCTTTCTAATTGGGACGGGTTTCACTTCGAATCCTACTAATAAGTAGAATCGGTGTTTGTACATCATTCCTTCTCCATTATAAGACTATTGTGGACAAAACACTACAAACCATTTCAAAATAGTCCACACGCTCCTAACTAGCCCTTTTCTTTCTCTCCAACCTTCTTATCTTTCTAAGTGGGACGGATTTCACTTCGAATCCTACTAATAAGTTGAATCGGTGTTTGTACATCATTTCTTCACCAATATAAGTTTCTTATTGTCAACAACACCATAAAGCGTACCGAAATAGTCCACACGCTCCTAACTAGCCCTTTTTTTTCTCTCCAACCTTCTTATATTTCTAAGTGGGACGGATTTCACTTCGAATCCTACTAATAAGTAGAATCGGTGTTTGTACATCATTCCTTCTCCATTATAAGACTATTGTGGACAAAACACTACAAACCATTTCAAAATAGTCCACACGCTCCTAACTAGCCCTTTTCTTTCTCTCCAACCTTCTTTTCTTTCTAAGTGGGACAGATTTCACTTCGAATCCTACTAATAAGTTGAATTGGTGTTTGTTCATCATTCCTTCTCCATTATAAGACTATTGTGGACAAAACACTACAAACCATTTCAAAATAGTCCACACGCTCCTAACTAGCCCTTTTCTTTCTCTCCAACCTTCTTTTCTTTCTAAGTGGGATGGATTTCACTTCGAATCCTACTAAAAAGTAGAATCGATGTTTGTACATCATTCCTTCTCCATTATAAGACTATTGTGGACAAAACACTACAAACCATTTCAAAATAGTCCACACGCTCCTTACTAGCCCTTTTCTTTCTCTCCAACCTTCTTATCTTTCTAAGTGGGACGGATTTCACTTCGAATCCTACTAATAAGTTGAATCGGTGTTTGTACATCATTCCTTCACCAATATAAGTTTCTTATTGTCAACAACACCATAAAGCGTACCGAAATAGTCCACACGCTCCTAACTAGCCCTTTTTTATCTCTCCAACCTTTTTATATTTCTAAGTGGGACGGATTTCACTTCGAATCCTACTAATAAGTAGAATCGGTGTTTGTACATCATTCCTTCTCCATTATAAGACTATTGTGGACAAAACACTACAAACCATTTCAAAATAGTCCACACGCTCCTAACTAGCCCTTTTCTTTCTCTCCCACCTTCTTATCTTTCTAAGTGGGACGGATTTCACTTCGAATCCTACTAATAAGTTGAATCGGTGTTTGTACATCATTCCTTCACCAATATAAGTTTCTTATTGTCAACAACACCATAAAGCGTACCGAAATAGTTCACACGCTCCTAACTAGCCCTTTTTTTTCTCTCCAACCTTCTTATATTTCTAAGTGGGACGGATTTCACTTCGAATCCTACTAATAAGTAGAATCGGTGTTTGTACATCATTCCTTCTCCATTATAAGACTATTGTGGACAAAACACTACAAACCATTTCAAAATAGTCCACACGCTCCTAACTAGCCCTTTCCTTTCTCTCCAACCTTCTTTTCTTTCTAATTGGGACGGGTTTCACTTCGAATCCTACTAATAAGTAGAATCGGTGTTTGTACATCATTCCTTCTCCATTATAAGACTATTGTGGACAAAACACTACAAACCATTTCAAAATAGTCCACACGCTCCTAACTATCCCTTTTCTTTCTCTCCAACCTTCTTTTCTTTCTAATTGGGACGGGTTTCACTTCGAATCCTACTAATAAGTAGAATCGGTGTTTGTACATCATTCCTTCTCCATTATAAGACTATTGTGGACAAAACACTACAAACCATTTCAAAATAGTCCACACGCTCCTAACTAGCCCTTTTCTTTCTCTCCAACCTTCTTTTCTTTCTAATTGGGACGGGTTTCACTTCGAATCCTACTAATAAGTAGAATCGGTGTTTGTACATCATTCCTTCTCCATTATAAGACTATTGTGGACAAAACACTACAAACCATTTCAAAATAGTCCACACGCTCCTAACTATCCCTTTTCTTTCTCTCCAACCTTCTTATCTTTCTAAGTGGGACGGATTTCACTTCGAATCCTACTAATAAGTTGAATCGGTGTTTGTACATCATTCCTTCACCAATATAAGTTTCTTATTGTCAACAACACCATAAAGCGTACCGAAATAGTTCACACGCTCCTAACTAGCCCTTTTTTTTCTCTGCAACCTTCTTATATTTCTAAGTGGGACGGATTTCAATTCGAATCCTACTAATAAGTAGAATCGGTGTTTGTACATCATTCCTTCTCCATTATAAGACTATTGTGGACAAAACACTACAAACCATTTCAAAATAGTCCACACGCTCCTAACTAGCCCTTTCCTTTCTCTCCAACCTTCTTTTCTTTCTAATTGGGACGGGTTTCACTTCGAATCCTACTAATAAGTAGAATCGGTGTTTGTACATCATTCCTTCTCCATTATAAGACTATTGTGGACAAAACAATACAAACCATTTCAAAATAGTCCACACGCTCCTAACTATCCCTTTTCTTTCTCTCCAACCTTCTTTTCTTTCTAATTGGGACGGGTTTCACTTCGAATCCTACTAATAAGTAGAATCGGTGTTTGTACATCATTCCTTCTCCATTATAAGACTATTGTGGACAAAACACTACAAACCATTTCAAAATAGTCCACACGCTCCTAACTAGCCCTTTTCTTTCTCTCCAACCTTCTTTTCTTTCTAATTGGGACGGGTTTCACTTCGAATCCTACTAATAAGTAGAATCGGTGTTTGTACATCATTCCTTCTCCATTATAAGACTATAGTGGACAAAACACTACAAACCATTTCAAAATAGTCCACACGCTCCTAACTATCCCTTTTCTTTCTCTCCAACCTTCTTATCTTTCTAAGTGAGACGGATTTCGCTTCGAATCCTACTAATAAGTTGAATCGGTATTTGTACATCATTCCTTCACCAATATAAGTTTCTTATTGTCAAGAACACCATAAAGCGTACCGAAATAGTCCACACGCTCCTAACTAGCCCTTTTCTTTCTCTCCAACCTTCTTATCTTTCTAAGTGAGACGGATTTCACTTCGAATCCTACTAATAACTAGAATCGGTGTTTGTTCATCATTCCTTCTCCGTTATAAGACTATTGTGGACAAAACACTACAAACCATTTCAAAATAGTCCACACGCTCCTAACTAGCCATTTTCTTTCTCTCCAACCTTCTTTTCTTTCTAAGTGGGACGGATTTCACTTCGAATCCTACTAATAAGTTGAATTGGTGTCTGTTCATCATTCCTTCTCCATTATAAGACTATTGTGGACAAAACACTACAAACCATTTCAAAATAGTCCACACGCTCCTAACTAGCCCTTTTCTTTCTCTCCAACCTTCTTATATTTCTAAGTGGGACGGATTTCACTTCGAATCCTACTAATAAGTTGAATCGGTGTTTGTACATCATTCCTTCACCAATATAAGTTTCTTATTGTCAACAACACCATAAAGCGTACCGAAATAGTCCACACGCTCCTAACTAGCCCTTTTTTTTCTCTCCAACCTTCTTATATTTCTAAGTGAGACGGATTTCACTTCGAATCCTACTAATAAGTAGAATCGGTGTTTGTACATCATTCCTTCTCCATTATAAGACTATTGTGGACAAAACACTACAAACCATTTCAAAATAGTCCACACGCTCCTAACTAGCCCTTTTCTTTCTCTCCAACCTTCTTATCTTTCTAAGTGGAACGGATTTCACTTCGAATCCTACTAATAAGTAGAATCGGTGTTTGCACATCATTCCTTCACCAATATAAGTTTCTAATGTCAACAACACCATAAAGCGTACCGAAATAGTCCACACGCTCCTAACTAGCCCTTTTCTTTCTCTCCAACCTTCTTATCTTTCTAAGTGGGACGGACTTCACTTCGAATCCTACTAATAAGTTCAATCGGTGTTTGTACATCATTCCTTCTCCATTATAAGACTATTGTGGACAAAACACTACAAACCATTTCAAAATAGTCCAGACCCTCCTAACTAGCCCTTTTCTTTCTCTCCAACCTTCTTTTCTTTCTAATTGGGACGGGTTTCACTTCGAATCCTACTAATAAGTTGAATTGGTGTCTGTTCATCATTCCTTCTCCATTATAAGACTATTGTGGACAAAACACTACAAACCATTTCAAAATAGTCCACACGCTCCTAACTAGCCCTTTTCTTTCTCTCCAACCTTCTTATATTTCTAAGTGGGACGGATTTCACTTCGAATCCTACTAATAAGTTGAATCGGTGTTTGTACATCATTCCTTCACCAATATAAGTTTCTTATTGTCAACAACACCATAAAGCGTACCGAAATAGTCCACACGCTCCTAACTAGCCCTTTTTTTTCTCTCCAACCTTCTTATATTTCTAAGTGGGACGGATTTCACTTCGAATCCTACTAATAAGTAAAATCGGTGTTTGTACATCATTCCTTCTCCATTATAAGACTATTGTGGACAAAACACTACAAACCATTTCAAAATAGTCCACACGCTCCTAACTAGCCCTTTTCTTTCTCTCCAACCTTCTTATCTTTCTAAGTGGAACGGATTTCACTTCGAATCCTACTAATAAGTAGAATCGGTGTTTGCACATCATTCCTTCACCAATATAAGTTTCTAATGTCAACAACACCATAAAGCGTACCGAAATAGTCCACACGCTCCTAACTAGCCCTTTTCTTTCTCTCCAACCTTCTTATCTTTCTAAGTGGGACGGACTTCACTTCGAATCCTACTAATAAGTTCAATCGGTGTTTGTACATCATTCCTTCTCCATTATAAGACTATTGTGGACAAAACACTACAAACCATTTCAAAATAGTCCAGACCCTCCTAACTAGCCCTTTTCTTTCTCTCCAACCTTCTTTTCTTTCTAATTGGGACGGGTTTCACTTCGAATCCTACTAATAAGTAGAATCGGTGTTTGTACATCACTCCTTCTCCATTATAAGACTATTGTGGACAAAACACTACAAACCATTTCAAAATAGTCCACACACTCCTAACTATCCCTTTTCTTTCTCTCCAACCTTCTTATCTTTCTAAGTGAGACGGATTTCACTTCGAATCCTACTAATAAGTTGAATCGGTATTTGTACATCATTCCTTCACCAATATAAGTTTCTTATTGTCAAGAACACCATAAAGCGTACCGAAATAGTCCACACGCTCCTAACTAGCCCTTTTCTTTCTCTCCAACCTTCTTTTCTTTCTAAGTGGGACGGATTTCACTTCGAATCCTACTAATAAGTTGAATTGGTGTTTGTTCATCATTCCTTCTCCATTATAAGACTATTGTGGACAAAACACTACAAATTGTACATCATTCCTTCTCCATTATAAGACTATTGTGGACAAAACACTACAAACCATTTCAAAATAGTCCACACGCTCCTAACTAGCCCTTTTCTTTCTCTCCAACCTTCTTATCTTTCTAAGTGGGACGGATTTCACTTCGAATCCTACTAATAAGTTGAATCGGTGTTTGTACATCATTCCTTCACCAATATAAGTTTCTTATTGTCAACAACACCATAAAGCGTACCGAAATAGTCCACACGCTCCTAACAAGCCCTTTTTTTTCTCTCAAACCTTCTTATATTTCTAAGTGGGACGGATTTCACTTCGAATCCTACTAATAAGTAGAATCGGTGTTTGTACATCATTCCTTCTCCATTATAAGACTATTGTGGACAAAACACTACAAACCATTTCAAAATAGTCCACACGCTCCTAACTAGCCCTTTTCTTTCTCTCCCACCTTCTTATCTTTCTAAGTGGGACGGATTTCACTTCGAATCCTACTAATAAGTTGAATCGGTGTTTGTACATCATTCCTTCACCAATATAAGTTTCTTATTGTCAACAACACCATAAAGCGTACCGAAATAGTTCACACGCTCCTAACTAGCCCTTTTTTTTCTCTCCAACCTTCTTATATTTCTAAGTGGGACGGATTTCAATTCGAATCCTACTAATAAGTAGAATCGGTGTTTGTACATCATTCCTTCTCCATTATAAGACTATTGTGGACAAAACACTACAAACCATTTCAAAATAGTCCACACGCTCCTAACTAGCCCTTTCCTTTCTCTCCAACCTTCTTTTCTTTCTAATTGGGACGGGTTTCACTTCGAATCCTACTAATAAGTAGAATCGGTGTTTGTACATCATTCCTTCTCCATTATAAGACTATTGTGGACAAAACACTACAAACCATTTCAAAATAGTCCACACGCTCCTAACTATCCCTTTTCTTTCTCTCCAACCTTCTTTTCTTTCTAATTGGGACGGGTTTCACTTCGAATCCTACTAATAAGTAGAATCGGTGTTTGTACATCATTCCTTCTCCATTATAAGACTATTGTGGACAAAACACTACAAACCATTTCAAAATAGTCCACACGCTCCTAACTAGCCCTTTTCTTTCTCTCCAACCTTCTTTTCTTTCTAATTGGGACGGGTTTCACTTCGAATCCTACTAATAAGTAGAATCGGTGTTTGTACATCATTCCTTCTCCATTATAAGACTATAGTGGACAAAACACTACAAACCATTTCAAAATAGTCCACACGCTCCTAACTATCCCTTTTCTTTCTCTCCAACCTTCTTATCTTTCTAAGTGAGACGGATTTCGCTTCGAATCCTACTAATAAGTTGAATCGGTATTTGTACATCATTCCTTCACCAATATAAGTTTCTTATTGTCAAGAACACCATAAAGCGTACCGAAATAGTCCACACGCTCCTAACTAGCCCTTTTCTTTCTCTCCAACCTTCTTATCTTTCTAAGTGAGACGGATTTCACTTCGAATCCTACTAATAACTAGAATCGGTGTTTGTTCATCATTCCTTCTCCGTTATAAGACTATTGTGGACAAAACACTACAAACCATTTCAAAATAGTCCACACGCTCCTAACTAGCCATTTTCTTTCTCTCCAACCTTCTTTTCTTTCTAAGTGGGACGGATTTCACTTCGAATCCTACTAATAAGTTGAATTGGTGTCTGTTCATCATTCCTTCTCCATTATAAGACTATTGTGGACAAAACACTACAAACCATTTCAAAATAGTCCACACGCTCCTAACTAGCCCTTTTCTTTCTCTCCAACCTTCTTATATTTCTAAGTGGGACGGATTTCACTTCGAATCCTACTAATAAGTTGAATCGGTGTTTGTACATCATTCCTTCACCAATATAAGTTTCTTATTGTCAACAACACCATAAAGCGTACCGAAATAGTCCACACGCTCCTAACTAGCCCTTTTTTTTCTCTCCAACCTTCTTATATTTCTAAGTGGGACGGATTTCACTTCGAATCCTACTAATAAGTAGAATCGGTGTTTGTACATCATTCCTTCTCCATTATAAGACTATTGTGGACAAAACACTACAAACCATTTCAAAATAGTCCACACGCTCCTAACTAGCCCTTTTCTTTCTCTCCAACCTTCTTATCTTTCTAAGTGGAACGGATTTCACTTCGAATCCTACTAATAAGTAGAATCGGTGTTTGCACATCATTCCTTCACCAATATAAGTTTCTTATGTCAACAACACCATAAAGCGTACCGAAATAGTCCACACGCTCCTAACTAGCCCTTTTCTTTCTCTCCAACCTTCTTATCTTTCTAAGTGGGACGGACTTCACTTCGAATCCTACTAATAAGTTCAATCGGTGTTTGTACATCATTCCTTCTCCATTATAAGACTATTGTGGACAAAACACTACAAACCATTTCAAAATAGTCCAGACCCTCCTAACTAGCCCTTTTCTTTCTCTCCAACCTTCTTATCTTTCTAAGTGAGACGGATTTCACTTCGAATCCTACTAATAAGTTGAATCGGTATTTGTACATCATTCCTTCACCAATATAAGTTTCTTATTGTCAAGAACACCATAAAGCGTACCGAAATAGTCCACACGCTCCTAACTAGCCCTTTTCTTTCTCTCCAACCTTCTTTTCTTTCTAAGTGGGACGGATTTCACTTCGAATCCTACTAATAAGTTGAATTGGTGTTTGTTCATCATTCCTTCTCCATTATAAGACTATTGTGGACAAAACACTACAAATTGTACATCATTCCTTCTCCATTATAAGACTATTGTGGACAAAACACTACAAACCATTTCAAAATAGTCCACACGCTCCTAACTAGCCCTTTTCTTTCTCTCCAACCTTCTTATCTTTCTAAGTGGGACGGATTTCACTTCGAATCCTACTAATAAGTTGAATCGGTGTTTGTACATCATTCCTTCACCAATATAAGTTTCTTATTGTCAACAACACCATAAAGCGTACCGAAATAGTCCACACGCTCCTAACTAGCCCTTTTTTTTCTCTCAAACCTTCTTATATTTCTAAGTGGGACGGATTTCACTTCGAATCCTACTAATAAGTAGAATCGGTGTTTGTACATCATTCCTTCTCCATTATAAGACTATTGTGGACAAAACACTACAAATTGTACATCATTCCTTCTCCATTATAAGACTATTGTGGACAAAACACTACAAACCATTTCAAAATAGTCCACACGCTCCTAACTAGCCCTTTTCTTTCTCTCCAACCTTCTTATCTTTCTAAGTGGGACGGATTTCACTTCGAATCCTACTAATAAGTTGAATCGGTGTTTGTACATCATTCCTTCACCAATATAAGTTTCTTATTGTCAACAACACCATAAAGCGTACCGAAATAGTCCACACGCTCCTAACTAGCCCTTTTTTTTCTCTCAAACCTTCTTATATTTCTAAGTGGGACGGATTTCACTTCGAATCCTACTAATAAGTAGAATCGGTGTTTGTACATCATTCCTTCTCCATTATAAGACTATTGTGGACAAAACACTACAAACCATTTCAAAATAGTCCACACGCTCCTAACTAGCCATTTTCTTTCTCTCCAACCTGCTTTTCTTTCTAAGTGGGACGGATTTCACTTCGAATCCTACTAATAAGTTGAATTGGTGTTTGTTCATCATTCCTTCTCCATTATAAGACAATTGTGGACAAAACACTACAAACCATTTCAAAATAGTCCACACGCTCCTAACTAGCCCTTTTCTTTCTCTCCAACCTTCTTATCTTTCTAAGTGGGACGGATTTCACTTCGAATCCTACTAATAAGTTGAATCGGTGTTTGTACATCATTCCTTCACCAATATAAGTTTCTTATTGTCAACAACACCATAAAGCGTACCGAAATAGTCCACACGCTCCTAACTAGCCCTTTTTTTTCTCTCCAACCTTCTTATATTTCTAAGTGGGACGGATTTCACTTCGAATCCTACTAATAAGTAGAATCGGTGTTTGTACATCATTCCTTCTCCATTATAAGACTATTGTGGACAAAACACTACAAACCATTTCAAAATAGTCCACACGCTCCTAACTAGCCCTTTTCTTTCTCTCCCACCTTCTTATCTTTCTAAGTGGGACGGATTTCACTTCGAATCCTACTAATAAGTTGAATCGGTGTTTGTACATCATTCCTTCACCAATATAAGTTTCTTATTGTCAACAACACCATAAAGCGTACCGAAATAGTTCACACGCTCCTAACTAGCCCTTTTTTTTCTCTCCAACCTTCTTATATTTCTAAGTGGGACGGATTTCACTTCGAATCCTACTAATAAGTAGAATCGGTGTTTGTACATCATTCCTTCTCCATTATAAGACTATTGTGGACAAAACACTACAAACCATTTCAAAATAGTCCACACGCTCCTAACTAGCCCTTTTCTTTCTCTCCCACCTTCTTATCTTTCTAAGTGGGACGGATTTCACTTCGAATCCTACTAATAAGTTGAATCGGTGTTTGTACATCATTCCTTCACCAATATAAGTTTCTTATTGTCAACAACACCATAAAGCGTACCGAAATAGTTCACACGCTCCTAACTAGCCCTTTTTTTTCTCTCCAACCTTCTTATATTTCTAAGTGGGACGGATTTCAATTCGAATCCTACTAATAAGTAGAATCGGTGTTTGTACATCATTCCTTCTCCATTATAAGACTATTGTGGACAAAACACTACAAACCATTTCAAAATAGTCCACACGCTCCTAACTAGCCCTTTCCTTTCTCTCCAACCTTCTTATCTTTCTAAGTGGAACGGATTTCACTTCGAATCCTACTAATAAGTTGAATCGGTGTTTGCACATCATTCCTTCACCAATATAAGTTTTTTATGTCAACAACACCATAAAGCGTACCGAAATAGTGCACACGCTCCTAACTAGCCCTTTTCTTTCTCTCCAACCTTCTTATCTTTCTAAGTGAGACGGATTTCACTTCGAATCCTACTAATAAGTAGAATCGGTGTTTGTACATCATTCCTTCTCCATTATAAGACTATTGTGGACAAAACACTACAAACCATTTCAAAATAGTCCACACGCTCCTAACTAGCCATTTTCTTTCTCTCCAACCTGCTTTTCTTTCTAAGTGGGACGGATTTCACTTCGAATCCTACTAATAAGTTGAATTGGTGTTTGTTCATCATTCCTTCTCCATTATAAGACAATTGTGGACAAAACACTACAAACCATTTCAAAATAGTCCACACGCTCCTAACTAGCCCTTTTCTTTCTCTCCAACCTTCTTATCTTTCTAAGTGGGACGGATTTCACTTCGAATCCTACTAATAAGTTGAATCGGTGTTTGTACATCATTCCTTCACCAATATAAGTTTCTTATTGTCAACAACACCATAAAGCGTACCGAAATAGTCCACACGCTCCTAACTAGCCCTTTTTTTTCTCTCCAACCTTCTTATATTTCTAAGTGGGACGGATTTCACTTCGAATCCTACTAATAAGTAGAATCGGTGTTTGTACATCATTCCTTCTCCATTATAAGACTATTGTGGACAAAACACTACAAACCATTTCAAAATAGTCCACACGCTCCTAACTAGCCCTTTTCTTTCTCTCCAACCTTCTTTTCTTTCTAAGTGGGACAGATTTCACTTCGAATCCTACTAATAAGTTGAATTGGTGTTTGTTCATCATTCCTTCTCCATTATAAGACTATTGTGGACAAAACACTACAAACCATTTCAAAATAGTCCACACGCTCCTAACTAGCCCTTTTCTTTCTCTCCAACCTTCTTTTCTTTCTAAGTGGGATGGATTTCACTTCGAATCCTACTAAAAAGTAGAATCGATGTTTGTACATCATTCCTTCTCCATTATAAGACTATTGTGGACAAAACACTACAAACCATTTCAAAATAGTCCACACGCTCCTTACTAGCCCTTTTCTTTCTCTCCAACCTTCTTATCTTTCTAAGTGGGACGGATTTCACTTCGAATCCTACTAATAAGTTGAATCGGTGTTTGTACATCATTCCTTCACCAATATAAGTTTCTTATTGTCAACAACACCATAAAGCGTACCGAAATAGTCCACACGCTCCTAACTAGCCCTTTTTTATCTCTCCAACCTTTTTATATTTCTAAGTGGGACGGATTTCACTTCGAATCCTACTAATAAGTAGAATCGGTGTTTGTACATCATTCCTTCTCCATTATAAGACTATTGTGGACAAAACACTACAAACCATTTCAAAATAGTCCACACGCTCCTAACTAGCCCTTTTCTTTCTCTCCCACCTTCTTATCTTTCTAAGTGGGACGGATTTCACTTCGAATCCTACTAATAAGTTGAATCGGTGTTTGTACATCATTCCTTCACCAATATAAGTTTCTTATTGTCAACAACACCATAAAGCGTACCGAAATAGTTCACACGCTCCTAACTAGCCCTTTTTTTTCTCTCCAACCTTCTTATATTTCTAAGTGGGACGGATTTCAATTCGAATCCTACTAATAAGTAGAATCGGTGTTTGTACATCATTCCTTCTCCATTATAAGACTATTGTGGACAAAACACTACAAACCATTTCAAAATAGTCCACACGCTCCTAACTAGCCCTTTCCTTTCTCTCCAACCTTCTTTTCTTTCTAATTGGGACGGGTTTCACTTCGAATCCTACTAATAAGTAGAATCGGTGTTTGTACATCATTCCTTCTCCATTATAAGACTATTGTGGACAAAACACTACAAACCATTTCAAAATAGTCCACACGCTCCTAACTATCCCTTTTCTTTCTCTCCAACCTTCTTTTCTTTCTAATTGGGACGGGTTTCACTTCGAATCCTACTAATAAGTAGAATCGGTGTTTGTACATCATTCCTTCTCCATTATAAGACTATTGTGGACAAAACACTACAAACCATTTCAAAATAGTCCACACGCTCCTAACTAGCCCTTTTCTTTCTCTCCAACCTTCTTTTCTTTCTAATTGGGACGGGTTTCACTTCGAATCCTACTAATAAGTAGAATCGGTGTTTGTACATCATTCCTTCTCCATTATAAGACTATTGTGGACAAAACACTACAAACCATTTCAAAATAGTCCACACGCTCCTAACTATCCCTTTTCTTTCTCTCCAACCTTCTTTTCTTTCTAATTGGGACGGGTTTCACTTCGAATCCTACTAATAAGTAGAATCGGTGTTTGTACATCATTCCTTCTCCATTATAAGACTATTGTGGACAAAACACTACAAACCATTTCAAAATAGTCCACACGCTCCTAACTAGCCCTTTTCTTTCTCTCCAACCTTCTTTTCTTTCTAATTGGGACGGGTTTCACTTCGAATCCTACTAATAAGTAGAATCGGTGTTTGTACATCATTCCTTCTCCATTATAAGACTATTGTGGACAAAACACTACAAACCATTTCAAAATAGTCCACACGCTCCTAACTATCCCTTTTCTTTCTCTCCAACCTTCTTATCTTTCTAAGTGGGACGGATTTCACTTCGAATCCTACTAATAAGTTGAATCGGTGTTTGTACATCATTCCTTCACCAATATAAGTTTCTTATTGTCAACAACACCATAAAGCGTACCGAAATAGTTCACACGCTCCTAACTAGCCCTTTTTTTTCTCTCCAACCTTCTTATATTTCTAAGTGGGACGGATTTCAATTCGAATCCTACTAATAAGTAGAATCGGTGTTTGTACATCATTCCTTCTCCATTATAAGACTATTGTGGACAAAACACTACAAACCATTTCAAAATAGTCCACACGCTCCTAACTAGCCCTTTCCTTTCTCTCCAACCTTCTTTTCTTTCTAATTGGGACGGGTTTCACTTCGAATCCTACTAATAAGTAGAATCGGTGTTTGTACATCATTCCTTCTCCATTATAAGACTATTGTGGACAAAACACTACAAACCATTTCAAAATAGTCCACACGCTCCTAACTATCCCTTTTCTTTCTCTCCAACCTTCTTTTCTTTCTAATTGGGACGGGTTTCACTTCGAATCCTACTAATAAGTAGAATCGGTGTTTGTACATCATTCCTTCTCCATTATAAGACTATTGTGGACAAAACACTACAAACCATTTCAAAATAGTCCACACGCTCCTAACTAGCCCTTTTCTTTCTCTCCAACCTTCTTTTCTTTCTAATTGGGACGGGTTTCACTTCGAATCCTACTAATAAGTAGAATCGGTGTTTGTACATCATTCCTTCTCCATTATAAGACTATAGTGGACAAAACACTACAAACCATTTCAAAATAGTCCACACGCTCCTAACTATCCCTTTTCTTTCTCTCCAACCTTCTTATCTTTCTAAGTGAGACGGATTTCGCTTCGAATCCTACTAATAAGTTGAATCGGTATTTGTACATCATTCCTTCACCAATATAAGTTTCTTATTGTCAAGAACACCATAAAGCGTACCGAAATAGTCCACACGCTCCTAACTAGCCCTTTTCTTTCTCTCCAACCTTCTTATCTTTCTAAGTGAGACGGATTTCACTTCGAATCCTACTAATAACTAGAATCGGTGTTTGTTCATCATTCCTTCTCCGTTATAAGACTATTGTGGACAAAACACTACAAACCATTTCAAAATAGTCCACACGCTCCTAACTAGCCATTTTCTTTCTCTCCAACCTTCTTTTCTTTCTAAGTGGGACGGATTTCACTTCGAATCCTACTAATAAGTTGAATTGGTGTCTGTTCATCATTCCTTCTCCATTATAAGACTATTGTGGACAAAACACTACAAACCATTTCAAAATAGTCCACACGCTCCTAACTAGCCCTATTCTTTCTCTCCAACCTTCTTATATTTCTAAGTGGGACGGATTTCACTTCGAATCCTACTAATAAGTTGAATCGGTGTTTGTACATCATTCCTTCACCAATATAAGTTTCTTATTGTCAACAACACCATAAAGCGTACCGAAATAGTCCACACGCTCCTAACTAGCCCTTTTTTTTCTCTCCAACCTTCTTATATTTCTAAGTGGGACGGATTTCACTTCGAATCCTACTAATAAGTAGAATCGGTGTTTGTACATCATTCATTCTCCATTATAAGACTATTGTGGACAAAACACTACAAACCATTTCAAAATAGTCCACACGCTCCTAACTAGCCCTTTTCTTTCTCTCCAACCTTCTTATCTTTCTAAGTGGAACGGATTTCACTTCGAATCCTACTAATAAGTAGAATCGGTGTTTGCACATCATTCCTTCACCAATATAAGTTTCTAATGTCAACAACACCATAAAGCGTACCGAAATAGTCCACACGCTCCTAACTAGCCCTTTTCTTTCTCTCCAACCTTCTTATCTTTCTAAGTGGGACGGACTTCACTTCGAATCCTACTAATAAGTTCAATCGGTGTTTGTACATCATTCCTTCTCCATTATAAGACTATTGTGGACAAAACACTACAAACCATTTCAAAATAGTCCAGACCCTCCTAACTAGCCCTTTTCTTTCTCTCCAACCTTCTTTTCTTTCTAATTGGGACGGGTTTCACTTCGAATCCTACTAATAAGTTGAATTGGTGTCTGTTCATCATTCCTTCTCCATTATAAGACTATTGTGGACAAAACACTACAAACCATTTCAAAATAGTCCACACGCTCCTAACTAGCCCTTTTCTTTCTCTCCAACCTTCTTATATTTCTAAGTGGGACGGATTTCACTTCGAATCCTACTAATAAGTTGAATCGGTGTTTGTACATCATTCCTTCACCATTATAAGTTTCTTATTGTCAACAACACCATAAAGCGTACCGAAATAGTCCACACGCTCCTAACTAGCCCTTTTTTTTCTCTCCAACCTTCTTATATTTCTAAGTGGGACGGATTTCACTTCGAATCCTACTAATAAGTAGAATCGGTGTTTGTACATCATTCCTTCTCCATTATAAGACTATTGTGGACAAAACACTACAAACCATTTCAAAATAGTCCACACGCTCCTAACTAGCCCTTTTCTTTCTCTCCAACCTTCTTATCTTTCTAAGTGGAACGGATTTCACTTCGAATCCTACTAATAAGTAGAATCGGTGTTTGCACATCATTCCTTCACCAATATAAGTTTCTAATGTCAACAACACCATAAAGCGTACCGAAATAGTCCACACGCTCCTAACTAGCCCTTTTCTTTCTCTCCAACCTTCTTATCTTTCTAAGTGGGACGGACTTCACTTCGAATCCTACTAATAAGTTCAATCGGTGTTTGTACATCATTCCTTCTCCATTATAAGACTATTGTGGACAAAACACTACAAACCATTTCAAAATAGTCCAGACCCTCCTAACTAGCCCTTTTCTTTCTCTCCAACCTTCTTTTCTTTCTAATTGGGACGGGTTTCACTTCGAATCCTACTAATAAGTAGAATCGGTGTTTGTACATCACTCCTTCTCCATTATAAGACTATTGTGGACAAAACACTACAAACCATTTCAAAATAGTCCACACACTCCTAACTATCCCTTTTCTTTCTCTCCAACCTTCTTATCTTTCTAAGTGAGACGGATTTCACTTCGAATCCTACTAATAAGTTGAATCGGTATTTGTACATCATTCCTTCACCAATATAAGTTTCTTATTGTCAAGAACACCATAAAGCGTACCGAAATAGTCCACACGCTCCTAACTAGCCCTTTTCTTTCTCTCCAACCTTCTTTTCTTTCTAAGTGGGACGGATTTCACTTCGAATCCTACTAATAAGTTGAATTGGTGTTTGTTCATCATTCCTTCTCCATTATAAGACTATTGTGGACAAAACACCACAAATTGTACATCATTCCTTCTCCATTATAAGACTATTGTGGACAAAACACTACAAACCATTTCAAAATAGTCCACACGCTCCTAACTAGCCCTTTTCTTTCTCTCCAACCTTCTTATCTTTCTAAGTGGGACGGATTTCACTTCGAATCCTACTAATAAGTTGAATCGGTGTTTGTACATCATTCCTTCACCAATATAAGTTTCTTATTGTCAACAACACCATAAAGCGTACCGAAATAGTCCACACGCTCCTAACTAGCCCTTTTTTTTCTCTCAAACCTTCTTATATTTCTAAGTGGGACGGATTTCACTTCGAATCCTACTAATAAGTAGAATCGGTGTTTGTACATCATTCCTTCTCCATTATAAGACTATTGTGGACAAAACACTACAAACCATTTCAAAATAGTCCACACGCTCCTAACTAGCCCTTTTCTTTCTCTCCCACCTTCTTATCTTTCTAAGTGGGACGGATTTCACTTCGAATCCTACTAATAAGTTGAATCGGTGTGTGTACATCATTCCTTCACCAATATAAGTTTCTTATTGTCAACAACACCATAAAGCGTACCGAAATAGTTCACACGCTCCTAACTAGCCCTTTTTTTTCTCTCCAACCTTCTTATATTTCTAAGTGGGACGGATTTCAATTCGAATCCTACTAATAAGTAGAATCGGTGTTTGTACATCATTCCTTCTCCATTATAAGACTATTGTGGACAAAACACTACAAACCATTTCAAAATAGTCCACACGCTCCTAACTAGCCCTTTCCTTTCTCTCCAACCTTCTTTTCTTTCTAATTGGGACGGGTTTCACTTCGAATCCTACTAATAAGTAGAATCGGTGTTTGTACATCATTCCTTCTCCATTATAAGACTATTGTGGACAATACACTACAAACCATTTCAAAATAGTCCACACGCTCCTAACTATCCCTTTTCTTTCTCTCCAACCTTCTTTTCTTTCTAATTGGGACGGGTTTCACTTCGAATCCTACTAATAAGTAGAATCGGTGTTTGTACATCATTCCTTCTCCATTATAAGACTATTGTGGACAAAACACTACAAACCATTTCAAAATAGTCCACACGCTCCTAACTAGCCCTTTTCTTTCTCTCCAACCTTCTTTTCTTTCTAATTGGGACGGGTTTCACTTCGAATCCTACTAATAAGTAGAATCGGTGTTTGTACATCATTCCTTCTCCATTATAAGACTATAGTGGACAAAACACTACAAACCATTTCAAAATAGTCCACACGCTCCTAACTATCCCTTTTCTTTCTCTCCAACCTTCTTATCTTTCTAAGTGAGACGGATTTCGCTTCGAATCCTACTAATAAGTTGAATCGGTATTTGTACATCATTCCTTCACCAATATAAGTTTCTTATTGTCAAGAACACCATAAAGCGTACCGGAATAGTCCACACGCTCCTAACTAGCCCTTTTCTTTCTCTCCAACCTTCTTATCTTTCTAAGTGAGACGGATTTCACTTCGAATCCTACTAATAACTAGAATCGGTGTTTGTTCATCATTCCTTCTCCGTTATAAGACTATTGTGGACAAAACACTACAAACCATTTCAAAATAGTCCACACGCTCCTAACTAGCCATTTTCTTTCTCTCCAACCTTCTTTTCTTTCTAAGTGGGACGGATTTCACTTCGAATCCTACTAATAAGTTGAATTGGTGTCTGTTCATCATTCCTTCTCCATTATAAGACTATTGTGGACAAAACACTACAAACCATTTCAAAATAGTCCACACGCTCCTAACTAGCCCTTTTCTTTCTCTCCAACCTTCTTATATTTCTAAGTGGGACGGATTTCACTTCGAATCCTACTAATAAGTTGAATCGGTGTTTGTACATCATTCCTTCACCAATATAAGTTTCTTATTGTCAACAACACCATAAAGCGTACCGAAATAGTCCACACGCTCCTAACTAGCCCTTTTTTTTCTCTCCAACCTTCTTATATTTCTAAGTGGGACGGATTTCACTTCGAATCCTACTAATAAGTAGAATCGGTGTTTGTACATCATTCCTTCTCCATTATAAGACTATTGTGGACAAAACACTACAAACCATTTCAAAATAGTCCACACGCTCCTAACTAGCCCTTTTCTTTCTCTCCAACCTTCTTATCTTTCTAAGTGGAACGGATTTCACTTCGAATCCTACTAATAAGTAGAATCGGTGTTTGCACATCATTCCTTCACCAATATAAGTTTCTTATGTCAACAACACCATAAAGCGTACCGAAATAGTCCACACGCTCCTAACTAGCCCTTTTCTTTCTCTCCAACCTTCTTATCTTTCTAAGTGGGACGGACTTCACTTCGAATCCTACTAATAAGTTCAATCGGTGTTTGTACATCATTCCTTCTCCATTATAAGACTATTGTGGACAAAACACTACAAACCATTTCAAAATAGTCCAGACCCTCCTAACTAGCCCTTTTCTTTCTCTCCAACCTTCTTTTCTTTCTAATTGGGACGGGTTTCACTTCGAATCCTACTAATAAGTAGAATCGGTGTTTGTACATCACTCCTTCTCCATTATAAGACTATTGTGGACAAAACACTACAAACCATTTCAAAATAGTCCACACACTCCTAACTATCCCTTTTCTTTCTCTCCAACCTTCTTATCTTTCTAAGTGAGACGGATTTCACTTCGAATCCTACTAATAAGTTGAATCGGTATTTGTACATCATTCCTTCACCAATATAAGTTTCTTATTGTCAAGAACACCATAAAGCGTACCGAAATAGTCCACACGCTCCTAACTAGCCCTTTTCTTTCTCTCCAACCTTCTTTTCTTTCTAAGTGGGACGGATTTCACTTCGAATCCTACTAATAAGTTGAATTGGTGTTTGTTCATCATTCCTTCTCCATTATAAGACTATTGTGGACAAAACACTACAAATTGTACATCATTCCTTCTCCATTATAAGACTATTGTGGACAAAACACTACAAACCATTTCAAAATAGTCCACACGCTCCTAACTAGCCCTTTTCTTTCTCTCCAACCTTCTTATCTTTCTAAGTGGGACGGATTTCACTTCGAATCCTACTAATAAGTTGAATCGGTGTTTGTACATCATTCCTTCACCAATATAAGTTTCTTATTGTCAACAACACCATAAAGCGTACCGAAATAGTCCACACGCTCCTAACTAGCCCTTTTTTTTCTCTCAAACCTTCTTATATTTCTAAGTGGGACGGATTTCACTTCGAATCCTACTAATAAGTAGAATCGGTGTTTGTACATCATTCCTTCTCCATTATAAGACTATTGTGGACAAAACACTACAAACCATTTCAAAATAGTCCACACGCTCCTAACTAGCCCTTTTCTTTCTCTCCCACCTTCTTATCTTTCTAAGTGGGACGGATTTCACTTCGAATCCTACTAATAAGTTGAATCGGTGTTTGTACATCATTCCTTCACCAATATAAGTTTCTTATTGTCAACAACACCATAAAGCGTACCGAAATAGTGCACACGCTCCTAACTAGCCCTTTTCTTTCTCGCCAACCTTCTTATCTTTCTAAGTGAGACGGATTTCACTTCGAATCCTACTAATAAGTAGAATCGGTGTTTGTACATCATTCCTTCTCCATTATAAGACTATTGTGGACAAAACACTACAAACCATTTCAAAATAGTCCACACGCTCCTAACTAGCCATTTTCTTTCTCTCCAACCTGCTTTTCTTTCTAAGTGGGACGGATTTCACTTCGAATCCTACTAATAAGTTGAATTGGTGTTTGTTCATCATTCCTTCTCCATTATAAGACTATTGTGGACAAAACACTACAAACCATTTCAAAATAGTCCACACGCTCCTAACTAGCCCTTTTCTTTCTCTCCAACCTTCTTATCTTTCTAAGTGGGACGGATTTCACTTCGAATCCTACTAATAAGTTGAATCGGTGTTTGTACATCATTCCTTCACCAATATAAGTTTCTTATTGTCAACAACACCATAAAGCGTACCGAAATAGTCCACACGCTCCTAACTAGCCCTTTTTTTTCTCTCCAACCTTCTTATATTTCTAAGTGGGACGGATTTCACTTCGAATCCTACTAATAAGTAGAATCGGTGTTTGTACATCATTCCTTCTCCATTATAAGACTATTGTGGACAAAACACTACAAACCATTTCAAAATAGTCCACACGCTCCTAACTAGCCCTTTTCTTTCTCTCCAACCTTCTTTTCTTTCTAAGTGGGACAGATTTCACTTCGAATCCTACTAATAAGTTGAATTGGTGTTTGTTCATCATTCCTTCTCCATTATAAGACTATTGTGGACAAAACACTACAAACCATTTCAAAATAGTCCACACGCTCCTAACTAGCCCTTTTCTTTCTCTCCAACCTTCTTTTCTTTCTAAGTGGGATGGATTTCACTTCGAATCCTACTAAAAAGTAGAATCGATGTTTGTACATCATTCCTTCTCCATTATAAGACTATTGTGGACAAAACACTACAAACCATTTCAAAATAGTCCACACGCTCCTTACTAGCCCTTTTCTTTCTCTCCAACCTTCTTATCTTTCTAAGTGGGACGGATTTCACTTCGAATCCTACTAATAAGTTGAATCGGTGTTTGTACATCATTCCTTCACCAATATAAGTTTCTTATTGTCAACAACACCATAAAGCGTACCGAAATAGTCCACACGCTCCTAACTAGCCCTTTTTTATCTCTCCAACCTTTTTATATTTCTAAGTGGGACGGATTTCACTTCGAATCCTACTAATAAGTAGAATCGGTGTTTGTACATCATTCCTTCTCCATTATAAGACTATTGTGGACAAAACACTACAAACCATTTCAAAATAGTCCACACGCTCCTAACTAGCCCTTTTCTTTCTCTCCCACCTTCTTATCTTTCTAAGAGGGACGGATTTCACTTCGAATCCTACTAATAAGTTGAATCGGTGTTTGTACATCATTCCTTCACCAATATAAGTTTCTTATTGTCAACAACACCATAAAGCGTACCGAAATAGTGCACACGCTCCTAACTAGCCCTTTTCTTTCTCGCCAACCTTCTTATCTTTCTAAGTGAGACGGATTTCACTTCGAATCCTACTAATAAGTAGAATCGGTGTTTGTACATCATTCCTTCTCCATTATAAGACTATTGTGGACAAAACACTACAAACCATTTCAAAATAGTCCACACGCTCCTAACTAGCCCTTTTCTTTCTCTCCAACCTTCTTTTCTTTCTAAGTGGGACAGATTTCACTTCGAATCCTACTAATAAGTTGAATTGGTGTTTGTTCATCATTCCTTCTCCATTATAAGACTATTGTGGACAAAACACTACAAACCATTTCAAAATAGTCCACACGCTCCTAACTAGCCCTTTTCTTTCTCTCCAACCTTCTTTTCTTTCTAAGTGGGATGGATTTCACTTCGAATCCTACTAAAAAGTAGAATCGATGTTTGTACATCATTCCTTCTCCATTATAAGACTATTGTGGACAAAACACTACAAACCATTTCAAAATAGTCCACACGCTCCTTACTAGCCCTTTTCTTTCTCTCCAACCTTCTTATCTTTCTAAGTGGGACGGATTTCACTTCGAATCCTACTAATAAGTTGAATCGGTGTTTGTACATCATTCCTTCACCAATATAAGTTTCTTATTGTCAACAACACCATAAAGCGTACCGAAATAGTCCACACGCTCCTAACTAGCCCTTTTTTATCTCTCCAACCTTTTTATATTTCTAAGTGGGACGGATTTCACTTCGAATCCTACTAATAAGTAGAATCGGTGTTTGTACATCATTCCTTCTCCATTATAAGACTATTGTGGACAAAACACTACAAACCATTTCAAAATAGTCCACACGCTCCTAACTAGCCCTTTTCTTTCTCTCCCACCTTCTTATCTTTCTAAGTGGGACGGATTTCACTTCGAATCCTACTAATAAGTTGAATCGGTGTTTGTACATCATTCCTTCACCAATATAAGTTTCTTATTGTCAACAACACCATAAAGCGTACCGAAATAGTGCACACGCTCCTAACTAGCCCTTTTCTTTCTCGCCAACCTTCTTATCTTTCTAAGTGAGACGGATTTCACTTCGAATCCTACTAATAAGTAGAATCGGTGTTTGTACATCATTCCTTCTCCATTATAAGACTATTGTGGACAAAACACTACAAACCATTTCAAAATAGTCCACACGCTCCTAACTAGCCATTTTCTTTCTCTCCAACCTGCTTTTCTTTCTAAGTGGGACGGATTTCACTTCGAATCCTACTAATAAGTTGAATTGGTGTTTGTTCATCATTCCTTCTCCATTATAAGACTATTGTGGACAAAACACTACAAACCATTTCAAAATAGTCCACACGCTCCTAACTAGCCCTTTTCTTTCTCTCCAACCTTCTTATCTTTCTAAGTGGGACGGATTTCACTTCGAATCCTACTAATAAGTTGAATCGGTGTTTGTACATCATTCCTTCACCAATATAAGTTTCTTATTGTCAACAACACCATAAAGCGTACCGAAATAGTCCACACGCTCCTAACTAGCCCTTTTTTTTCTCTCCAACCTTCTTATATTTCTAAGTGGGACGGATTTCACTTCGAATCCTACTAATAAGTAGAATCGGTGTTTGTACATCATTCCTTCTCCATTATAAGACTATTGTGGACAAAACACTACAAACCATTTCAAAATAGTCCACACGCTCCTAACTAGCCCTTTTCTTTCTCTCCAACCTTCTTTTCTTTCTAAGTGGGACAGATTTCACTTCGAATCCTACTAATAAGTTGAATTGGTGTTTGTTCATCATTCCTTCTCCATTATAAGACTATTGTGGACAAAACACTACAAACCATTTCAAAATAGTCCACACGCTCCTAACTAGCCCTTTTCTTTCTCTCCAACCTTCTTTTCTTTCTAAGTGGGATGGATTTCACTTCGAATCCTACTAAAAAGTAGAATCGATGTTTGTACATCATTCCTTCTCCATTATAAGACTATTGTGGACAAAACTCTACAAACCATTTCAAAATAGTCCACACGCTCCTTACTAGCCCTTTTCTTTCTCTCCAACCTTCTTATCTTTCTAAGTGGGACGGATTTCACTTCGAATCCTACTAATAAGTTGAATCGGTGTTTGTACATCATTCCTTCACCAATATAAGTTTCTTATTGTCAACAACACCATAAAGCGTACCGAAATAGTCCACACGCTCCTAACTAGCCCTTTTTTATCTCTCCAACCTTTTTATATTTCTAAGTGGGACGGATTTCACTTCGAATCCTACTAATAAGTAGAATCGGTGTTTGTACATCATTCCTTCTCCATTATAAGACTATTGTGGACAAAACACTACAAACCATTTCAAAATAGTCCACACGCTCCTAACTAGCCCTTTTCTTTCTCTCCCACCTTCTTATCTTTCTAAGTGGGACGGATTTCACTTCGAATCCTACTAATAAGTTGAATCGGTGTTTGTACATCATTCCTTCACCAATATAAGTTTCTTATTGTCAACAACACCATAAAGCGTACCGAAATAGTTCACACGCTCCTAACTAGCCCTTTTTTTTCTCTCCAACCTTCTTATATTTCTAAGTGGGACGGATTTCAATTCGAATCCTACTAATAAGTAGAATCGGTGTTTGTACATCATTCCTTCTCCATTATAAGACTATTGTGGACAAAACACTACAAACCATTTCAAAATAGTCCACACGCTCCTAACTAGCCCTTTCCTTTCTCTCCAACCTTCTTATCTCTCTAAGTGGAACGGATTTCACTTCGAATCCTACTAATAAGTAGAATCGGTGTTTGCACATCATTCCTTCAACAATATAAGTTTTTTATGTCAACAACACCATAAAGCGTACCGAAATAGTGCACACGCTCCTAACTAGCCCTTTTCTTTCTCTCCAACCTTCTTATCTTTCTAAGTGAGACGGATTTCACTTCGAATCCTACTAATAAGTAGAATCGGTGTTTGTACATCATTCCTTCTCCATTATAAGACTATTGTGGACAAAACACTACAAACCATTTCAAAATAGTCCACACGCTCCTAACTAGCCATTTTCTTTCTCTCCAACCTGCTTTTCTTTCTAAGTGGGACGGATTTCACTTCGAATCCTACTAATAAGTTGAATTGGTGTTTGTTCATCATTCCTTCTCCATTATAAGACTATTGTGGACAAAACACTACAAACCATTTCAAAATAGTCCACACGCTCCTAACTAGCCCTTTTCTTTCTCTCCAACCTTCTTATCTTTCTAAGTGGGACGGATTTCACTTCGAATCCTACTAATAAGTTGAATCGGTGTTTGTACATCATTCCTTCACCAATATAAGTTTCTTATTGTCAACAACACCATAAAGCGTACCGAAATAGTCCACACGCTCCTAACTAGCCCTTTTTTTTCTCTCCAACCTTCTTATATTTCTAAGTGGGACGGATTTCACTTCGAATCCTACTAATAAGTAGAATCGGTGTTTGTACATCATTCCTTCTCCATTATAAGACTATTGTGGACAAAACACTACAAACCATTTCAAAATAGTCCACACGCTCCTAACTAGCCCTTTTCTTTCTCTCCAACCTTCTTTTCTTTCTAAGTGGGACAGATTTCACTTCGAATCCTACTAATAAGTTGAATTGGTGTTTGTTCATCATTCCTTCTCCATTATAAGACTATTGTGGACAAAACACTACAAACCATTTCAAAATAGTCCACACGCTCCTAACTAGCCCTTTTCTTTCTCTCCAACCTTCTTTTCTTTCTAAGTAGGATGGATTTCACTTCGAATCCTACTAAAAAGTAGAATCGATGTTTGTACATCATTCCTTCTCCATTATAAGACTATTGTGGACAAAACACTACAAACCATTTCAAAATAGTCCACACGCTCCTTACTAGCCCTTTTCTTTCTCTCCAACCTTCTTATCTTTCTAAGTGGGACGGATTTCACTTCGAATCCTACTAATAAGTTGAATCGGTGTTTGTACATCATTCCTTCACCAATATAAGTTTCTTATTGTCAAGAACACCATAAAGCGTACCGAAATAGTCCACACGCTCCTAACTAGCCCTTTTCTTTCTCTCCAACCTTCTTTTCTTTCTAAGTGGGACGGATTTCACTTCGAATCCTACTAATAAGTTGAATTGGTGTTTGTTCATCATTCCTTCTCCATTATAAGACTATTGTGGACAAAACACTACAAATTGTACATCATTCCTTCTCCATTATAAGACTATTGTGGACAAAACACTACAAACCATTTCAAAATAGTCCACACGCTCCTAACTAGCCCTTTTCTTTCTCTCCAACCTTCTTATCTTTCTAAGTGGGACGGATTTCACTTCGAATCCTACTAATAAGTTGAATCGGTGTTTGTACATCATTCCTTCACCAATATAAGTTTCTTATTGTCAACAACACCATAAAGCGTACCGAAATAGTCCACACGCTCCTAACTAGCCCTTTTTTTTCTCTCAAACCTTCTTATATTTCTAAGTGGGACGGATTTCACTTCGAATCCTACTAATAAGTAGAATCGGTGTTTGTACATCATTCCTTCTCCATTATAAGACTATTGTGGACAAAACACTACAAACCATTTCAAAATAGTCCACACGCTCCTAACTAGCCCTTTTCTTTCTCTCCAACCTTCTTTTCTTTCTAAGTGGGATGGATTTCACTTCGAATCCTACTAAAAAGTAGAATCGATGTTTGTACATCATTCCTTCTCCATTATAAGACTATTGTGGACAAAACACTACAAACCATTTCAAAATAGTCCACACGCTCCTTACTAGCCCTTTTCTTTCTCTCCAACCTTCTTATCTTTCTAAGTGGGACGGATTTCACTTCGAATCCTACTAATAAGTTGAATCGGTGTTTGTACATCATTCCTTCACCAATATAAGTTTCTTATTGTCAACAACACCATAAAGCGTACCGAAATAGTCCACACGCTCCTAACTAGCCCTTTTTTATCTCTCCAACCTTTTAATATTTCTAAGTGGGACGGATTTCACTTCGAATCCTACTAATAAGTAGAATCGGTGTTTGTACATCATTCCTTCTCCATTATAAGACTATTGTGGACAAAACACTACAAACCATTTCAAAATAGTCCACACGCTCCTAACTAGCCCTTTTCTTTCTCTCCCACCTTCTTATCTTTCTAAGTGGGACGGATTTCACTTCGAATCCTACTAATAAGTTGAATCGGTGTTTGTACATCATTCCTTCACCAATATAAGTTTCTTATTGTCAACAACACCATAAAGCGTACCGAAATAGTTCACACGCTCCTAACTAGCCCTTTTTTTTCTCTCCAACCTTCTTATATTTCTAAGTGGGACGGATTTCAATTCGAATCCTACTAATAAGTAGAATCGGTGTTTGTACATCATTCCTTCTCCATTATAAGACTATTGTGGACAAAACACTACAAACCATTTCAAAATAGTCCACACGCTCCTAACTAGCCCTTTCCTTTCTCTCCAACCTTCTTATCTCTCTAAGTGGAACGGATTTCACTTCGAATCCTACTAATAAGTAGAATCGGTGTTTGCACATCATTCCTTCACCAATATAAGTTTTTTATGTCAACAACACCATAAAGCGTACCGAAATAGTGCACACGCTCCTAACTAGCCCTTTTCTTTCTCTCCAACCTTCTTATCTTTCTAAGTGAGACGGATTTCACTTCGAATCCTACTAATAAGTAGAATCGGTGTTTGTACATCATTCCTTCTCCATTATAAGACTATTGTGGACAAAACACTACAAACCATTTCAAAATAGTCCACACGCTCCTAACTAGCCATTTTCTTTCTCTCCAACCTGCTTTTCTTTCTAAGTGGGACGGATTTCACTTCGAATCCTACTAATAAGTTGAATTGGTGTTTGTTCATCATTCCTTCTCCATTATAAGACTATTGTGGACAAAACACTACAAACCATTTCAAAATAGTCCACACGCTCCTAACTAGCCCTTTTCTTTCTCTCCAACCTTCTTATCTTTCTAAGTGGGACGGATTTCACTTCGAATCCTACTAATAAGTTGAATCGGTGTTTGTACATCATTCCTTCACCAATATAAGTTTCTTATTGTCAACAACACCATAAAGCGTACCGAAATAGTCCACACGCTCCTAACTAGCCCTTTTTTTTCTCTCCAACCTTCTTATATTTCTAAGTGGGACGGATTTCACTTCGAATCCTACTAATAAGTAGAATCGGTGTTTGTACATCATTCCTTCTCCATTATAAGACTATTGTGGACAAAACACTACAAACCATTTCAAAATAGTCCACACGCTCCTAACTAGCCCTTTTCTTTCTCTCCAACCTTCTTTTCTTTCTAAGTGGGACAGATTTCACTTCGAATCCTACTAATAAGTTGAATTGGTGTTTGTTCATCATTCCTTCTCCATTATAAGACTATTGTGGACAAAACACTACAAACCATTTCAAAATAGTCCACACGCTCCTAACTAGCCCTTTTCTTTCTCTCCAACCTTCTTTTCTTTCTAAGTAGGATGGATTTCACTTCGAATCCTACTAAAAAGTAGAATCGATGTTTGTACATCATTCCTTCTCCATTATAAGACTATTGTGGACAAAACACTACAAACCATTTCAAAATAGTCCACACGCTCCTTACTAGCCCTTTTCTTTCTCTCCAACCTTCTTTTCTTTCTAAGTGGGACAGATTTCACTTCGAATCCTACTAATAAGTTGAATCGGTGTTTGTACATCATTCCTTCACCAATATAAGTTTCTTATTGTCAACAACACCATAAAGCGTACCGAAATAGTCCACACGCTCCTAACTAGCCCTTTTTTTTCTCTCCAACCTTCTTATATTTCTAAGTGGGACGGATTTCACTTCGAATCCTACTAATAAGTAGAATCGGTGTTTGTACATCATTCCTTCTCCATTATAAGACTATTGTGGACAAAACACTACAAACCATTTCAAAATAGTCCACACGCTCCTAACTAGCCCTTTTCTTTCTCTCCAACCTTCTTTTCTTTCTAAGTGGGACAGATTTCACTTCGAATCCTACTAATAAGTTGAATTGGTGTTTGTTCATCATTCCTTCTCCATTATAAGACTATTGTGGACAAAACACTACAAACCATTTCAAAATAGTCCACACGCTCCTAACTAGCCCTTTTCTTTCTCTCCAACCTTCTTTTCTTTCTAAGTAGGATGGATTTCACTTCGAATCCTACTAAAAAGTAGAATCGATGTTTGTACATCATTCCTTCTCCATTATAAGACTATTGTGGACAAAACACTACAAACCATTTCAAAATAGTCCACACGCTCCTTACTAGCCCTTTTCTTTCTCTCCAACCTTCTTATCTTTCTAAGTGGGACGGATTTCACTTCGAATCCTACTAATAAGTTGAATCGGTGTTTGTACATCATTCCTTCACCAATATAAGTTTCTTATTGTCAAGAACACCATAAAGCGTACCGAAATAGTCCACACGCTCCTAACTAGCCCTTTTCTTTCTCTCCAACCTTCTTTTCTTTCTAAGTGGGACGGATTTCACTTCGAATCCTACTAATAAGTTGAATTGGTGTTTGTTCATCATTCCTTCTCCATTATAAGACTATTGTGGACAAAACACTACAAATTGTACATCATTCCTTCTCCATTATAAGACTATTGTGGACAAAACACTACAAACCATTTCAAAATAGTCCACACGCTCCTAACTAGCCCTTTTCTTTCTCTCCAACCTTCTTATCTTTCTAAGTGGGACGGATTTCACTTCGAATCCTACTAATAAGTTGAATCGGTGTTTGTACATCATTCCTTCACCAATATAAGTTTCTTATTGTCAACAACACCATAAAGCGTACCGAAATAGTCCACACGCTCCTAACTAGCCCTTTTTTTTCTCTCAAACCTTCTTATATTTCTAAGTGGGACGGATTTCACTTCGAATCCTACTAATAAGTAGAATCGGTGTTTGTACATCATTCCTTCTCCATTATAAGACTATTGTGGACAAAACACTACAAACCATTTCAAAATAGTCCACACGCTCCTAACTAGCCCTTTTCTTTCTCTCCAACCTTCTTATCTTTCTAAGTGGGACGGATTTCACTTCGAATCCTACTAATAAGTTGAATCGGTGTTTGTACATCATTTCTTCACCAATATAAGTTTCTTATTGTCAACAACACCATAAAGCGTACCGAAATAGTCCACACGCTCCTAACTAGCCCTTTTCTTTCTCTCCAACCTTCTTTTCTTTCTAATTGGGACGGGTTTCACTTCGAATCCTACTAATAAGTAGAATCGGTGTTTGTACATCATTCCTTCTCCATTATAAGACTATTGTGGACAAAACACTACAAACCATTTCAAAATAGTCCACACGCTTCTAACTATCCCTTTTCTTTCTCTCCAACCTTCTTATCTTTCTAAGTGGGACAGATTTCACTTCGAATCCTACTAATAAGTTGAATCGGTATTTGTACATCATTCCTTCACCAATATAAGTTTCTTATTGTCAAGAACACCATAAAGCGTACCGAAATAGTCCACACGCTCCTAACTAGCCCTTTTCTTTCTCTCCAACCTTCTTTTCTTTCTAAGTGGGACGGATTTCACTTCGAATCCTACTAATAAGTTGAATTGGTGTTTGTTCATCATTCCTTCTCCATTATAAGACTATTGTGAACAAAACACTACAAACCATTTCAAAATAGTCCACACGCTCCTAACTAGCCCTTTTCTTTCTCTCCAACCTTCTTATCTTTCTAAGTGGGACGGATTTCACTTCGAATCCTACTAATAAGTTGAATCGGTGTTTGTACATCATTCCTTCACCAATATAAGTCTCTTATTGTCAACAACACCATAAAGCGTACCGAAATAGTCCACACGCTCCTAACTAGCCCTTTTTTTTCTCTCCAACCTTCTTATATTTCTAAGTGGGACGGATTTCACTTCGAATCCTACTAATAAGTAGAATCGGTGTTTGTACATCATTCCTTCTCCATTATAAGACTATTGTGGACAAAACACTACAAACCATTTCAAAATAGTCCACACGCTCCTAACTAGCCCTTTTCTTTCTCTCCAACCTTCTTATCTTTCTAAGTGGGACGGATTTCACTTCGAATCCTACTAATAAGTTGAATCGGTGTTTGTACATCATTCCTTCACCAATATAAGTTTCTTATTGTCAACAACACCATAAAGCGTACCGAAATAGTCCACACGCTCCTAACTAGCCCTTATCTTTCTCTCCAACCTTCATATCTTTCTAAGTGAGACGGATTTCACTTCGAATCCTACTACTAAGTTGAATTGGTGTTTGTTCATCATTCCTTCTCCATTATAAGACTATTGTGGACAAAACACTACAAACCATTTCAAAGTAGTCCACACGCTCCTAACTAGCCCTTTTCTTTCTCTCCAACCTTCTTATCTTTCTAAGTGGGACGGATTTCACTTCGAATCCTACTAATAAGTTGAATCGGTGTTTGTACATCATTCCTTCACCAATATAAGTTTCTTATTGTCAACAACACCATAAAGCGTACCGAAATAGTCCACACGCTCCTAACTAGCCCTTATCTTTCTCTCCAACCTTCATATCTTTCTAAGTGAGACGGATTTCACTTCGAATCCTACTACTAAGTTGAATTGGTGTTTGTTCATCATTCCTTCTCCATTATAAGACTATTGTGGACAAAACACTACAAACCATTTCAAAATAGTCCACACGCTCCTAACTAGCCCTTTTCTTTCTCTCCAACCTTCTTTTCTTTCTAAGTGGGACGGATTTCACTTCGAATCCTACTAATAAGTAGAATCGGTGTTTGTACATCATTCCTTCACCAGTATAAGTTGCTTATTGTCAACAACACCATAAAGCGTACCGAAATAGTCCACACGCTCCTAACTAGCCCTTTTCTTTCTCTCCAACCTTCTTATCTTTCTAAGTGGGACGGACTTCACTTCGAATCCTACTAATAAGTTGAATCGGTGTTTGTACATCATTCCTTCTCCATTATAAGACTATTGTGGACAAAACACTACAAACCATTTCAAAATAGTCCACACGCTCCTAACTAGCCCTTTTCTTTCTCTCCAACCTTCTTTTCTTTCTAAGTGGGACGGATTTCACTTCGAATCCTACTAATAAGTTGAATCGGTATTTGTACATCATTCCTTCACCAATATAAGTTTCTTATTGTCAACAACACCATAAAGCGTACCGAAATAGTCCACACGCTCCTAACTAGCCCTTTTCTTTCTCTCCAACCTTCTTATCTTTCTAAGTGGGACGGACTTCACTTCGAATCCTACTAATAAGTTGAATCGGTGTTTGTACATCATTCCTTCTCCATTATAAGACTATTGTGGACAAAACACTACAAACCATTTCAAAATAGTCCACACGCTCCTAACTAGCCCTTTTCTTTCTCTCCAACCTTCTTTTCTTTCTAATTGGGACGGGTTTCACTTCGAATCCTACTAATAAGTAGAATCGGTGTTTGTACATCATTCCTTCTCCATTATAAGACTATTGTGGACAAAACACTACAAACCATTTCAAAATAGTCCACACGCTCCTAACTATCCCTTTTCTTTCTCTCCAAGCTTCTTATCTTTCTAAGTGGGACAGATTTCACTTCGAATCCTACTAATAAGTTGAATCGGTATTTGTACATCATTCCTTCACCAATATAAGTTTCTTATTGTCAAGAACACCATAAAGCGTACCGAAATAGTCCACACGCTCCTAACTAGCCCTTTTCTTTCTCTCCAACCTTCTTTTCTTTCTAAGTGGGACGGATTTCACTTCGAATCCTACTAATATGTTGAATTGGTGTTTGTTCATCATTCCTTCTCCATTATAAGACTATTGTGGACAAAACACTACAAACCATTTCAAAATAGTCCAGACGCTCCTAACTAGCCCTTTTCTTTCTCTCCAACTTTCTTATCTTTCTAAGTGGGACGGATTTCACTTCGAATCCTACTAATAAGTTGAATCGGTGTTTGTACATCATTCCTTCACCAATATAAGTTTCTTATTGTCAACAACACCATAAAGCGTACCGAAATAGTCCACACGCTCCTAACTAGCCCTTTTTTTTCTCTCCAACCTTCTTATATTTCTAAGTGGGACGGATTTCACTTCGAATCCTACTAATAAGTAGAATCGGTGTTTGTACATCATTCCTTCTCCATTATAAGACTATTGTGGACAAAACACTACAAACCATTTCAAAATAGTCCACACGCTCCTAACTAGCCCTTTTCTTTCTCTCCAACCTTCTTTTCTTTCTAAGTGGGACAGATTTCACTTCGAATCCTACTAATAAGTTGAATTGGTGTTTGTTCATCATTCCTTCTCCATTATAAGACTATTGTGGACAAAACACTACAAACCATTTCAAAATAGTCCACACGCTCCTAACTAGCCCTTTTCTTTCTCTCCAACCTTCTTTTCTTTCTAAGTGGGATGGATTTCACTTCGAATCCTACTAAAAAGTAGAATCGATGTTTGTACATCATTCCTTCTCCATTATAAGACTATTGTGGACAAAACACTACAAACCATTTCAAAATAGTCCACACGCTCCTTACTAGCCCTTTTCTTTCTCTCCAATCTTCTTATCTTTCTAAGTGGGACGGATTTCACTTCGAATCCTACTAATAAGTTGAATCGGTGTTTGTACATCATTCCTTCACCAATATAAGTTTCTTATTGTCAAGAACACCATAAAGCGTACCGAAATAGTCCACACGCTCCTAACTAGCCCTTTTCTTTCTCTCCAACCTTCTTTTCTTTCTAAGTGGGACGGATTTCACTTCGAATCCTACTAATAAGTTGAATTGGTGTTTGTTCATCATTCCTTCTCCATTATAAGACTATTGTGGACAAAACACTACAAATTGTACATCATTCCTTCTCCATTATAAGACTATTGTGGACAAAACACTACAAACCATTTCAAAATAGTCCACACGCTCCTAACTAGCCCTTTTCTTTCTCTCCAACCTTCTTATCTTTCTAAGTGGGACGGATTTCACTTCGAATCCTACTAATAAGTTGAATCGGTGTTTGTACATCATTTCTTCACCAATATAAGTTTCTTATTGTCAACAACACCATAAAGCGTACCGAAATAGTCCACACGCTCCTAACTAGCCCTTTTTTTTCTCTCCAACCTTCTTATATTTCTAAGTGGGATGGATTTCACTTCGAATCCTACTAATAAGTAGAATCGGTGTTTGTACATCATTCCTTCTCCATTATAAGACTATTGTGGACAAAACACTACAAACCATTTCAAAATAGTCCACACGCTTCTAACTATCCCTTTTCTTTCTCTCCAACCTTCTTATCTTTCTAAGTGGGACAGATTTCACTTCGAATCCTACTAATAAGTTGAATCGGTATTTGTACATCATTCCTTCACCAATATAAGTTTCTTATTGTCAAGAACACCATAAAGCGTACCGAAATAGTCCACACGCTCCTAACTAGCCCTTTTCTTTCTCTCCAACCTTCTTTTCTTTCTAAGTGGGACGGATTTCACTTCGAATCCTACTAATAAGTTGAATTGGTGTTTGTTCATCATTCCTTCTCCATTATAAGACTATTGTGGACAAAACACTACAAACCATTTCAAAATAGTCCACACGCTCCTAACTAGCCCTTTTCTTTCTCTCCAACCTTCTTATCTTTCTAAGTGGGACGGATTTCACTTCGAATCCTACTAATAAGTTGAATCGGTGTTTGTACATCATTCCTTCACCAATATAAGTTTCTTATTGTCAACAACACCATAAAGCGTACCGAAATAGTCCACACGCTCCTAACTAGCCCTTTTTTTTCTCTCCAACCTTCTTATATTTCTAAGTGGGACGGATTTCACTTCGAATCCTACTAATAAGTAGAATCGGTGTTTGTACATCATTCCTTCTCCATTATAAGACTATTGTGGACAAAACACTACAAACCATTTCAAAATAGTCCACACGCTCCTAACTAGCCCTTTTCTTTCTCTCCAACCTTCTTATCTTTCTAAGTGGGACGGATTTCACTTCGAATCCTACTAATAAGTTGAATCGGTGTTTGTACATCATTTCTTCACCAATATAAGTTTCTTATTGTCAACAACACCATAAAGCGTACCGAAATAGTCCACACGCTCCTAACTAGCCCTTTTTTTTCTCTCCAACCTTCTTATATTTCTAAGTGGGATGGATTTCACTTCGAATCCTACTAATAAGTAGAATCGGTGTTTGTACATCATTCCTTCTCCATTATAAGACTATTGTGGACAAAACACTACAAACCATTTCAAAATAGTCCACACGCTTCTAACTATCCCTTTTCTTTCTCTCCAACCTTCTTATCTTTCTAAGTGGGACAGATTTCACTTCGAATCCTACTAATAAGTTGAATCGGTATTTGTACATCATTCCTTCACCAATATAAGTTTCTTATTGTCAAGAACACCATAAAGCGTACCGAAATAGTCCACACGCTCCTAACTAGCCCTTTTCTTTCTCTCCAACCTTCTTTTCTTTCTAAGTGGGACGGATTTCACTTCGAATCCTACTAATAAGTTGAATTGGTGTTTGTTCATCATTCCTTCTCCATTATAAGACTATTGTGAACAAAACACTACAAACCATTTCAAAATAGTCCACACGCTCCTAACTAGCCCTTTTCTTTCTCTCCAACCTTCTTTTCTTTCTAAGTGGGACAGATTTCACTTCGAATCCTACTAATAAGTTGAATTGGTGTTTGTTCATCATTCCTTCTCCATTATAAGACTATTGTGGACAAAACACTACAAACCATTTCAAAATAGTCCACACGCTCCTAACTAGCCCTTTTCTTTCTCTCCAACCTTCTTTTCTTTCTAAGTGGGATGGATTTCACTTCGAATCCTACTAAAAAGTAGAATCGATGTTTGTACATCATTCCTTCTCCATTATAAGACTATTGTGGACAAAACACTACAAACCATTTCAAAATAGTCCACACGCTCCTTACTAGCCCTTTTCTTTCTCTCCAATCTTCTTATCTTTCTAAGTGGGACGGATTTCACTTCGAATCCTACTAATAAGTTGAATCGGTGTTTGTACATCATTCCTTCACCAATATAAGTTTCTTATTGTCAAGAACACCATAAAGCGTACCGAAATAGTCCACACGCTCCTAACTAGCCCTTTTCTTTCTCTCCAACCTTCTTTTCTTTCTAAGTGGGACGGATTTCACTTCGAATCCTACTAATAAGTTGAATTGGTGTTTGTTCATCATTCCTTCTCCATTATAAGACTATTGTGGACAAAACACTACAAATTGTACATCATTCCTTCTCCATTATAAGACTATTGTGGACAAAACACTACAAACCATTTCAAAATAGTCCACACGCTCCTAACTAGCCCTTTTCTTTCTCTCCAACCTTCTTATCTTTCTAAGTGGGACGGATTTCACTTCGAATCCTACTAATAAGTTGAATCGGTGTTTGTACATCATTTCTTCACCAATATAAGTTTCTTATTGTCAACAACACCATAAAGCGTACCGAAATAGTCCACACGCTCCTAACTAGCCCTTTTTTTTCTCTCCAACCTTCTTATATTTCTAAGTGGGATGGATTTCACTTCGAATCCTACTAATAAGTAGAATCGGTGTTTGTACATCATTCCTTCTCCATTATAAGACTATTGTGGACAAAACACTACAAACCATTTCAAAATAGTCCACACGCTTCTAACTATCCCTTTTCTTTCTCTCCAACCTTCTTATCTTTCTAAGTGGGACAGATTTCACTTCGAATCCTACTAATAAGTTGAATCGGTATTTGTACATCATTCCTTCACCAATATAAGTTTCTTATTGTCAAGAACACCATAAAGCGTACCGAAATAGTCCACACGCTCCTAACTAGCCCTTTTCTTTCTCTCCAACCTTCTTTTCTTTCTAAGTGGGACGGATTTCACTTCGAATCCTACTAATAAGTTGAATTGGTGTTTGTTCATCATTCCTTCTCCATTATAAGACTATTGTGGACAAAACACTACAAACCATTTCAAAATAGTCCACACGCTCCTAACTAGCCCTTTTCTTTCTCTCCAACCTTCTTATCTTTCTAAGTGGGACGGATTTCACTTCGAATCCTACTAATAAGTTGAATCGGTGTTTGTACATCATTCCTTCACCAATATAAGTTTCTTATTGTCAACAACACCATAAAGCGTACCGAAATAGTCCACACGCTCCTAACTAGCCCTTTTTTTTCTCTCCAACCTTCTTATATTTCTAAGTGGGACGGATTTCACTTCGAATCCTACTAATAAGTAGAATCGGTGTTTGTACATCATTCCTTCTCCATTATAAGACTATTGTGGACAAAACACTACAAACCATTTCAAAATAGTCCACACGCTCCTAACTAGCCCTTTTCTTTCTCTCCAACCTTCTTATCTTTCTAAGTGGGACGGATTTCACTTCGAATCCTACTAATAAGTTGAATCGGTGTTTGTACATCATTTCTTCACCAATATAAGTTTCTTATTGTCAACAACACCATAAAGCGTACCGAAATAGTCCACACGCTCCTAACTAGCCCTTTTTTTTCTCTCCAACCTTCTTATATTTCTAAGTGGGATGGATTTCACTTCGAATCCTACTAATAAGTAGAATCGGTGTTTGTACATCATTCCTTCTCCATTATAAGACTATTGTGGACAAAACACTACAAACCATTTCAAAATAGTCCACACGCTTCTAACTATCCCTTTTCTTTCTCTCCAACCTTCTTATCTTTCTAAGTGGGACAGATTTCACTTCGAATCCTACTAATAAGTTGAATCGGTATTTGTACATCATTCCTTCACCAATATAAGTTTCTTATTGTCAAGAACACCATAAAGCGTACCGAAATAGTCCACACGCTCCTAACTAGCCCTTTTCTTTCTCTCCAACCTTCTTTTCTTTCTAAGTGGGACGGATTTCACTTCGAATCCTACTAATAAGTTGAATTGGTGTTTGTTCATCATTCCTTCTCCATTATAAGACTATTGTGAACAAAACACTACAAACCATTTCAAAATAGTCCACACGCTCCTAACTAGCCCTTTTCTTTCTCTCCAACCTTCTTATCTTTCTAAGTGGGACGGATTTCACTTCGAATCCTACTAATAAGTTGAATCGGTGTTTGTACATCATTCCTTCACCAATATAAGTTTCTTATTGTCAACAACACCATAAAGCGTACCGAAATAGTCCACACGCTCCTAACTAGCCCTTTTTTTTCTCTCCAACCTTCTTATATTTCTAAGTGGGACGGATTTCACTTCGAATCCTACTAATAAGTAGAATCGGTGTTTGTACATCATTCCTTCTCCATTATAAGACTATTGTGGACAAAACACTACAAACCATTTCAAAATAGTCCACACGCTCCTAACTAGCCCTTTTCTTTCTCTCCAACCTTCTTATCTTTCTAAGTGGGACGGATTTCACTTCGAATCCTACTAATAAGTTGAATCGGTGTTTGTACATCATTCCTTCACCAATATAAGTTTCTTATTGTCAACAACACCATAAAGCGTACCGAAATAGTCCACACGCTCCTAACTAGCCCTTATCTTTCTCTCCAACCTTCATATCTTTCTAAGTGAGACGGATTTCACTTCGAATCCTACTACTAAGTTGAATTGGTGTTTGTTCATCATTCCTTCTCCATTATAAGACTATTGTGGACAAAACACTACAAACCATTTCAAAGTAGTCCACACGCTCCTAACTAGCCCTTTTCTTTCTCTCCAACCTTCTTATCTTTCTAAGTGGGACGGATTTCACTTCGAATCCTACTAATAAGTTGAATCGGTGTTTGTACATCATTCCTTCACCAATATAAGTTTCTTATTGTCAACAACACCATAAAGCGTACCGAAATAGTCCACACGCTCCTAACTAGCCCTTATCTTTCTCTCCAACCTTCATATCTTTCTAAGTGAGACGGATTTCACTTCGAATCCTACTACTAAGTTGAATTGGTGTTTGTTCATCATTCCTTCTCCATTATAAGACTATTGTGGACAAAACACTACAAACCATTTCAAAGTAGTCCACACGCTCCTAACTAGCCCTTTTCTTTCTCTCCAACCTTCTTATCTTTCTAAGTGGGACGGATTTCACTTCGAATCCTACTAATAAGTTGAATCGGTGTTTGTACATCATTCCTTCACCAATATAAGTTTCTTATTGTCAACAACACCATAAAGCGTACCGAAATAGTCCACACGCTCCTAACTAGCCCTTATCTTTCTCTCCAACCTTCATATCTTTCTAAGTGAGACGGATTTCACTTCGAATCCTACTACTAAGTTGAATTGGTGTTTGTTCATCATTCCTTCTCCATTATAAGACTATTGTGGACAAAACACTACAAACCATTTCAAAATAGTCCACACGCTCCTAACTAGCCCTTTTCTTTCTCTCCAACCTTCTTTTCTTTCTAAGTGGGACGGATTTCACTTCGAATCCTACTAATAAGTAGAATCGGTGTTTGTACATCATTCCTTCACCAGTATAAGTTGCTTATTGTCAACAACACCATAAAGCGTACCGAAATAGTCCACACGCTCCTAACTAGCCCTTTTCTTTCTCTCCAACCTTCTTATCTTTCTAAGTGGGACGGACTTCACTTCGAATCCTACTAATAAGTTGAATCGGTGTTTGTACATCATTCCTTCTCCATTATAAGACTATTGTGGACAAAACACTACAAACCATTTCAAAATAGTCCACACGCTCCTAACTAGCCCTTTTCTTTCTCTCCAACCTTCTTTTCTTTCTAAGTGGGACGGATTTCACTTCGAATCCTACTAATAAGTTGAATCGGTATTTGTACATCATTCCTTCACCAATATAAGTTTCTTATTGTCAACAACACCATAAAGCGTACCGAAATAGTCCACACGCTCCTAACTAGCCCTTTTCTTTCTCTCCAACCTTCTTATCTTTCTAAGTGGGACGGACTTCACTTCGAATCCTACTAATAAGTTGAATCGGTGTTTGTACATCATTCCTTCTCCATTATAAGACTATTGTGGACAAAACACTACAAACCATTTCAAAATAGTCCACACGCTCCTAACTAGCCCTTTTCTTTCTCTCCAACCTTCTTTTCTTTCTAATTGGGACGGGTTTCACTTCGAATCCTACTAATAAGTAGAATCGGTGTTTGTACATCATTCCTTCTCCATTATAAGACTATTGTGGACAAAACACTACAAACCATTTAAAAATAGTCCACACGCTCCTAACTATCCCTTTTCTTTCTCTCCAAGCTTCTTATCTTTCTAAGTGGGACAGATTTCACTTCGAATCCTACTAATAAGTTGAATCGGTATTTGTACATCATTCCTTCACCAATATAAGTTTCTTATTGTCAAGAACACCATAAAGCGTACCGAAATAGTCCACACGCTCCTAACTAGCCCTTTTCTTTCTCTCCAACCTTCTTTTCTTTCTAAGTGGGACGGATTTCACTTCGAATCCTACTAATATGTTGAATTGGTGTTTGTTCATCATTCCTTCTCCATTATAAGACTATTGTGGACAAAACACTACAAACCATTTCAAAATAGTCCAGACGCTCCTAACTAGCCCTTTTCTTTCTCTCCAACTTTCTTATCTTTCTAAGTGGGACGGATTTCACTTCGAATCCTACTAATAAGTTGAATCGGTGTTTGTACATCATTCCTTCACCAATATAAGTTTCTTATTGTCAACAACACCATAAAGCGTACCGAAATAGTCCACACGCTCCTAACTAGCCCTTTTTTTTCTCTCCAACCTTCTTATATTTCTAAGTGGGACGGATTTCACTTCGAATCCTACTAATAAGTAGAATCGGTGTTTGTACATCATTCCTTCTCCATTATAAGACTATTGTGGACAAAACACTACAAACCATTTCAAAATAGTCCACACGCTCCTAACTAGCCCTTTTCTTTCTCTCCAACCTTCTTTTCTTTCTAAGTGGGACAGATTTCACTTCGAATCCTACTAATAAGTTGAATTGGTGTTTGTTCATCATTCCTTCTCCATTATAAGACTATTGTGGACAAAACACTACAAACCATTTCAAAATAGTCCACACGCTCCTAACTAGCCCTTTTCTTTCTCTCCAACCTTCTTTTCTTTCTAAGTGGGATGGATTTCACTTCGAATCCTACTAAAAAGTAGAATCGATGTTTGTACATCATTCCTTCTCCATTATAAGACTATTGTGGACAAAACACTACAAACCATTTCAAAATAGTCCACACGCTCCTTACTAGCCCTTTTCTTTCTCTCCAATCTTCTTATCTTTCTAAGTGGGACGGATTTCACTTCGAATCCTACTAATAAGTTGAATCGGTGTTTGTACATCATTCCTTCACCAATATAAGTTTCTTATTGTCAAGAACACCATAAAGCGTACCGAAATAGTCCACACGCTCCTAACTAGCCCTTTTCTTTCTCTCCAACCTTCTTTTCTTTCTAAGTGGGACGGATTTCACTTCGAATCCTACTAATAAGTTGAATTGGTGTTTGTTCATCATTCCTTCTCCATTATAAGACTATTGTGGACAAAACACTACAAATTGTACATCATTCCTTCTCCATTATAAGACTATTGTGGACAAAACACTACAAACCATTTCAAAATAGTCCACACGCTCCTAACTAGCCCTTTTCTTTCTCTCCAACCTTCTTATCTTTCTAAGTGGGACGGATTTCACTTCGAATCCTACTAATAAGTTGAATCGGTGTTTGTACATCATTCCTTCACCAATATAAGTTTCTTATTGTCAACAACACCATAAAGCGTACCGAAATAGTCCACACGCTCCTAACTAGCCCTTTTTTTTCTCTCAAACCTTCTTATATTTCTAAGTGGGACGGATTTCACTTCGAATCCTACTAATAAGTAGAATCGGTGTTTGTACATCATTCCTTCTCCATTATAAGACTATTGTGGACAAAACACTACAAACCATTTCAAAATAGTCCACACGCTCCTAACTAGCCCTTTTCTTTCTCTCCAACCTTCTTATCTTTCTAAGTGGGACGGATTTCACTTCGAATCCTACTAATAAGTTGAATCGGTGTTTGTACATCATTTCTTCACCAATATAAGTTTCTTATTGTCAACAACACCATAAAGCGTACCGAAATAGTCCACACGCTCCTAACTAGCCCTTTTTTTTCTCTCCAACCTTCTTATATTTCTAAGTGGGATGGATTTCACTTCGAATCCTACTAATAAGTAGAATCGGTGTTTGTACATCATTCCTTCTCCATTATAAGACTATTGTGGACAAAACACTACAAACCATTTCAAAATAGTCCACACGCTTCTAACTATCCCTTTTCTTTCTCTCCAACCTTCTTATCTTTCTAAGTGGGACAGATTTCACTTCGAATCCTACTAATAAGTTGAATCGGTATTTGTACATCATTCCTTCACCAATATAAGTTTCTTATTGTCAAGAACACCATAAAGCGTACCGAAATAGTCCACACGCTCCTAACTAGCCCTTTTCTTTCTCTCCAACCTTCTTTTCTTTCTAAGTGGGACGGATTTCACTTCGAATCCTACTAATAAGTTGAATTGGTGTTTGTTCATCATTCCTTCTCCATTATAAGACTATTGTGGACAAAACACTACAAACCATTTCAAAATAGTCCACACGCTCCTAACTAGCCCTTTTCTTTCTCTCCAACCTTCTTATCTTTCTAAGTGGGACGGATTTCACTTCGAATCCTACTAATAAGTTGAATCGGTGTTTGTACATCATTCCTTCACCAATATAAGTTTCTTATTGTCAACAACACCATAAAGCGTACCGAAATAGTCCACACGCTCCTAACTAGCCCTTTTTTTTCTCTCCAACCTTCTTATATTTCTAAGTGGGACGGATTTCACTTCGAATCCTACTAATAAGTAGAATCGGTGTTTGTACATCATTCCTTCTCCATTATAAGACTATTGTGGACAAAACACTACAAACCATTTCAAAATAGTCCACACGCTCCTAACTAGCCCTTTTCTTTCTCTCCAACCTTCTTATCTTTCTAAGTGGGACGGATTTCACTTCGAATCCTACTAATAAGTTGAATCGGTGTTTGTACATCATTCCTTCACCAATATAAGTTTCTTATTGTCAACAACACCATAAAGCGTACCGAAATAGTCCACACGCTCCTAACTAGCCCTTATCTTTCTCTCCAACCTTCATATCTTTCTAAGTGAGACGGATTTCACTTCGAATCCTACTACTAAGTTGAATTGGTGTTTGTTCATCATTCCTTCTCCATTATAAGACTATTGTGGACAAAACACTACAAACCATTTCAAAGTAGTCCACACGCTCCTAACTAGCCCTTTTCTTTCTCTCCAACCTTCTTATCTTTCTAAGTGGGACGGATTTCACTTCGAATCCTACTAATAAGATGAATCGGTGTTTGTACATCATTCCTTCACCAATATAAGTTTCTTATTGTCAACAACACCATAAAGCGTACCGAAATAGTCCACACGCTCCTAACTAGCCCTTATCTTTCTCTCCAACCTTCATATCTTTCTAAGTGAGACGGATTTCACTTCGAATCCTACTACTAAGTTGAATTGGTGTTTGTTCATCATTCCTTCTCCATTATAAGACTATTGTGGACAAAACACTACAAACCATTTCAAAATAGTCCACACGCTCCTAACTAGCCCTTTTCTTTCTCTCCAACCTTCTTTTCTTTCTAAGTGGGACGGATTTCACTTCGAATCCTACTAATAAGTAGAATCGGTGTTTGTACATCATTCCTTCACCAATATAAGTTGCTTATTGTCAACAACACCATAAAGCGTACCGAAATAGTCCACACGCTCCTAACTAGCCCTTTTCTTTCTCTCCAACCTTCTTATCTTTCTAAGTGGGACGGACTTCACTTCGAATCCTACTAATAAGTTGAATCGGTGTTTGTACATCATTCCTTCTCCATTATAAGACTATTGTGGACAAAACACTACAAACCATTTCAAAATAGTCCACACGCTCCTAACTAGCCCTTTTCTTTCTCTCCAACCTTCTTTTCTTTCTAATTGGGACGGGTTTCACTTCGAATCCTACTAATAAGTAGAATCGGTGTTTGTACATCATTCCTTCTCCATTATAAGACTATTGTGGACAAAACACTACAAACCATTTCAAAATAGTCCACACGCTCCTAACTATCCCTTTTCTTTCTCTCCAACCTTCTTATCTTTCTAAGTGGGACAGATTTCACTTCGAATCCTACTAATAAGTTGAATCGGTATTTGTACATCATTCCTTCACCAATATAAGTTTCTTATTGTCAAGAACACCATAAAGCGTACCGAAATAGTCCACACGCTCCTAACTAGCCCTTTTCTTTCTCTCCAACCTTCTTTTCTTTCTAAGTGGGACGGATTTCACTTCGAATCCTACTAATATGTTGAATTGGTGTTTGTTCATCATTCCTTCTCCATTATAAGACTATTGTGGACAAAACACTACAAACCATTTCAAAATAGTCCAGACGCTCCCAACTAGCCCTTTTCTTTCTCTCCAACTTTCTTATCTTTCTAAGTGGGACGGATTTCACTTCGAATCCTACTAATAAGTTGAATCGGTGTTTGTACATCATTCCTTCACCAATATAAGTTTCTTATTGTCAACAACACCATAAAGCGTACCGAAATAGTCCACACGCTCCTAACTAGCCCTTTTTTTTTCTCTCCAACCTTCTTATATTTCTAAGTGGGACGGATTTCACTTCGAATCCTACTAATAAGTAGAATCGGTGTTTGTACATCATTCCTTCTCCATTATAAGACTATTGTGGACAAAACACTACAAACCATTTCAAAATAGTCCACACGCTCCTAACTAGCCCTTTTCTTTCTCTCCAACCTTCTTATCTTTCTAAGTGGGACGGATTTCACTTCGAATCCTACTAATAAGTTGAATCGGTGTTTGTACATCATTCCTTCACCAATATAAGTTTCTTATTGTCAACAACACCATAAAGCGTACCGAAATAGTCCACACGCTCCTAACTAGCCCTTTTTTTTCTCTCCAACCTTCTTATATTTCTAAGTGGAACGGATTTCACTTCGAATCCTACTAATAAGTAGAATCGGTGTTTGTACATCAGTCCTTCTCCATTATAAGACTATTGTGGACAAAACACTACAAACCATTTCAAAATAGTCCACACGCTCCTAACTATCCCTTTTCTTTCTCTCCAACCTTCTTATCTTTCTAAGTGGGACAGATTTCACTTCGAATCCTACTAATAAGTTGAATCGGTATTTGTACATCATTCCTTCACCAATATAAGTTTCTGATTGTCAAGAACACCATAAAGCGTACCGAAATAGTCCACACGCTCCTAACTAGCCCTTTTCTTTCTCTCCAACCTTCTTTTCTTTCTAAGTGGGACGGATTTCACTTCGAATCCTACTAATAAGTTGAATTGGTGTTTGTTCATCATTCCTTCTCCATTATAAGACTATTGTGGACAAAACACTACAAACCATTTCAAAATAGTCCACACGCTCCTAACTAGCCCTTTTCTTTCTCTCCAACCTTCTTATCTTTCTAAGTGGGACGGATTTCACTTCGAATCCTACTAATAAGTTGAATCGGTGTTTGTACATCATTCCTTCACCAATATAAGTTTCTTATTGTCAACAACACCATAAAGCGTACCGAAATAGTCCACACGCTCCTAACTAGCCCTTTTTTTTCTCTCCAACCTTCTTATATTTCTAAGTGGGACGGATTTCACTTCGAATCCTACTAATAAGTAGAATCGGTGTTTGTACATCATTCCTTCTCCATTATAAGACTATTGTGGACAAAACACTACAAACCATTTCAAAATAGTCCACACGCTCCTAACTAGCCCTTTTCTTTCTCTCCAACCTTCTTATCTTTCTAAGTGGGACGGATTTCACTTCGAATCCTACTAATAAGTTGAATCGGTGTTTGTACATCATTCCTTCACCAATATAAGTTTCTTATTGTCAACAACACCATAAAGCGTACCGAAATAGTCCACACGCTCCTAACTAGCCCTTTTCTTTCTCTCCAACCTTCTTTTCTTTCTAAGTGGGACGGATTTCACTTCGAATCCTACTAATATGTTGAATTGGTGTTTGTTCATCATTCCTTCTCCATTATAAGACTATTGTGGACAAAACACTACAAACCATTTCAAAATAGTCCAGACGCTCCCAACTAGCCCTTTTCTTTCTCTCCAACTTTCTTATCTTTCTAAGTGGGACGGATTTCACTTCGAATCCTACTAATAAGTTGAATCGGTGTTTGTACATCATTTCTTCACCAATATAAGTTTCTTATTGTCAACAACACCATAAAGCGTACCGAAATAGTCCACACGCTCCTAACTAGCCCTTTTTTTTCTCTCCAACCTTCTTATATTTCTAAGTGGGATGGATTTCACTTCGAATCCTACTAATAAGTAGAATCGGTGTTTGTACATCATTCCTTCTCCATTATAAGACTATTGTGGACAAAACACTACAAACCATTTCAAAATAGTCCACACGCTTCTAACTATCCCTTTTCTTTCTCTCCAACCTTCTTATCTTTCTAAGTGGGACAGATTTCACTTCGAATCCTACTAATAAGTTGAATCGGTATTTGTACATCATTCCTTCACCAATATAAGTTTCTTATTGTCAAGAACACCATAAAGCGTACCGAAATAGTCCACACGCTCCTAACTAGCCCTTTTCTTTCTCTCCAACCTTCTTTTCTTTCTAAGTGGGACGGATTTCACTTCGAATCCTACTAATAAGTTGAATTGGTGTTTGTTCATCATTCCTTCTCCATTATAAGACTATTGTGGACAAAACACTACAAACCATTTCAAAATAGTCCACACGCTCCTAACTAGCCCTTTTCTTTCTCTCCAACCTTCTTATCTTTCTAAGTGGGACGGATTTCACTTCGAATCCTACTAATAAGTTGAATCGGTGTTTGTACATCATTCCTTCACCAATATAAGTTTCTTATTGTCAACAACACCATAAAGCGTACCGAAATAGTCCACACGCTCCTAACTAGCCCTTTTTTTTCTCTCCAACCTTCTTATATTTCTAAGTGGGACGGATTTCACTTCGAATCCTACTAATAAGTAGAATCGGTGTTTGTACATCATTCCTTCTCCATTATAAGACTATTGTGGACAAAACACTACAAACCATTTCAAAATAGTCCACACGCTCCTAACTAGCCCTTTTCTTTCTCTCCAACCTTCTTATCTTTCTAAGTGGGACGGATTTCACTTCGAATCCTACTAATAAGTTGAATCGGTGTTTGTACATCATTCCTTCACCAATATAAGTTTCTTATTGTCAACAACACCATAAAGCGTACCGAAATAGTCCACACGCTCCTAACTAGCCCTTTTTTTTCTCTCCAACCTTCTTATATTTCTAAGTGGGACGGATTTCACTTCGAATCCTACTAATAAGTAGAATCGGTGTTTGTACATCATTCCTTCTCCATTATAAGATTATTGTGGACAAAACACTACAAACCATTTCAAAATAGTCCACACGCTCCTAACTATCCCTTTTCTTTCTCTCCAACCTTCTTATCTTTCTAAGTGGGACAGATTTCACTTCGAATCCTACTAATAAGTTGAATCGGTATTTGTACATCATTCCTTCACCAATATAAGTTTCTTATTGTCAAGAACACCATAAAGCGTACCGAAATAGTCCACACGCTCCTAACTAGCCCTTTTCTTTCTCTCCAACCTTCATTTCTTTCTAAGTGGGACGGATTTCACTTCGAATCCTACTAATAAGTTGAATTGGTGTTTGTTCATCATTCCTTCTCCATTATAAGACTATTGTGGACAAAACACTACAAACCATTTCAAAATAGTCCACACGCTCCTAACTAGCCCTTTTCTTTCTCTCCTACCTTCTTATCTTTCTAAGTGGGACGGATTTCACTTCGAATCCTACTAATAAGTTGAATCGGTGTTTGTACATCATTCCTTCACCAATATAAGTTTCTTATTGTCAACAACACCATAAAGCGTACCGAAATAGTCCACACGCTCCTAACTAGCCCTTTTTTTCTCTCGAACCTTCTTATATTTCTAAGTGGGACGGATTTCACTTCGAATCCTACTAATAAGTAGAATCGGTGTTTGTACATCAATCCTTCTCCATTATAAGACTATTGTGGACAAAACACTACAAACCATTTCAAAATAGTCCACACGCTCCTAACTAGCCCTTTTCTTTCTCTCCAACCTTCTTATCTTTCTAAGTGGGACGGATTTCACTTCGAATCCTACTAATAAGTAGAATCGGTGTTTGTACATCATTCCTTCACCAATATAAGTTTCTTATTGTCAACAACACCATAAAGCGTACCGAAATAGTCCACACGCTCCTAACTAGCCCTTTTCTTTCTCTCCAACCTTCTTATCTTTCTAAGTGGGACGGACTTCACTTCGAATCCTACTAATAAGTTGAATCGGTGTTTGTACATCATTCCTTCTCCATTATAAGACTATTGTGGACAAAACACTACAAACCATTTCAAAATAGTCCACACGCTCCTAACTAGCCCTTTTCTTTCTCTCCAACCTTCTTTTCTTTCTAAGTGTGACGGATTTCACTTCGAATCCTACTAATAAGTTGAATCGGTGTTTGTACATCATTCCTTCACCAATATAAGTTTCTTATTGTCAACAACACCATAAAGCGTACCGAAATAGTCCACACGCTTCTAACTAGCCCTTTTTTTCTCTCCAACCTTCTTATATTTCTAAGTGGGACGGATTTCACTTCGAATCCTACTAATAAGTAGAATCGGTGTTTGTACATCATTCCTTCTCCATTATAAGACTATTGTGGACAAAACACTACAAACCATTTCAAAATAGTCCACACGCTCCTAACTAGCCCTTTTCTTTCTCTCCAACCTTCTTATCTTTCTAAGTGGGACGGATTTCACTTCGAATCCTACTAATAAGTAGAATCGGTGTTTGTACATCATTCCTTCACTAATATAAGTTTCTTATTGTCAACAACACCATAAAGCGTACCGAAATAGTCCACACGCTCCTAACTAGCCCTTTTCTTTCTCTCCAACCTTCTTATCTTTCTAAGTGGGACGGATTTCACTTCGAATCCTACTAATAAGTAGAATCGGTGTTTGTACATCATTCCTTCACCAATATAAGTTGCTTATTGTCAACAACACCATAAAGCGTACCGAAATAGTCCACACGCTCCTAACTAGCCCTTTTCTTTCTCTCCAACCTTCTTATCTTTCTAAGTGGGACGGACTTCACTTCGAATCCTACTAATAAGTTGAATCGGTGTTTGTACATCATTCCTTCTCCATTATAAGACTATTGTGGACAAAACACTACAAACCATTTCAAAATAGTCCACACGCTCCTAACTAGCCCTTTTCTTTCTCTCCAACCTTCTTTTCTTTTTAAGTGGGACGGATTTCACTTCGAATCCTACTAATAAGTTGAATCGGTATTTGTACATCATTCCTTCACCAATATAAGTTTCTTATTGTCAACAACACCATAAAGCGTACCGAAATAGTCCACACGCTCCTAACTAGCCCTTTTCTTTCTCTCCAACCTTCTTATCTTTCTAAGTGGGACGGACTTCACTTCGAATCCTACTAATAAGTTGAATCGGTGTTTGTACATCATTCCTTCTCCATTATAAGACTATTGTGGACAAAACACTACAAACCATTTCAAAATAGTCCACACGCTCCTAACTAGCCCTTTTCTTTCTCTCCAACCTTCTTTTCTTTCTAATTGGGACGGGTTTCACTTCGAATCCTACTAATAAGTAGAATCGGTGTTTGTACATCATTCCTTCTCCATTATAAGACTATTGTGGACAAAACACTACAAACCATTTCAAAATAGTCCACACGCTCCTAACTATCCCTTTTCTTTCTCTCCAACCTTCTTATCTTTCTAAGTGGGACAGATTTCACTTCGAATCCTACTAATAAGTTGAATCGGTGTTTGTACATCATTCCTTCACCAATATAAGTTTCTTATTGTCAAGAACACCATAAAGCGTACCGAAATAGTCCACACGCTCCTAACTAGCCCTTTTCTTTCTCTCCAACCTTCTTTTCTTTCTAAGTGGGACGGATTTCACTTCGAATCCTACTAATAAGTTGAATTGGTGTTTGTTCATCATTCCTTCTCCATTATAAGACTATTGTGGACAAAACACTACAAACCATTTCAAAATAGTCCACACGCTCCTAACTAGCCCTTTTCTTTCTCTCCAACCTTCTTTTCTTTCTAAGTGTGACGGATTTCACTTCGAATCCTACTAATAAGTAGAATCGGTGTTTGTACATCATTCCTTCACCAATATAAGTTGCTTATTGTCAACAACACCATAAAGCGTACCGAAATAGTCCACACGCTCCTAACTAGCCCTTTTCTTTCTCTCCAACCTTCTTATCTTTCTAAGTGGGACGGACTTCACTTCGAATCCTACTAATAAGTTGAATCGGTGTTTGTACATCATTCCTTCTCCATTATAAGACTATTGTGGACAAAACACTACAAACCATTTCAAAATAGTCCACACGCACCTAACTAGCCCTTTTCTTTCTCTCCAACCTTCTTTTCTTTCTAAGTGGGACGGATTTCACTTCGAATCCTACTAATAAGTTGAATCGGTATTTGTACATCATTCCTTCACCAATATAAGTTTCTTATTGTCAACAACACCATAAAGCGTACCGAAATAGTCCACACGCTCCTAACTAGCCCTTTTCTTTCTCTCCAACCTTCTTTTCTTTCTAAGTGGGACGGATTTCACTTCGAATCCTACTAATAAGTAGAATCGGTGTTTGTACATCATTCCTTCACCAATATAAGTTTCTTATTGTCAACAACACCATAAAGCGTACCGAAATAGTCCACACGCTCCTAACTAGCCCTTTTCTTTCTCTCCAACCTTCTTATCTTTCTAAGTGGGACGGACTTCACTTCGAATCCTACTAATAAGTTGAATCGGTGTTTGTACATCATTCCTTCTCCATTATAAGACTATTGTGGACAAAACACTACAAACCATTTCAAAATAGTCCACACGCTCCTAACTAGCCCTTTTCTTTCTCTCCAACCTTCTTTTCTTTCTAAGTGTGACGGATTTCACTTCGAATCCTACTAATAAGTTGAATCGGTGTTTGTACATCATTCCTTCACCAATATAAGTTTCTTATTGTCAACAACACCATAAAGCGTACCGAAATAGTCCACACGCTTCTAACTAGCCCTTTTTTTCTCTCCAACCTTCTTATATTTCTAAGTGGGACGGATTTCACTTCGAATCCTACTAATAAGTAGAATCGGTGTTTGTACATCATTCCTTCTCCATTATAAGACTATTGTGGACAAAACACTACAAACCATTTCAAAATAGTCCACACGCTCCTAACTAGCCCTTTTCTTTCTCTCCAACCTTCTTATCTTTCTAAGTGGGACGGATTTCACTTCGAATCCTACTAATAAGTAGAATCGGTGTTTGTACATCATTCCTTCACTAATATAAGTTTCTTATTGTCAACAACACCATAAAGCGTACCGAAATAGTCCACACGCTCCTAACTAGCCCTTTTCTTTCTCTCCAACCTTCTTATCTTTCTAAGTGGGACGGATTTCACTTCGAATCCTACTAATAAGTAGAATCGGTGTTTGTACATCATTCCTTCACCAATATAAGTTGCTTATTGTCAACAACACCATAAAGCGTACCGAAATAGTCCACACGCTCCTAACTAGCCCTTTTCTTTCTCTCCAACCTTCTTATCTTTCTAAGTGGGACGGACTTCACTTCGAATCCTACTAATAAGTTGAATCGGTGTTTGTACATCATTCCTTCTCCATTATAAGACTATTGTGGACAAAACACTACAAACCATTTCAAAATAGTCCACACGCTCCTAACTAGCCCTTTTCTTTCTCTCCAACCTTCTTTTCTTTTTAAGTGGGACGGATTTCACTTCGAATCCTACTAATAAGTTGAATCGGTATTTGTACATCATTCCTTCACCAATATAAGTTTCTTATTGTCAACAACACCATAAAGCGTACCGAAATAGTCCACACGCTCCTAACTAGCCCTTTTCTTTCTCTCCAACCTTCTTATCTTTCTAAGTGGGACGGACTTCACTTCGAATCCTACTAATAAGTTGAATCGGTGTTTGTACATCATTCCTTCTCCATTATAAGACTATTGTGGACAAAACACTACAAACCATTTCAAAATAGTCCACACGCTCCTAACTAGCCCTTTTCTTTCTCTCCAACCTTCTTTTCTTTCTAATTGGGACGGGTTTCACTTCGAATCCTACTAATAAGTAGAATCGGTGTTTGTACATCATTCCTTCTCCATTATAAGACTATTGTGGACAAAACACTACAAACCATTTCAAAATAGTCCACACGCTCCTAACTATCCCTTTTCTTTCTCTCCAACCTTCTTATCTTTCTAAGTGGGACAGATTTCACTTCGAATCCTACTAATAAGTTGAATCGGTGTTTGTACATCATTCCTTCACCAATATAAGTTTCTTATTGTCAAGAACACCATAAAGCGTACCGAAATAGTCCACACGCTCCTAACTAGCCCTTTTCTTTCTCTCCAACCTTCTTTTCTTTCTAAGTGGGACGGATTTCACTTCGAATCCTACTAATAAGTTGAATTGGTGTTTGTTCATCATTCCTTCTCCATTATAAGACTATTGTGGACAAAACACTACAAACCATTTCAAAATAGTCCACACGCTCCTAACTAGCCCTTTTCTTTCTCTCCAACCTTCTTTTCTTTCTAAGTGTGACGGATTTCACTTCGAATCCTACTAATAAGTAGAATCGGTGTTTGTACATCATTCCTTCACCAATATAAGTTGCTTATTGTCAACAACACCATAAAGCGTACCGAAATAGTCCACACGCTCCTAACTAGCCCTTTTCTTTCTCTCCAACCTTCTTATCTTTCTAAGTGGGACGGACTTCACTTCGAATCCTACTAATAAGTTGAATCGGTGTTTGTACATCATTCCTTCTCCATTATAAGACTATTGTGGACAAAACACTACAAACCATTTCAAAATAGTCCACACGCACCTAACTAGCCCTTTTCTTTCTCTCCAACCTTCTTTTCTTTCTAAGTGGGACGGATTTCACTTCGAATCCTACTAATAAGTTGAATCGGTATTTGTACATCATTCCTTCACCAATATAAGTTTCTTATTGTCAACAACACCATAAAGCGTACCGAAATAGTCCACACGCTCCTAACTAGCCCTTTTCTTTCTCTCCAACCTTCTTTTCTTTCTAAGTGGGACGGATTTCACTTCGAATCCTACTAATAAGTAGAATCGGTGTTTGTACATCATTCCTTCACCAATATAAGTTTCTTATTGTCAACAACACCATAAAGCGTACCGAAATAGTCCACACGCTCCTAACTAGCCCTTTTCTTTCTCTCCAACCTTCTTATCTTTCTAAGTGGGACGGACTTCACTTCGAATCCTACTAATAAGTTGAATCGGTGTTTGTACATCATTCCTTCTCCATTATAAGACTATTGTGGACAAAACACTACAAACCATTTCAAAATAGTCCACACGCTCCTAACTAGCCCTTTTCTTTCTCTCCAACCTTCTTTTCTTTCTAAGTGTGACGGATTTCACTTCGAATCCTACTAATAAGTTGAATCGGTGTTTGTACATCATTCCTTCACCAATATAAGTTTCTTATTGTCAACAACACCATAAAGCGTACCGAAATAGTCCACACGCTCCTAACTAGCCCTTTTTTTCTCTCCAACCTTCTTATATTTCTAAGTGGGACGGATTTCACTTCGAATCCTACTAATAAGTAGAATCGGTGTTTGTACATCATTCCTTCTCCATTATAAGACTATTGTGGACAAAACACTACAAACCATTTCAAAATAGTCCACACGCTCCTAACTAGCCCTTTTCTTTCTCTCCAACCTTCTTATCTTTCTAAGTGGGACGGATTTCACTTCGAATCCTACTAATAAGATGAATCGGTATTTGTACATCATTCCTTCACCAATATAAGTTTCTTATTGTCAACAACACCATAAAGCGTACCGAAATAGTCCACACGCTCCTAACTAGCCCTTTTCTTTCTCTCCAACCTTCTTTTCTTTCTAAGTGGGACGGATTTCACTTCGAATCCTACTAATAAGTTGAATCGGTGTTTGTACATCATTCCTTCACCAATATAAGTTTCTTATTGTCAACAACACCATAAAGCGTACCGAAATAGTCCACACGCTCCTAACTAGCCCTTTTCTTTCTCTCCAACCTTCTTATCTTTCTAAGTGGGACGGACTTCACTTCGAATCCTACTAATAAGTTGAATCGGTGTTTGTACATCATTCCTTCTCCATTATAAGACTATTGTGGACAAAACACTACAAACCATTTCAAAATAGTCCACACGCTCCTAACTAGCCCTTTTCTTTCTCTCCAACCTTCTTTTCATTCTAAGTGTGACGGATTTCACTTCGAATCCTACTAATAAGTTGAATCGGTGTTTGTACATCATTCCTTCACCAATATAAGTTGCTTATTGTCAACAACACCATAAAGCGTACCGAAATAGTCCACACGCTCCTAACTAGCCCTTTTCTTTCTCTCCAACCTTCTTTTCTTTCTAAGTGGGACGGATTTCACTTCGAATCCTACTAATAAGTTGAATCGGTGTTTGTACATCATTCCTTCACCAATATAAGTTTCTTATTGTCAACAACACCATAAAGCGTACCGAAATAGTCCACACGCTCCTAACTAGCCCTTTTCTTTCTCTCCAACCTTCTTATCTTTCTAAGTGGGACGGACTTCACTTCGAATCCTACTAATAAGTTGAATCGGTGTTTGTACATCATTCCTTCTCCATTATAAGACTATTGTGGACAAAACACTACAAACCATTTCAAAATAGTCCACACGCTCCTAACTAGCCCTTTTCTTTCTCTCCAACCTTCTTTTCATTCTAAGTGTGACGGATTTCACTTCGAATCCTACTAATAAGTTGAATCGGTGTTTGTACATCATTCCTTCACCAATATAAGTTTCTTATTGTCAACAACACCATAAAGCGTACCGAAATAGTCCACACGCTCCTAACTAGCCCTTTTTTTCTCTCCAACCTTCTTATATTTCTAAGTGGGACGGATTTCACTTCGAATCCTACTAATAAGTAGAATCGGTGTTTGTACATCATTCCTTCTCCATTATAAGACTATTGTGGACAAAACACTACAAACCATTTCAAAATAGTCCACACGCACCTAACTAGCCCTTTTCTTTCTCTCCAACCTTCTTATCTTTCTAAGTGGGACGGATTTCACTTCGAATCCTACTAATAAGTAGAATCGGTGTTTGTACATCATTCCTTCACCAATATAAGTTTCTTATTGTCAACAACACCATAAAGCGTACCGAAATAGTCCACACGCTCCTAACTAGCCCTTTTCTTTCTCTCCAACCTTCTTATCTTTCTAAGTGGGACGGATTTCACTTCGAATCCTACTAATAAGTAGAATCGGTGTTTGTACATCATTCCTTCACCAATATAAGTTGCTTATTGTCAACAACACCATAAAGCGTACCGAAATAGTCCACACGCTCCTAACTAGCCCTTTTCTTTCTCTCCAACCTTCTTATCTTTCTAAGTGGGACGGACTTCACTTCGAATCCTACTAATAAGTTGAATCGGTGTTTGTACATCATTCCTTCTCCATTATAAGACTATTGTGGACAAAACACTACAAACCATTTCAAAATAGTCCACACGCTCCTAACTAGCCCTTTTCTTTCTCTCCAACCTTCTTTTCTTTTTAAGTGGGACGGATTTCACTTCGAATCCTACTAATAAGTTGAATCGGTATTTGAACATCATTCCTTCACCAATATAAGTTTCTTATTGTCAACAACACCATAAAGCGTACCGAAATAGTCCACACGCTCCTAACTAGCCCTTTTCTTTCTCTCCAACCTTCTTATCTTTCTAAGTGGGACGGACTTCACTTCGAATCCTACTAATAAGTTGAATCGGTGTTTGTACATCATTCCTTCTCCATTATAAGACTATTGTGGACAAAACACTACAAACCATTTCAAAATAGTCCACACGCTCCTAACTAGCCCTTTTCTTTCTCTCCAACCTTCTTTTCTTTCTAATTGGGACGGGTTTCACTTCGAATCCTACTAATAAGTAGAATCGGTGTTTGTACATCATTCCTTCTCCATTATAAGACTATTGTGGACAAAACACTACAAACCATTTCAAAATAGTCCACACGCTCCTAACTATCCCTTTTCTTTCTCTCCAACCTTCTTATCTTTCTAAGTGGGACATATTTCACTTCGAATCCTACTAATAAGTTGAATCGGTATTTGTACATCATTCCTTCACCAATATAAGTTTCTTATTGTCAAGAACACCATAAAGCGTACCGAAATAGTCCACACGCTCCTAACTAGCCCTTTTCTTTCTCTCCAACCTTCTTTTCTTTCTAAGTGGGACGGATTTCACTTCGAATCCTACTAATAAGTTGAATTGGTGTTTGTTCATCATTCCTTCTCCATTATAAGACTATTGTGGACAAAACACTACAAACCATTTCAAAATAGTCCACACGCTCCAAACTAGCCCTTTTCTTTCTCTCCAACCTTCTTTTCTTTCTAAGTGTGACGGATTTCACTTCGAATCCTACTAATAAGTAGAAACGGTGTTTGTACATCATTCCTTCACCAATATAAGTTGCTTATTGTCAACAACACCATAAAGCGTACCGAAATAGTCCACACGCTCCTAACTAGCCCTTTTCTTTCTCTCCAACCTTCTTATCTTTCTAAGTGGGACGGACTTCACTTCGAATCCTACTAATAAGTTGAATCGGTGTTTGTACATCATTCCTTCTCCATTATAAGACTATTGTGGACAAAACACTACAAACCATTTCAAAATAGTCCACACGCACCTAACTAGCCCTTTTCTTTCTCTCCAACCTTCTTTTCTTTCTAAGTGGGACGGATTTCACTTCGAATCCTACTAATAAGTTGAATCGGTATTTGTACATCATTCCTTCACCAATATAAGTTTCTTATTGTCAACAACACCATAAAGCGTACCGAAATAGTCCACACGCTCCTAACTAGCCCTTTTCTTTCTCTCCAACCTTCTTTTCTTTCTAAGTGGGACGGATTTCACTTCGAATCCTACTAATAAGTTGAATCGGTGTTTGTACATCATTCCTTCACCAATATAAGTTTCTTATTGTCAACAACACCATAAAGCGTACCGAAATAGTCCACACGCTCCTAACTAGCCCTTTTCTTTCTCTCCAACCTTCTTATCTTTCTAAGTGGGACGGACTTCACTTCGAATCCTACTAATAAGTTGAATCGGTGTTTGTACATCATTCCTTCTCCATTATAAGACTATTGTGGACAAAACACTACAAACCATTTCAAAATAGTCCACACGCTCCTAACTAGCCCTTTTCTTTCTCTCCAACCTTCTTTTCTTTCTAAGTGTGACGGATTTCACTTCGAATCCTACTAATAAGTTGAATCGGTGTTTGTACATCATTCCTTCACCAATATAAGTTTCTTATTGTCAACAACACCATAAAGCGTACCGAAATAGTCCACACGCTCCTAACTAGCCCTTTTTTTCTCTCCAACCTTCTTATATTTCTAAGTGGGACGGATTTCACTTCGAATCCTACTAATAAGTAGAATCGGTGTTTGTACATCATTCCTTCTCCATTATAAGACTATTGTGGACAAAACACTACAAACCATTTCAAAATAGTCCACACGCTCCTAACTAGCCCTTTTCTTTCTCTCCAACCTTCTTATCTTTCTAAGTGGGACGGATTTCACTTCGAATCCTACTAATAAGTAGAATCGGTGTTTGTACATCATTCCTTCACCAATATAAGTTTCTTATTGTCAACAACACCATAAAGCGTACCGAAATAGTCCACACGCTCCTAACTAGCCCTTTTCTTTCTCTCCAACCTTCTTATCTTTCTAAGTGGGACGGATTTCACTTCGAATCCTACTAATAAGTAGAATCGGTGTTTGTACATCATTCCTTCACCAATATAAGTTGCTTATTGTCAACAACACCATAAAGCGTACCGAAATTGTCCACACGCTCCTAACTAGCCCTTTTCTTTCTCTCCAACCTTCTTATCTTTCTAAGTGGGACGGACTTCACTTCGAATCCTACTAATAAGTTGAATCGGTGTTTGTACATCATTCCTTCTCCATTATAAGACTATTGTGGACAAAACACTACAAACCATTTCAAAATAGTCCACACGCTCCTAACTAGCCCTTTTCTTTCTCTCCAACCTTCTTTTCTTTTTAAGTGGGACGGATTTCACTTCGAATCCTACTAATAAGTTGAATCGGTATTTGTACATCATTCCTTCACCAATATAAGTTTCTTATTGTCAACAACACCATAAAGCGTACCGAAATAGTCCACACGCTCCTAACTAGCCCTTTTCTTTCTCTCCAACCTTCTTATCTTTCTAAGTGGGACGGACTTCACTTCGAATCCTACTAATAAGTTGAATCGGTGTTTGTACATCATTCCTTCTCCATTATAAGACTATTGTGGACAAAACACTACAAACCATTTCAAAATAGTCCACACGCTCCTAACTAGCCCTTTTCTTTCTCTCCAACCTTCTTTTCTTTCTAATTGGGACGGGTTTCACTTCGAATCCTACTAATAAGTAGAATCGGTGTTTGTACATCATTCCTTCTCCATTATAAGACTATTGTGGACAAAACACTACAAACCATTTCAAAATAGTCCACACGCTCCTAACTATCCCTTTTCTTTCTCTCCAACCTTCTTATCTTTCTAAGTGGGACAGATTTCACTTCGAATCCTACTAATAAGTTGAATCGGTATTTGTACATCATTCCTTCACCAATATAAGTTTCTTATTGTCAAGAACACCATAAAGCGTACCGAAATAGTCCACACGCTCCTAACTAGCCCTTTTCTTTCTCTCCAACCTTCTTTTCTTTCTAAGTGGGACGGATTTCACTTCGAATCCTACTAATAAGTTGAATTGGTGTTTGTTCATCATTCCTTCTCCATTATAAGACTATTGTGGACAAAACACTACAAACCATTTCAAAATAGTCCACACGCACCTAACTAGCCCTTTTCTTTCTCTCCAACCTTCTTTTCTTTCTAAGTGGGACGGATTTCACTTCGAATCCTACTAATAAGTAGAATCGGTGTTTGTTCATCATTCCTTCTCCATTATAAGACTATTGTGGACAAAACACTACAAACCATTTCAAAATAGTCCACACGCTCCTAACTATCCCTTTTCTTTCTCTCCAACCTTCTTATCTTTCTAAGTGGGACAGATTTCACTTCGAATCCTACTAATAAGTTGAATCGGTATTTGTACATCATTCCTTCACCAATATAAGTTTCTTATTGTCAAGAACACCATAAAGCGTACCGAAATTGTCCACACGCTCCTAACTAGCCCTTTTCTTTCTCTCCAACCTTCTTTTCTTTCTAAGTGGGACGGATTTCACTTCGAATCCTACTAATAAGTTGAATTGGTGTTTGTTCATCATTCCTTCTCCATTATAAGACTATTGTGGACAAAACACTACAAACCATTTCAAAATAGTCCACACGCACCTAACTAGCCCTTTTCTTTCTCTCCAACCTTCTTTTCTTTCTAAGTGGGACGGATTTCACTTCGAATCCTACTAATAAGTTGAATCGGTATTTGTACATCATTCCTTCACCAATATAAGTTTCTTATTGTCAACAACACCATAAAGCGTACCGAAATAGTCCACACGCTCCTAACTAGCCCTTTTCTTTCTCTCCAACCTTCTTTTCTTTCTAAGTGGGACGGATTTCACTTCGAATCCTACTAATAAGTTGAATCGGTGTTTGTACATCATTCCTTCACCAATATAAGTTTCTTATTGTCAACAACACCATAAAGCGTACCGAAATAGTCCACACGCTCCTAACTAGCCCTTTTCTTTCTCTCCAACCTTCTTATCTTTCTAAGTGGGACGAACTTCACTTCGAATCCTACTAATAAGTTGAATCGGTGTTTGTACATCATTCCTTCTCCATTATAAGACTATTGTGGACAAAACACTACAAACCATTTCAAAATAGTCCACACGCTCCTAACTAGCCCTTTTCTTTCTCTCCAACCTTCTTTTCTTTCTAAGTGTGACGGATTTCACTTCGAATCCTACTAATAAGTTGAATCGGTGTTTGTACATCATTCCTTCACCAATATAAGTTTCTTATTGTCAACAACACCATAAAGCGTACCGAAATAGTCCACACGCTCCTAACTAGCCCTTTTTTTCTCTCCAACCTTCTTATATTTCTAAGTGGGACGGATTTCACTTCGAATCCTACTAATAAGTAGAATCGGTGTTTGTACATCATTCCTTCTCCATTATAAGACTATTGTGGACAAAACACTACAAACCATTTCAAAATAGTCCACACGCTCCTAACTAGCCCTTTTCTTTCTCTCCAACCTTCTTATCTTTCTAAGTGGGACGGATTTCACTTCGAATCCTACTAATAAGTAGAATCGGTGTTTGTACATCATTCCTTCACCAATATAAGTTTCTTATTGTCAACAACACCATAAAGCGTACCGAAATAGTCCACACGCTCCTAACTAGCCCTTTTCTTTCTCTCCAACCTTCTTATCTTTCTAAGTGGGACGGATTTCACTTCGAATCCTACTAATAAGTAGAATCGGTGTTTGTACATCATTCCTTCACCAATATAAGTTGCTTATTGTCAACAACACCATAAAGCGTACCGAAATAGTCCACACGCTCCTAACTAGCCCTTTTCTTTCTCTCCAACCTTCTTATCTTTCTAAGTGGGACGGACTTCACTTCGAATCCTACTAATAAGTTGAATCGGTGTTTGTACATCATTCCTTCTCCATTATAAGACTATTGTGGACAAAACACTACAAACCATTTCAAAATAGTCCACACGCTCCTAACTAGCCCTTTTCTTTCTCTCCAACCTTCTTTTCTTTTTAAGTGGGACGGATTTCACTTCGAATCCTACTAATAAGTTGAATCGGTATTTGTACATCATTCCTTCACCAATATAAGTTTCTTATTGTCAACAACACCATAAAGCGTACCGAAATAGTCCACACACTCCTAACTAGCCCTTTTCTTTCTCTCCAACCTTCTTATCTTTCTAAGTGGGACGGACTTCACTTCGAATCCTACTAATAAGTTGAATCGGTGTTTGTACATCATTCCTTCTCCATTATAAGACTATTGTGGACAAAACACTACAAACCATTTCAAAATAGTCCACACGCTCCTAACTAGCCCTTTTCTTTCTCTCCAACCTTCTTTTCTTTCTAATTGGGACGGGTTTCACTTCGAATCCTACTAATAAGTAGAATCGGTGTTTGTACATCATTCCTTCTCCATTATAAGACTATTGTGGACAAAACACTACAAACCATTTCAAAATAGTCCACACGCTCCTAACTATCCCTTTTCTTTCTCTCCAACCTTCTTATCTTTCTAAGTGGGACAGATTTCACTTCGAATCCTACTAATAAGTTGAATCGGTATTTGTACATCATTCCTTCACCAATATAAGTTTCTTATTGTCAAGAACACCATAAAGCGTACCGAAATAGTCCACACGCTCCTAACTAGCCCTTTTCTTTCTCTCCAACCTTCTTTTCTTTCTAAGTGGGACGGATTTCACTTCGAATCCTACTAATAAGTTGAATTGGTGTTTGTTCATCATTCCTTCTCCATTATAAGACTATTGTGGACAAAACACTACAAACCATTTCAAAATAGTCCACACGCACCTAACTAGCCCTTTTCTTTCTCTCCAACCTTCTTTTCTTTCTAAGTGGGACGGATTTCACTTCGAATCCTACTAATAAGTAGAATCGGTGTTTGTTCATCATTCCTTCTCCATTATAAGACTATTGTGGACAAAACACTACAAACCATTTCAAAATAGTCCACACGCTCCTAACTATCCCTTTTCTTTCTCTCCAACCTTCTTATCTTTCTAAGTGGGACAGATTTCACTTCGAATCCTACTAATAAGTTGAATCGGTATTTGTACATCATTCCTTCACCAATATAAGTTTCTTATTGTCAAGAACACCATAAAGCGTACCGAAATAGTCCACACGCTCCTAACTAGCCCTTTTCTTTCTCTCCAACCTTCTTTTCTTTCTAAGTGGGACGGATTTCACTTCGAATCCTACTAATAAGTTGAATCGGTATTTGTACATCATTCCTTCACCAATATAAGTTTCTTATTGTCAAGAACACCATAAAGCGTACCGAAATAGTCCACACGCTCCTAACTAGCCCTTTTCTTTCTCTCCAACCTTCTTTTCTTTCTAAGTGGGACGGATTTCACTTCGAATCCTACTAATAAGTTGAATTGGTGTTTGTTCATCATTCCTTCTCCATTATAAGACTATTGTGGACAAAACACTACAAACCATTTCAAAATAGTCCACACGCTCCTAACTAGCCCTTTTCTTTCTCTCCAACCTTCTTTTCTTTCTAAGTGTGACGGATTTCACTTCGAATCCTACTAATAAGTAGAATCGGTGTTTGTACATCATTCCTTCACCAATATAAGTTGCTTATTGTCAACAACACCATAAAGCGTACCGAAATAGTCCACACGCTCCTAACTAGCCCTTTTCTTTCTCTCCAACCTTCTTATCTTTCTAAGTGGGACGGACTTCACTTCGAATCCTACTAATAAGTTGAATCGGTGTTTGTACATCATTCCTTCTCCATTATAAGACTATTGTGGACAAAACACTACAAACCATTTCAAAATAGTCCACACGCACCTAACTAGCCCTTTTCTTTCTCTCCAACCTTCTTTTCTTTCTAAGTGGGACGGATTTCACTTCGAATCCTACTAATAAGTTGAATCGGTATTTGTACATCATTCCTTCACCAATATAAGTTTCTTATTGTCAACAACACCATAAAGCGTACCGAAATAGTCCACACGCTCCTAACTTGCCCTTTTCTTTCTCTCCAACCTTCTTTTCTTTCTAAGTGTGACGGATTTCACTTCGAATCCTACTAATAAGTAGAATCGGTGTTTGTACATCATTCCTTCACCAATATAAGTTGCTTATTGTCAACAACACCATAAAGCGTACCGAAATAGTCCACACGCTCCTAACTAGCCCTTTTCTTTCTCTCCAACCTTCTTATCTTTCTAAGTGGGACGGACTTCACTTCGAATCCTACTAATAAGTTGAATCGGTGTTTGTACATCATTCCTTCTCCATTATAAGACTATTGTGGACAAAACACTACAAACCATTTCAAAATAGTCCACACGCTCCTAACTAGCCTTTTTCATTCTCTCCAACCTTCTTTTCTTTCTAAGTGTGACGGATTTCACTTCGAATCCTACTAATAAGTTGAATCGGTGTTTGTACATCATTCCTTCACCAATATAAGTTTCTTATTGTCAACAACACCATAAAGCGTACCGAAATAGTCCACACGCTCCTAACTAGCCCTTTTTTTCTCTCCAACCTTCTTATATTTCTAAGTGGGACGGATTTCACTTCGAATCCTACTAATAAGTAGAATCGGTGTTTGTACATCATTCCTTCTCCATTATAAGACTATTGTGGACAAAACACTACAAACCATTTCAAAATAGTCCACACGCTCCTAACTAGCCCTTTTCTTTCTCTCCAACCTTCTTATCTTTCTAAGTGGGACGGATTTCACTTCGAATCCTACTAATAAGTAGAATCGGTGTTTGTACATCATTCCTTCACCAATATAAGTTTCTTATTGTCAACAACACCATAAAGCGTACCGAAATAGTCCACACGCTCCTAACTAGCCCTTTTCTTTCTCTCCAACCTTCTTATCTTTCTAAGTGGGACGGACTTCACTTCGAATCCTACTAATAAGTTGAATCGGTGTTTGTACATCATTCCTTCTCCATTATAAGACTATTGTGGACAAAACACTACAAACCATTTCAAAATAGTCCACACGCTCCTAACTAGCCCTTTTCTTTCTCTCCAACCTTCTTTTCTTTCTAAGTGTGACGGATTTCACTTCGAATCCTACTAATAAGTAGAATCGGTGTTTGTACATCATTCCTTCACCAATATAAGTTGCTTATTGTCAACAACACCATAAAGCGTACCGAAATAGTCCACACGCTCCTAACTAGCCCTTTTCTTTCTCTCCAACCTTCTTATCTTTCTAAGTGGGACGGACTTCACTTCGAATCCTACTAATAAGTTGAATCGGTGTTTGTACATCATTCCTTCTCCATTATAAGACTATTGTGGACAAAACACTACAAACCATTTCAAAATAGTCCACACGCACCTAACTAGCCCTTTTCTTTCTCTCCAACCTTCTTTTCTTTCTAAGTGGGACGGATTTCACTTCGAATCCTACTAATAAGTTGAATCGGTATTTGTACATCATTCCTTCACCAATATAAGTTTCTTATTGTCAACAACACCATAAAGCGTACCGAAATAGTCCACACGCTCCTAACTTGCCCTTTTCTTTCTCTCCAACCTTCTTTTCTTTCTAAGTGTGACGGATTTCACTTCGAATCCTACTAATAAGTAGAATCGGTGTTTGTACATCATTCCTTCACCAATATAAGTTGCTTATTGTCAACAACACCATAAAGCGTACCGAAATAGTCCACACGCTCCTAACTAGCCCTTTTCTTTCTCTCCAACCTTCTTATCTTTCTAAGTGGGACGGACTTCACTTCGAATCCTACTAATAAGTTGAATCGGTGTTTGTACATCATTCCTTCTCCATTATAAGACTATTGTGGACAAAACACTACAAACCATTTCAAAATAGTCCACACGCTCCTAACTAGCCTTTTTCATTCTCTCCAACCTTCTTTTCTTTCTAAGTGTGACGGATTTCACTTCGAATCCTACTAATAAGTTGAATCGGTGTTTGTACATCATTCCTTCACCAATATAAGTTTCTTATTGTCAACAACACCATAAAGCGTACCGAAATAGTCCACACGCTCCTAACTAGCCCTTTTTTTCTCTCCAACCTTCTTATATTTCTAAGTGGGACGGATTTCACTTCGAATCCTACTAATAAGTAGAATCGGTGTTTGTACATCATTCCTTCTCCATTATAAGACTATTGTGGACAAAACACTACAAACCATTTCAAAATAGTCCACACGCTCCTAACTAGCCCTTTTCTTTCTCTCCAACCTTCTTATCTTTCTAAGTGGGACGGATTTCACTTCGAATCCTACTAATAAGTAGAATCGGTGTTTGTACATCATTCCTTCACCAATATAAGTTTCTTATTGTCAACAACACCATAAAGCGTACCGAAATAGTCCACACGCTCCTAACTAGCCCTTTTCTTTCTCTCCAACCTTCTTATCTTTCTAAGTGGGACGGACTTCACTTCGAATCCTACTAATAAGTTGAATCGGTGTTTGTACATCATTCCTTCTCCATTATAAGACTATTGTGGACAAAACACTACAAACCATTTCAAAATAGTCCACACGCTCCTAACTAGCCCTTTTCTTTCTCTCCAACCTTCTTTTCTTTCTAAGTGTGACGGATTTCACTTCGAATCCTACTAATAAGTAGAATCGGTGTTTGTAGATCATTCCTTCACCAATATAAGTTGCTTATTGTCAACAACACCATAAAGCGTACCGAAATAGTCCACACGCTCCTAACTAGCCCTTTTCTTTCTCTCCAACCTTCTTATCTTTCTAAGTGGGACGGACTTCACTTCGAATCCTACTAATAAGTTGAATCGGTGTTTGTACATCATTCCTTCTCCATTATAAGACTATTGTGGACAAAACACTACAAACCATTTCAAAATAGTCCACACGCTCCTAACTAGCCCTTTTCTTTCTCTCCAACCTTCTTTTCTTTCTAAGTGGGACGGATTTCACTTCGAATCCTACTAATAAGTTGAATCGGTCTTTGTACATCATTCCTTCACCAATATAAGTTTCTTATTGTCAACAACACCATAAAGCGTATCGAAATAGTCCACACGCTCCTAACTAGCCCTTTTCTTTCTCTCCAACCTTCTTATCTTTCTAAGTGGGACGGACTTCACTTCGAATCCTACTAATAAGTTGAATCGGTGTTTGTTCATCATTCCTTCTCCATTATAAGACTATTGTGGACAAAACACTACAAACTATTTCAAAATAGTCCACACGCTCCTAACTAGCCCTTTTCTTTCTCTCCAACCTTCTTTTCTTTCTAATTGGGACGGGTTTCACTTCGAATCCTACTAATAAGTAGAATCGGTGTTTGTACATCATTCCTTCTCCATTATAAGACTATTGTGGACAAAACACTACAAACCATTTCAAAATAGTCCACACGCTCCTAACTATCCCTTTTCTTTCTCTCCAACCTTCTTATCTTTCTAAGTGGGACAGATTTCACTTCGAATCCTACTAATAAGTCTAATCGGTATTTGTACATCATTCCTTCACCAATATAAGTTGCTTATTGTCAACAACACCATAAAGCGTACCGAAATAGTCCACACGCTCCTAACTAGCCCTTTTCTTTCTCTCCAACCTTCTTATCTTTCTAAGTGGGACGGACTTCACTTCGAATCCTACTAATAAGTTGAATCGGTGTTTGTACATCATTCCTTCTCCATTATAAGACTATTGTGGACAAAACACTACAAACCATTTCAAAATAGTCCACACGCTCCTAACTAGCCCTTTTCTTTCTCTCCAACCTTCTTTTCTTTCTAAGTGGGACGGATTTCACTTCGAATCCTACTAATAAGTTGAATCGGTATTTGTACATCATTCCTTCACCAATATAAGTTTCTTATTGTCAACAACACCATAAAGCGTACCGAAATAGTCCACACGCTCCTAACTAGCCCTTTTCTTTCTCTCCAACCTTCTTATCTTTCTAAGTGGGACGGACTTCACTTCGAATCCTACTAATAAGTTGAATCGGTGTTTGTACATCATTCCTTCTCCATTATAAGACTATTGTGGACAAAACACTACAAACCATTTCAAAATAGTCCACACGCTCCTAACTAGCCCTTTTCTTTCTCTCCAACCTTCTTTTCTTTCTAATTGGGACGGGTTTCACTTCGAATCCTACTAATAAGTAGAATCGGTGTTTGTACATCATTCCTTCTCCATTATAAGACTATTGTGGACAAAACACTACAAACCATTTCAAAATAGTCCACACGCTCCTAACTATCCCTTTTCTTTCTCTCCAACCTTCTTATCTTTCTAAGTGGGACAGATTTCACTTCGAATCCTACTAATAAGTTGAATCGGTATTTGTACATCATTCCTTCACCAATATAAGTTTCTTATTGTCAAGAACACCATAAAGCGTACCGAAATAGTCCACACGCTCCTAACTAGCCCTTTTCTTTCTCTCCAACCTTCTTTTCTTTCTAAGTGTGACGGATTTCACTTCGATTCCTACTAATAAGTAGAATCGGTGTTTGTAGATCATTCCTTCACCAATATAAGTTGCTTATTGTCAACAACACCATAAAGCGTACCGAAATAGTCCACACGCTCCTAACTAGCCCTTTTCTTTCTCTCCAACCTTCTTATCTTTCTAAGTGGGACGGACTTCACTTCGAATCCTACTAATAAGTAGAATCGGTGTTTGTACATCATTCCTTCTCCATTATAAGACTATTGTGGACAAAACACTACAAACCATTTCAAAATAGTCCACACGCTCCTAACTATCCCTTTTCTTTCTCTCCAACCTTCTTATCTTTCTAAGTGGGACAGATTTCACTTCGAATCCTACTAATAAGTTGAATCGGTATTTGTACATCATTCCTTCACCAATATAAGTTTCTTATTGTCAAGAACACCATAAAGCGTACCGAAATAGTCCACACGCTCCTAACTAGCCCTTTTCTTTCTCTCCAACCTTCTTTTCTTTCTAAGTGTGACGGATTTCACTTCGAATCCTACTAATAAGTTGAATCGGTCTTTGTACATCATTCCTTCACCAATATAAGTTTCTTATTGTCAACAACACCATAAAGCGTATCGAAATAGTCCACACGCTCCTAACTAGCCCTTTTCTTTCTCTCCAACCTTCTTATCTTTCTAAGTGGGACGGACTTCACTTCGAATCCTACTAATAAGTTGAATCGGTGTTTGTTCATCATTCCTTCTCCATTATAAGACTATTGTGGACAAAACACTACAAACTATTTCAAAATAGTCCACACGCTCCTAACTAGCCCTTTTCTTTCTCTCCAACCTTCTTTTCTTTCTAATTGGGACGGGTTTCACTTCGAATCCTACTAATAAGTAGAATCGGTGTTTGTACATCATTCCTTCTCCATTATAAGACTATTGTGGACAAAACACTACAAACCATTTCAAAATAGTCCACACGCTCCTAACTATCCCTTTTCTTTCTCTCCAACCTTCTTATCTTTCTAAGTGGGACAGATTTCACTTCGAATCCTACTAATAAGTTGAATCGGTATTTGTACATCATTCCTTCACCAATATAAGTTTCTTATTGTCAAGAACACCATAAAGCGTACCGAAATAGTCCACACGCTCCTAACTAGCCCTTTTCTTTCTCTCCAACCTTCTTTTCTTTCTAAGTGTGACGGATTTCACTTCGATTCCTACTAATAAGTAGAATCGGTGTTTGTAGATCATTCCTTCACCAATATAAGTTGCTTATTGTCAACAACACCATAAAGCGTACCGAAATAGTCCACACGCTCCTAACTAGCCCTTTTCTTTCTCTCCAACCTTCTTATCTTTCTAAGTGGGACGGACTTCACTTCGAATCCTACTAATAAGTAGAATCGGTGTTTGTACATCATTCCTTCTCCATTATAAGACTATTGTGGACAAAACACTACAAACCATTTCAAAATAGTCCACACGCTCCTAACTATCCCTTTTCTTTCTCTCCAACCTTCTTATCTTTCTAAGTGGGACAGATTTCACTTCGAATCCTACTAATAAGTTGAATCGGTATTTGTACATCATTCCTTCACCAATATAAGTTTCTTATTGTCAAGAACACCATAAAGCGTACCGAAATAGTCCACACGCTCCTAACTAGCCCTTTTCTTTCTCTCCAACCTTCTTTTCTTTCTAAGTGTGACGGATTTCACTTCGAATCCTACTAATAAGTTGAATCGGTCTTTGTACATCATTCCTTCACCAATATAAGTTTCTTATTGTCAACAACACCATAAAGCGTATCGAAATAGTCCACACGCTCCTAACTAGCCCTTTTCTTTCTCTCCAACCTTCTTATCTTTCTAATTGGGACGGGTTTCACTTCGAATCCTACTAATAAGTAGAATCGGTGTTTGTACATCATTCCTTCTCCATTATAAGACTATTGTGGACAAAACACTACAAACCATTTCAAAATAGTCCACACGCTCCTAACTATCCCTTTTCTTTCTCTCCAACCTTCTTATCTTTCTAAGTGGGACAGATTTCACTTCGAATCCTACTAATAAGTCTAATCGGTATTTGTACATCATTCCTTCACCAATATAAGTTGCTTATTGTCAACAACACCATAAAGCGTACCGAAATAGTCCACACGCTCCTAACTAGCCCTTTTCTTTCTCTCCAACCTTCTTATCTTTCTAAGTGGGACGGACTTCACTTCGAATCCTACTAATAAGTTGAATCGGTGTTTGTACATCATTCCTTCTCCATTATAAGACTATTGTGGACAAAACACTACAAACCATTTCAAAATAGTCCACACGCTCCTAACTAGCCCTTTTCTTTCTCTCCAACCTTCTTTTCTTTCTAAGTGGGACGGATTTCACTTCGAATCCTACTAATAAGTTGAATCGGTATTTGTACATCATTCCTTCACCAATATAAGTTTCTTATTGTCAACAACACCATAAAGCGTACCGAAATAGTCCACACGCTCCTAACTAGCCCTTTTCTTTCTCTCCAACCTTCTTATCTTTCTAAGTGGGACGGACTTCACTTCGAATCCTACTAATAAGTTGAATCGGTGTTTGTACATCATTCCTTCTCCATTATAAGACTATTGTGGACAAAACACTACAAACCATTTCAAAATAGTCCACACGCTCCTAACTAGCCCTTTTCTTTCTCTCCAACCTTCTTTTCTTTCTAATTGGGACGGGTTTCACTTCGAATCCTACTAATAAGTAGAATCGGTGTTTGTACATCATTCCTTCTCCATTATAAGACTATTGTGGACAAAACACTACAAACCATTTCAAAATAGTCCACACGCTCCTAACTATCCCTTTTCTTTCTCTCCAACCTTCTTATCTTTCTAAGTGGGACAGATTTCACTTCGAATCCTACTAATAAGTTGAATCGGTATTTGTACATCATTCCTTCACCAATATAAGTTTCTTATTGTCAAGAACACCATAAAGCGTACCGAAATAGTCCACACGCTCCTAACTAGCCCTTTTCTTTCTCTCCAACCTTCTTTTCTTTCTAAGTGGGACGGATTTCACTTCGAATCCTACTAATAAGTTGAATTGGTGTTTGTTCATCATTCCTTCTCCATTATAAGACTATTGTGGACAAAACACTACAAACCATTTCAAAATAGTCCACACGCTCCTAACTAGCCCTTTTCTTTCTCTCCAACCTTCTTATCTTTCTAAGTGGGACGGATTTCACTTCGAATCCTACTAATAAGTTGAATCGGTGTTTGTACATCATTCCTTCACCAATATAAGTTTCTTATTGTCAACAACACCATAAAGCGTACCGAAATAGTCCACACGCTCCTAACTAGCCCTTTTTTTTCTCTCCAACCTTCTTATATTTCTAAGTGGGACGGATTTCACTTCGAATCCTACTAATAAGTAGAATCGGTGTTTGTACATCATTCCTTCTCCATTATAAGACTATTGTGGACAAAACACTACAAACCATTTCAAAATAGTCCACACGCTCCTAAGTAGCCCTTTTCTTTCTCTCCAACCTTCTTTTCTTTCTAAGTGGGACGGATTTCACTTCGAATCCTACTAATAAGTTGAATCGGTATTTGTACATCATTCCTTCACCAATATAAGTTTCTTATTGTCAACAACACCATAAAGCGTACCGAAATAGTCCACACGCTCCTAACTAGCCCTTTTCTTTCTCTCCAACCTTCTTATCTTTCTAAGTGGGACGGACTTCACTTCGAATCCTACTAATAAGTTGAATCGGTGTTTGTACATCATTCCTTCTCCATTATAAGACTATTGTGGACAAAACACTACAAACCATTTCAAAATAGTCCACACGCTCCTAACTAGCCCTTTTCTTTCTCTCCAACCTTCTTTTCTTTCTAATTGGGACGGGTTTCACTTCGAATCCTACTAATAAGTAGAATCGGTGTTTGTACATCATTCCTTCTCCATTATAAGACTATTGTGGACAAAACACTACAAACCATTTCAAAATAGTCCACACGCTCCTAACTATCCCTTTTCTTTCTCTCCAACCTTCTTATCTTTCTAAGTGGGACAGATTTCACTTCGAATCCTACTAATAAGTTGAATCGGTATTTGTACATCATTCCTTCACCAATATAAGTTTCTTATTGTCAAGAACACCATAAAGCGTACCGAAATAGTCCACACGCTCCTAACTAGCCCTTTTCTTTCTCTCCAACCTTCTTTTCTTTCTAAGTGGGACGGATTTCACTTCGAATCCTACTAATAAGTTGAATTGGTGTTTGTTCATCATTCCTTCTCCATTATAAGACTATTGTGGACAAAACACTACAAACCATTTCAAAATAGTCCACACGCTCCTAACTAGCCCTTTTCTTTCTCTCCAACCTTCTTATCTTTCTAAGTGGGACGGATTTCACTTCGAATCCTACTAATAAGTTGAATCGGTGTTTGTACATCATTCCTTCACCAATATAAGTTTCTTATTGTCAACAACACCATAAAGCGTACCGAAATAGTCCACACGCTCCTAACTAGCCCTTTTTTTTCTCTCCAACCTTCTTATATTTCTAAGTGGGACGGATTTCACTTCGAATCCTACTAATAAGTAGAATCGGTGTTTGTACATCATTCCTTCTCCATTATAAGACTATTGTGGACAAAACACTACAAACCATTTCAAAATAGTCCACACGCTCCTAAGTAGCCCTTTTCTTTCTCTCCAACCTTCTTATCTTTCTAAGTGGGACGGATTTCACTTCGAATCCTACTAATAAGTTGAATCGGTGTTTGTACATCATTCCTTCACCAATATAAGTTTCTTGTTGTCAACAACACCATAAAGCGTACCGAAATAGTCCACACGCTCCTAACTAGCCCTTTTCTTTCTCTCCAACCTTCTTTTCTTTCTAATTGGGACGGGTTTCACTTCGAATCCTACTAATAAGTAGAATCGGTGTTTGTACATCATTCCTTCTCCATTATAAGACTATTGTGGACAAAACACTACAAACCATTTCAAAATAGTCCACACGCTCCTAACTATCCCTTTTCTTTCTCTCCAACCTTCTTATCTTTCTAAGTGGGACAGATTTCACTTCGAATCCTACTAATAAGTTGAATCGGTATTTGTACATCATTCCTTCACCAATATAAGTTTCTTATTGTCAAGAACACCATAAAGCGTACCGAAATAGTCCACACGCTCCTAACTAGCCCTTTTCTTTCTCTCCAACCTTCTTATCTTTCTAAGTGGGACGGATTTCACTTCGAATCCTACTAATAAGTTGAATCGGTGTTTGTACATCATTCCTTCACCAATATAAGTTTCTTATTGTCAACAACACCATAAAGCGTACCGAAATAGTCCACACGCTCCTAACTAGCCCTTATCTTTCTCTCCAACCTTCTTATCTTTCTAAGTGGGACAGATTTCACTTCGAATCCTACTAATAAGTTGAATCGGTATTTGTACATCATTCCTTCACCAATATAAGTTTCTTATTGTCAACAACACCATAAAGCGTACCGAAATAGTCCACACGCTCCCAACTAGCCCTTTTTTTCTCTCCAACCTTCTTATATTTCTAAGTGGGACGGATTTCACTTCGAATCCTACTAATAAGTAGAATCGGTGTTTGTACATCATTCCTTCTCCATTATAAGACTATTGTGGACAAAACACTACAAACCATTTCAAAATAGTCCACACGCTCCTAACTAGCCCTTTTCTTTCTCTCCAACCTTCTTATCTTTCTAAGTGGGACGGATTTCACTTCGAATCCTACTAATAAGTAGAATCGGTGTTTGTACATCATTCCTTCACCAATATAAGTTTCTTATTGTCAACAACACCATAAAGCGTACCGAAATAGTCCACACGCTCCTAACTAGCCCTTTTCTTTCTCTCCAACCTTCTTATCTTTCTAAGTGGGACGGACTTCACTTCGAATCCTACTAATAAGTTGAATCGGTGTTTGTACATCATTCCTTCTCCATTATAAGACTATTGTGGACAAAACACTACAAACCATTTCAAAATAGTCCACACGCTCCTAACTAGCCCTTTTCTTTCTCTCCAACCTTCTTTTCTTTCTAAGTGTGACGGATTTCACTACGAATCCTACTAATAAGTAGAATCGGTGTTTGTACATCATTCCTTCACCAATATAAGTTGCTTATTGTCAACAACACCATAAAGCGTACCGAAATAGTCCACACGCTCCTAAGTAGCCCTTTTCTTTCTCTCCAACCTTCTTATCTTTCTAAGTGGGACGGACCTCACTTCGAATCCTACTAATAAGTTGAATCGGTGTTTGTACATCATTCCTTCTCCATTATAAGACTATTGTGGACAAAACACTACAAACCATTTCAAAATAGTCCACACGCTCCTAACTAGCCCTTTTCTTTCTCTCCAACCTTCTTTTCTTTCTAAGTGGGACGGATTTCACTTCGAATCCTACTAATAAGTTGAATCGGTATTTGTACATCATTCCTTCACCAATATAAGTTTCTTATTGTCAACAACACCATAAAGCGTACCGAAATAGTCCACACGCTCCTAACTAGCCCTTTTCTTTCTCTCCAACCTTCTTATCTTTCTAAGTGGGACGGACTTCACTTCGAATCCTACTAATAAGTTGAATCGGTGTTTGTACATCATTCCTTCTCCATTATAAGACTATTGTGGACAAAACACTACAAACCATTTCAAAATAGTCCACACGCTCCTAACTAGCCCTTTTCTTTCTCTCCAACCTTCTTTTCTTTCTAATTGGGACGGGTTTCACTTCGAATCCTACTAATAAGTAGAATCGGTGTTTGTACATCATTCCTTCTCCATTATAAGACTATTGTGGACAAAACACTACAAACCATTTCAAAATAGTCCACACGCTCCTAACTATCCCTTTTCTTTCTCTCCAACCTTCTTATCTTTCTAAGTGGGACAGATTTCACTTCGAATCCTACTAATAAGTTGAATCGGTATTTGTACATCATTCCTTCACCAATATAAGTTTCTTATTGTCAAGAACACCATAAAGCGTACCGAAATAGTCCACACGCTCCTAACTAGCCCTTTTCTTTCTCTCCAACCTTCTTTTCTTTCTAAGTGGGACGGATTTCACTTCGAATCCTACTAATAAGTTGAATTGGTGTTTGTTCATTATTCCTTCTCCATTATAAGACTATTGTGGACAAAACACTACAAACCATTTCAAAATAGTCCACACGCTCCTAACTAGCCCTTTTCTTTCTCTCCAACCTTCTTATCTTTCTAAGTGGGACGGATTTCACTTCGAATCCTACTAATAAGTTGAATCGGTGTTTGTACATCATTCCTTCACCAATATAAGTTTCTTATTGTCAACAACACCATAAAGCGTACCGAAATAGTCCACACGCTCCTAACTAGCCCTTTTTTTTCTCTCCAACCTTCTTATATTTCTAAGTGGGACGGATTTCACTTCGAATCCTACTAATAAGTAGAATCGGTGTTTGTACATCATTCCTTCTCCATTATAAGACTATTGTGGACAAAACACTACAAACCATTTCAAAATAGTCCACACGCTCCTAACTAGCCCTTTTCTTTCTCTCCAACCTTCTTTTCTTTCTAAGTGTGACGGATTTCACTACGAATCCTACTAATAAGTAGAATCGGTGTTTGTACATCATTCCTTCACCAATATAAGTTGCTTATTGTCAACAACACCATAAAGCGTACCGAAATAGTCCACACGCTCCTAAGTAGCCCTTTTCTTTCTCTCCAACCTTCTTATCTTTCTAAGTGGGACGGACTTCACTTCGAATCCTACTAATAAGTTGAATCGGTGTTTGTACATCATTCCTTCTCCATTATAAGACTATTGTGGACAAAACACTACAAACCATTTCAAAATAGTCCACACGCTCCTAACTAGCCCTTTTCTTTCTCTCCAACCTTCTTTTCTTTCTAAGTGGGACGGATTTCACTTCGAATCCTACTAATAAGTTGAATCGGTATTTGTACATCATTCCTTCACCAATATAAGTTTCTTATTGTCAACAACACCATAAAGCGTACCGAAATAGTCCACACGCTCCTAACTAGCCCTTTTCTTTCTCTCCAACCTTCTTATCTTTCTAAGTGGGACGGACTTCACTTCGAATCCTACTAATAAGTTGAATCGGTGTTTGTACATCATTCCTTCTCCATTATAAGACTATTGTGGACAAAACACTACAAACCATTTCAAAATAGTCCACACGCTCCTAACTATCCCTTTTCTTTCTCTCCAACCTTCTTATCTTTCTAAGTGGGACAGATTTCACTTCGAATCCTACTAATAAGTTGAATCGGTATTTGTACATCATTCCTTCACCAATATAAGTTTCTTATTGTCAAGAACACCATAAAGCGTACCGAAATAGTCCACACGCTCCTAACTAGCCCTTTTCTTTCTCTCCAACCTTCTTATCTTTCTAAGTGGGACGGATTTCACTTCGAATCCTACTAATAAGTTGAATCGGTGTTTGTACATCATTCCTTCACCAATATAAGTTTCTTATTGTCAACAACACCATAAAGCGTACCGAAATAGTCCACACGCTCCTAACTAGCCCTTATCTTTCTCTCCAACCTTCTTATCTTTCTAAGTGGGACAGATTTCACTTCGAATCCTACTAATAAGTTGAATCGGTATTTGTACATCATTCCTTCACCAATATAAGTTTCTTATTGTCAACAACACCATAAAGCGTACCGAAATAGTCCACACGCTCCCAACTAGCCCTTTTTTTCTCTCCAACCTTCTTATATTTCTAAGTGGGACGGATTTCACTTCGAATCCTACTAATAAGTAGAATCGGTGTTTGTACATCATTCCTTCTCCATTATAAGACTATTGTGGACAAAACACTACAAACCATTTCAAAATAGTCCACACGCTCCTAACTAGCCCTTTTCTTTCTCTCCAACCTTCTTATCTTTCTAAGTGGGACGGATTTCACTTCGAATCCTACTAATAAGTAGAATCGGTGTTTGTACATCATTCCTTCACCAATATAAGTTTCTTATTGTCAACAACACCATAAAGCGTACCGAAATAGTCCACACGCTCCTAACTAGCCCTTTTCTTTCTCTCCAACCTTCTTATCTTTCTAAGTGGGACGGACTTCACTTCGAATCCTACTAATAAGTTGAATCGGTGTTTGTACATCATTCCTTCTCCATTATAAGACTATTGTGGACAAAACACTACAAACCATTTCAAAATAGTCCACACGCTCCTAACTAGCCCTTTTCTTTCTCTCCAACCTTCTTTTCTTTCTAAGTGTGACGGATTTCACTACGAATCCTACTAATAAGTAGAATCGGTGTTTGTACATCATTCCTTCACCAATATAAGTTGCTTATTGTCAACAACACCATAAAGCGTACCGAAATAGTCCACACGCTCCTAAGTAGCCCTTTTCTTTCTCTCCAACCTTCTTATCTTTCTAAGTGGGACGGACTTCACTTCGAATCCTACTAATAAGTTGAATCGGTGTTTGTACATCATTCCTTCTCCATTATAAGACTATTGTGGACAAAACACTACAAACCATTTCAAAATAGTCCACACGCTCCTAACTAGCCCTTTTCTTTCTCTCCAACCTTCTTTTCTTTCTAAGTGGGACGGATTTCACTTCGAATCCTACTAATAAGTTGAATCGGTATTTGTACATCATTCCTTCACCAATATAAGTTTCTTATTGTCAACAACACCATAAAGCGTACCGAAATAGTCCACACGCTCCTAACTAGCCCTTTTCTTTCTCTCCAACCTTCTTATCTTTCTAAGTGGGACGGACTTCACTTCGAATCCTACTAATAAGTTGAATCGGTGTTTGTACATCATTCCTTCTCCATTATAAGACTATTGTGGACAAAACACTACAAACCATTTCAAAATAGTCCACACGCTCCTAACTAGCCCTTTTCTTTCTCTCCAACCTTCTTTTCTTTCTAATTGGGACGGGTTTCACTTCGAATCCTACTAATAAGTAGAATCGGTGTTTGTACATCATTCCTTCTCCATTATAAGACTATTGTGGACAAAACACTACAAACCATTTCAAAATAGTCCACACGCTCCTAACTATCCCTTTTCTTTCTCTCCAACCTTCTTATCTTTCTAAGTGGGACAGATTTCACTTCGAATCCTACTAATAAGTTGAATCGGTATTTGTACATCATTCCTTCACCAATATAAGTTTCTTATTGTCAAGAACACCATAAAGCGTACCGAAATAGTCCACACGCTCCTAACTAGCCCTTTTCTTTCTCTCCAACCTTCTTTTCTTTCTAAGTGGGACGGATTTCACTTCGAATCCTACTAATAAGTTGAATTGGTGTTTGTTCATTATTCCTTCTCCATTATAAGACTATTGTGGACAAAACACTACAAACCATTTCAAAATAGTCCACACGCTCCTAACTAGCCCTTTTCTTTCTCTCCAACCTTCTTATCTTTCTAAGTGGGACGGATTTCACTTCGAATCCTACTAATAAGTTGAATCGGTGTTTGTACATCATTCCTTCACCAATATAAGTTTCTTATTGTCAACAACACCATAAAGCGTACCGAAATAGTCCACACGCTCCTAACTAGCCCTTTTTTTTCTCTCCAACCTTCTTATATTTCTAAGTGGGACGGATTTCACTTCGAATCCTACTAATAAGTAGAATCGGTGTTTGTACATCATTCCTTCTCCATTATAAGACTATTGTGGACAAAACACTACAAACCATTTCAAAATAGTCCACACGCTCCTAACTAGCCCTTTTCTTTCTCTCCAACCTTCTTTTCTTTCTAAGTGTGACGGATTTCACTACGAATCCTACTAATAAGTAGAATCGGTGTTTGTACATCATTCCTTCACCAATATAAGTTGCTTATTGTCAACAACACCATAAAGCGTACCGAAATAGTCCACACGCTCCTAAGTAGCCCTTTTCTTTCTCTCCAACCTTCTTATCTTTCTAAGTGGGACGGACTTCACTTCGAATCCTACTAATAAGTTGAATCGGTGTTTGTACATCATTCCTTCTCCATTATAAGACTATTGTGGACAAAACACTACAAACCATTTCAAAATAGTCCACACGCTCCTAACTAGCCCTTTTCTTTCTCTCCAACCTTCTTTTCTTTCTAAGTGGGACGGATTTCACTTCGAATCCTACTAATAAGTTGAATCGGTATTTGTACATCATTCCTTCACCAATATAAGTTTCTTATTGTCAACAACACCATAAAGCGTACCGAAATAGTCCACACGCTCCTAACTAGCCCTTTTCTTTCTCTCCAACCTTCTTATCTTTCTAAGTGGGACGGACTTCACTTCGAATCCTACTAATAAGTTGAATCGGTGTTTGTACATCATTCCTTCTCCATTATAAGACTATTGTGGACAAAACACTACAAACCATTTCAAAATAGTCCACACGCTCCTAACTAGCCCTTTTCTTTCTCTCCAACCTTCTTTTCTTTCTAATTGGGACGGGTTTCACTTCGAATCCTACTAATAAGTAGAATCGGTGTTTGTACATCATTCCTTCTCCATTATAAGACTATTGTGGACAAAACACTACAAACCATTTCAAAATAGTCCACACGCTCCTAACTATCCCTTTTCTTTCTCTCCAACCTTCTTATCTTTCTAAGTGGGACAGATTTCACTTCGAATCCTACTAATAAGTTGAATCGGTATTTGTACATCATTCCTTCACCAATATAAGTTTCTTATTGTCAAGAACACCATAAAGCGTACCGAAATAGTCCACACGCTCCTAACTAGCCCTTTTCTTTCTCTCCAACCTTCTTTTCTTTCTAAGTGGGACGGATTTCACTTCGAATCCTACTAATAAGTTGAATCGGTGTTTGTTCATTATTCCTTCTCCATTATAAGACTATTGTGGACAAAACACTACAAACCATTTCAAAATAGTCCACACGCTCCTAACTAGCCCTTTTCTTTCTCTCCAACCTTCTTATCTTTCTAAGTGGGACGGATTTCACTTCGAATCCTACTAATAAGTTGAATCGGTGTTTGTACATCATTCCTTCACCAATATAAGTTTCTTATTGTCAACAACACCATAAAGCGTACCGAAATAGTCCACACGCTCCTAACTAGCCCTTTTTTTTCTCTCCAACCTTCTTATATTTCTAAGTGGGACGGATTTCACTTCGAATCCTACTAATAAGTAGAATCGGTGTTTGTACATCATTCCTTCTCCATTATAAGACTATTGTGGACAAAACACTACAAACCATTTCAAAATAGTCCACACGCTCCTAACTAGCCCTTTTCTTTCTCTCCAACCTTCTTATCTTTCTAAGTGGGACGGATTTCACTTCGAATCCTACTAATAAGTTGAATCGGTGTTTGTACATCATTCCTTCACCAATATAAGTTTCTTATTGTCAACAACACCATAAAGCGTACCGAAATAGTCCACACGCTCCTAACTAGCCCTTTTTCTTCTCTCCAACCTTCTTATATTTCTAAGTGGGACGGATTTCACTTCGAATCCTACTAATAAGTAGAATCGGTGTTTGTACATCATTCCTTCTCCATTATAAGACTATTGTGGACAAAACACTACAAACCATTTCAAAATAGTCCACACGCTCCTAACTATCCCTTTTCTTTCTCTCCAACCTTCTTATCTTTCTAAGTGGGACAGATTTCACTTCGAATCCTACTAATAAGTTGAATCGGTATTTGTATATCATTCCTTCACCAATATAAGTTTCTTATTGTCAACAACACCATAAAGCGTACCGAAATAGTCCACACGCTCCTAACTAGCCCTTTTCTATCTCTCCAACCTTCTTTTCTTTCTAAGTGGGTCGGATTTCACTTCGAATCCTACTAATAAGTTGAATTGGTGTTTGTTCATCATTCCTTCTCCATTATAAGACTATTGTGGACAAAACACTACAAACCATTTCAAAATAGTCCACACGCTCCTAACTAGCCCTTTTCTTTCTCTCCAACCTTCTTTTCTTTCTAATTGGGACGGGTTTCACTTCGAATCCTACTAATAAGTAGAATCGGTGTTTGTACATCATTCCTTCTCCATTATAAGACTATTGTGGACAAAACACTACAAACCATTTCAAAATAGTCCACACGCTCCTAACTATCCCTTTTCTTTCTCTCCAACCTTCTTATCTTTCTAAGTGGGACAGATTTCACTTCGAATCCTACTAATAAGTTGAATCGGTATTTGTACATCATTCCTTCACCAATATAAGTTTCTTATTGTCAAGAACACCATAAAGCGTACCGAAATAGTCCACACGCTCCTAACTAGCCCTTTTCTTTCTCTCCAACCTTCTTTTCTTTCTAAGTGGGACGGATTTCACTTCGAATCCTACTAATAAGTTGAATTGGTGTTTGTTCATTATTCCTTCTCCATTATAAGACTATTGTGGACAAAACACTACAAACCATTTCAAAATAGTCCACACGCTCCTAACTAGCCCTTTTCTTTCTCTCCAACCTTCTTATCTTTCTAAGTGGGACGGATTTCACTTCGAATCCTACTAATAAGTTGAATCGGTGTTTGTACATCATTCCTTCACCAATATAAGTTTCTTATTGTCAACAACACCATAAAGCGTACCGAAATAGTCCACACGCTCCTAACTAGCCCTTTTTTTTCTCTCCAACCTTCTTATATTTCTAAGTGGGACGGATTTCACTTCGAATCCTACTAATAAGTAGAATCGGTGTTTGTACATCATTCCTTCTCCATTATAAGACTATTGTGGACAAAACACTACAAACCATTTCAAAATAGTCCACACGCTCCTAACTAGCCCTTTTCTTTCTCTCCAACCTTCTTATCTTTCTAAGTGGGACGGATTTCACTTCGAATCCTACTAATAAGTTGAATCGGTGTTTGTACATCATTCCTTCACCAATATAAGTTTCTTATTGTCAACAACACCATAAAGCATACCGAAATAGTCCACACGCTCCTAACTAGCCCTTTTTCTTCTCTCCAACCTTCTTATATTTCTAAGTGGGACGGATTTCACTTCGAATCCTACTAATAAGTAGAATCGGTGTTTGTACATCATTCCTTCTCCATTATAAGACTATTGTGGACAAAACACTACAAACCATTTCAAAATAGTCCACACGCTCCTAACTATCCCTTTTCTTTCTCTCCAACCTTCTTATCTTTCTAAGTGGGACAGATTTCACTTCGAATCCTACTAATAAGTTGAATCGGTCTTTGTACATCATTCCTTCACCAATATAAGTTTCTTATTGTCAACAACACCATAAAGCGTACCGAAATAGTCCACACGCTCCTAACTAGCCCTTTTCTTTCTCTCCAACCTTCTTATCTTTCTAAGTGGGACGGACTTCACTTCGAATCCTACTAATAAGTTGAATCGGTGTTTGTACATCATTCCTTCTCCATTATAAGACTATTGTGGACAAAACACTACAAACCATTTCAAAATAGTCCACACGCTCCTAACTAGCCCTTTTCTTTCTCTCCAACCTTCTTTTCTTTCTAATTGGGACGGGTTTCACTTCGAATCCTACTAATAAGTAGAATCGGTGTTTGTACATCATTCCTTCTCCATTATAAGACTATTGTGGACAAAACACTACAAACCATTTCAAAATAGTCCACACGCTCCTAACTATCCCTTTTCTTTCTCTCCAACCTTCTTATCTTTCTAAGTGGGACAGATTTCACTTCGAATCCTACTAATAAGTTGAATCGGTATTTGTACATCATTCCTTCACCAATATAAGTTTCTTATTGTCAAGAACACCATAAAGCGTACCGAAATAGTCCACACGCTCCTAACTAGCCCTTTTCTTTCTCTCCAACCTTCTTTTCTTTCTAAGTGGGACGGATTTCACTTCGAATCCTACTAATAAGTTGAATTGGTGTTTGTTCATTATTCCTTCTCCATTATAAGACTATTGTGGACAAAACACTACAAACCATTTCAAAATAGTCCACACGCTCCTAACTAGCCCTTTTCTTTCTCTCCAACCTTCTTATCTTTCTAAGTGGGACGGATTTCACTTCGAATCCTACTAATAAGTTGAATCGGTGTTTGTACATCATTCCTTCACCAATATAAGTTTCTTATTGTCAACAACACCATAAAGCGTACCGAAATAGTCCACACGCTCCTAACTAGCCCTTTTTTTTCTCTCCAACCTTCTTATATTTCTAAGTGGGACGGATTTCACTTCGAATCCTACTAATAAGTAGAATCGGTGTTTGTACATCATTCCTTCTCCATTATAAGACTATTGTGGACAAAACACTACAAACCATTTCAAAATAGTCCACACGCTCCTAACTAGCCCTTTTCTTTCTCTCCAACCTTCTTATCTTTCTAAGTGGGACGGATTTCACTTCGAATCCTACTAATAAGTTGAATCGGTGTTTGTACATCATTCCTTCACCAATATAAGTTTCTTATTGTCAACAACACCATAAAGCGTACCGAAATAGTCCACACGCTCCTAACTAGCCCTTTTTCTTCTCTCCAACCTTCTTATATTTCTAAGTGGGACGGATTTCACTTCGAATCCTACTAATAAGTAGAATCGGTGTTTGTACATCATTCCTTCTCCATTATAAGACTATTGTGGACAAAACACTACAAACCATTTCAAAATAGTCCACACGCTCCTAACTATCCCTTTTCTTTCTCTCCAACCTTCTTATCTTTCTAAGTGGGAGAGATTTCACTTCGAATCCTACTAATAAGTTGAATCGGTCTTTGTACATCATTCCTTCACCAATATAAGTTTCTTATTGTCAACAACACCATAAAGCGTACCGAAATAGTCCACACGCTCCTAACTAGCCCTTTTCTTTCTCTCCAACCTTCTTATCTTTCTAAGTGGGACGGACTTCACTTCGAATCCTACTAATAAGTTGAATCGGTGTTTGTACATCATTCCTTCTCCATTATAAGACTATTGTGGACAAAACACTACAAACCATTTCAAAATAGTCCACACGCTCCTAACTAGCCCTTTTCTTTCTCTCCAACCTTCTTTTCTTTCTAATTGGGACGGGTTTCACTTCGAATCCTACTAATAAGTAGAATCGGTGTTTGTACATCATTCCTTCTCCATTATAAGACTATTGTGGACAAAACACTACAAACCATTTCAAAATAGTCCACACGCTCCTAACTATCCCTTTTCTTTCTCTCCAACCTTCTTATCTTTCTAAGTGGGACAGATTTCACTTCGAATCCTACTAATAAGTTGAATCGGTATTTGTACATCATTCCTTCACCAATATAAGTTTCTTATTGTCAAGAACACCATAAAGCGTACCGAAATAGTCCACACGCTCCTAACTAGCCCTTATCTTTCTCTCCAACCTTCTTTTCTTTCTAAGTGGGACGGATTTCACTTCGAATCCTACTAATAAGTTGAATTGGTGTTTGTTCATTATTCCTTCTCCATTATAAGACTATTGTGGACAAAACACTACAAACCATTTCAAAATAGTCCACACGCTCCTAACTAGCCCTTTTCTTTCTCTCCAACCTTCTTATCTTTCTAAGTGGGACGGATTTCACTTCGAATCCTACTAATAAGTTGAATCGGTGTTTGTACATCATTCCTTCACCAATATAAGTTTCTTATTGTCAACAACACCATAAAGCGTACCGAAATAGTCCACATGCTCCTAACTAGCCCTTTTTTTTCTCTCCAACCTTCTTATATTTCTAAGTGGGACGGATTTCACTTCGAATCCTACTAATAAGTAGAATCGGTGTTTGTACATCATTCCTTCTCCATTATAAGACTATTGTGGACAAAACACTACAAACCATTTCAAAATAGTCCACACGCTCCTAACTAGCCCTTTTCTTTCTCTCCAACCTTCTTATCTTTCTAAGTGGGACGGATTTCACTTCGAATCCTACTAATAAGTTGAATCGGTGTTTGTACATCATTCCTTCACCAATATAAGTTTCTTATTGTCAACAACACCATAAAGCGTACCGAAATAGTCCACACGCTCCTAACTAGACCTTTTTCTTCTCTCCAACCTTCTTATATTTCTAAGTGGGACGGATTTCACTTCGAATCCTACTAATAAGTAGAATCGGTGTTTGTACATCATTCCTTCTCCATTATAAGACTATTGTGGACAAAACACTACAAACCATTTCAAAATAGTCCACACGCTCCTAACTATCCCTTTTCTTTCTCTCCAACCTTCTTATCTTTCTAAGTGGGACAGATTTCACTTCGAATCCTACTAATAAGTTGAATCGGTATTTGTACATCATTCCTTCACCAATATAAGTTTCTTATTGTCAACAACACCATAAAGCGTACCGAAATAGTCCACACGCTCCTAACTAGCCCTTTTCTTTCTCTCCAACCTTCTTTTCTTTCTAAGTGGGTCGGATTTCACTTCGAATCCTACTAATAAGTTGAATTGGTGTTTGTTCATCATTCCTTCTCCATTATAAGACTATTGTGGACAAAACACTACAAACCATTTCAAAATAGTCCTCACGCTCCTAACTAGCCCTTTTCTTTCTCTCCAACCTTTTTATCTTTCTAAGTGGGACGGATTTCACTTCGAATCCTACTAATAAGTTGAATCGGTGTTTGTACATCATTCCTTCACCAATATAAGTTTCTTATTGTCAACAACACCATAAAGCGTACCGAAATAGTCCACACGCTCCTAACTAGCCCTTTTTTTTCTCTCCAACCTTCTTATATTTCTAAGTGGGACGGATTTCACTTCGAATCCTACTAATAAGTAGAATCGGTGTTTGTACATCATTCCTTCTCCATTATAAGACTATTGTGGACAAAACACTACAAACCATTTCAAAATAGTCCACACGCTCCTAACTAGCCCTTTTCTATCTCTCCAACCTTCTTATCTTTCTAAGTGGGACGGATTTCACTTCGAATCCTACTAATAAGTTGAATCGGTGTTTGTACATCATTCCTTCACCAATATAAGTTTCTTATTGTCAACAACACCATAAAGCGTACCGAAATAGTCCACACGCTCCTAACTAGCCCTTATCTTTCTCTCCAACCTTCATATCTTTCTAAGTGAGACGGATTTCACTTCGAATCCTACTACTAAGTTGAATTGGTGTTTGTTCATCATTCCTTCTCCATTATAAGACTATTGTGGACAAAACACTACAAACCATTTCAAAGTAGTCCACACGCTCCTAACTAGCCCTTTTCTTTCTCTCCAACCTTCTTATCTTTCTAAGTGGGACGGATTTCACTTCGAATCCTACTAATAAGTTGAATCGGTGTTTGTACATCATTCCTTCACCAATATAAGTTTCTTATTGTCAACAACACCATAAAGCGTACCGAAATAGTCCACACGCTCCTAACTAGCCCTTATCTTTCTCTCCAACCTTCATATCTTTCTAAGTGAGACGGATTTCACTTCGAATCCTACTACTAAGTTGAATTGGTGTTTGTTCATCATTCCTTCTCCATTATAAGACTATTGTGGACAAAACACAACAAACCATTTCAAAATAGTCCACACGCTCCTAACTAGCCCTTTTCTTTCTCTCCAACCTTCTTTTCTTTCTAAGTGGGACGGATTTCACTTCGAATCCTACTAAGAAGTTGAATCGGTGTTTGTACATCATTCCTTCTCCATTATAAGACTATTGTGGACAAAACACTACAAACCATTTCAAAATAGTCCACACGCTCCTAACTAGCCCTTTTCTTTCTCTCCAACCTTCTTTTCTTTCTAAGTGGGACGGATTTCACTTCGAATCCTACTAATAAGTTGAATCGGTATTTGTACATCATTCCTTCACCAATATAAGTTTCTTATTGTCAACAACACCATAAAGCGTACCGAAATAGTCCACACGCTCCTAACTAGCCCTTTTCTTTCTCTCCAACCTTCTTATCTTTCTAAGTGGGACGGACTTCACTTCGAATCCTACTAATAAGTTGAATCGGTGTTTGTACATCATTCCTTCTCCATTATAAGACTATTGTGGACAAAACACTACAAACCATTTCAAAATAGTCCACACGCTCCTAACTAGCCCTTTTCTTTCTCTCCAACCTTCTTTTCTTTCTAAGTGTGACGGATTTCACTTCGAATCCTACTAATAAGTAGAATCGGTGTTTGTACATCATTCCTTCACCAATATAAGTTGCTTATTGTCAACAACACCATAAAGCGTACCGAAATAGTCCACACGCTCCTAACTAGCCCTTTTCTTTCTCTCCAACCTTCTTATCTTTCTAAGTGGGACGGACTTCACTTCGAATCCTACTAATAAGTTGAATCGGTGTTTGTACATCATTCCTTCTCCATTATAAGACTATTGTGGACAAAACACTACAAACCATTTCAAAATAGTCCACACGCTCCTAACTAGCCCTTTTCTTTCTCTCCAACCTTCTTTTCTTTCTAAGTGGGACGGATTTCACTTCGAATCCTACTAATAAGTTGAATCGGTATTTGTACATCATTCCTTCACCAATATAAGTTTCTTATTGTCAACAACACCATAAAGCGTACCGAAATAGTCCACACGCTCCTAACTAGCCCTTTTCTTTCTCTCCAACCTTCTTATCTTTCTAAGTGGGACGGACTTCACTTCGAATCCTACTAATAAGTTGAATCGGTGTTTGTACATCATTCCTTCTCCATTATAAGACTATTGTGGACAAAACACTACAAACCATTTCAAAATAGTCCACACGCTCCTAACTAGCCCTTTTCTTTCTCTCCAACCTTCTTTTCTTTCTAATTGGGACGGGTTTCACTTCGAATCCTACTAATAAGTAGAATCGGTGTTTGTACATCATTCCTTCTCCATTATAAGACTATTGTGGACAAAACACTACAAACCATTTCAAAATAGTCCACACGCTCCTAACTATCCCTTTTCTTTCTCTCCAACCTTCTTATCTTTCTAAGTGGGACAGATTTCACTTCGAATCCTACTAATAAGTTGAATCGGTATTTGTACATCATTCCTTCACCAATATAAGTTTCTTATTGTCAAGAACACCATAAAGCGTACCGAAATAGTCCACACGCTCCTAACTAGCCCTTTTCTTTCTCTCCAACCTTCTTTTCTTTCTAAGTGGGACGGATTTCACTTCGAATCCTACTAATAAGTTGAATTGGTGTTTGTTCATTATTCCTTCTCCATTATAAGACTATTGTGGACAAAACACTACAAACCATTTCAAAATAGTCCACACGCTCCTAACTAGCCCTTTTCTTTCTCTCCAACCTTTTTATCTTTCTAAGTGGGACGGATTTCACTTCGAATCCTACTAATAAGTTGAATCGGTGTTTGTACATCATTCCTTCACCAATATAAGTTTCTTATTGTCAAGAACACCATAAAGCGTACCGAAATAGTCCACACGCTCCTAACTAGCCCTTTTCTTTCTCTCCAACCTTCTTTTCTTTCTAAGTGGGACGGATTTCACTTCGAATCCTACTAATAAGTTGAATTGGTGTTTGTTCATTATTCCTTCTCCATTATAAGACTATTGTGGACAAAACACTACAAACCATTTCAAAATAGTCCACACGCTCCTAACTAGCCCTTTTCTTTCTCTCCAACCTTTTTATCTTTCTAAGTGGGACGGATTTCACTTCGAATCCTACTAATAAGTTGAATCGGTGTTTGTACATCATTCCTTCTCCATTATAAGACTATTGTGGACAAAACACTACAAACCATTTCAAAATAGTCCACACGCTCCTAACTAGCCCTTTTCTTTCTCTCCAACCTTCTTTTCTTTCTAAGTGGGACGGATTTCACTTCGAATCCTACTAATAAGTTGAATCGGTATTTGTACATCATTCCTTCACCAATATAAGTTTCTTATTGTCAACAACACCATAAAGCGTACCGAAATAGTCCACACGCTCCTAACTAGCCCTTTTCTTTCTCTCCAACCTTCTTATCTTTCTAAGTGGGACGGACTTCACTTCGAATCCTACTAATAAGTTGAATCGGTGTTTGTACATCATTCCTTCTCCATTATAAGACTATTGTGGACAAAACACTACAAACCATTTCAAAATAGTCCACACGCTCCTAACTAGCCCTTTTCTTTCTCTCCAACCTTCTTTTCTTTCTAATTGGGACGGGTTTCACTTCGAATCCTACTAATAAGTAGAATCGGTGTTTGTACATCATTCCTTCTCCATTATAAGACTATTGTGGACAAAACACTACAAACCATTTCAAAATAGTCCACACGCTCCTAACTATCCCTTTTCTTTCTCTCCAACCTTCTTATCTTTCTAAGTGGGACAGATTTCACTTCGAATCCTACTAATAAGTTGAATCGGTATTTGTACATCATTCCTTCACCAATATAAGTTTCTTATTGTCAAGAACACCATAAAGCGTACCGAAATAGTCCACACGCTCCTAACTAGCCCTTTTCTTTCTCTCCAACCTTCTTTTCTTTCTAAGTGGGACGGATTTCACTTCGAATCCTACTAATAAGTTGAATTGGTGTTTGTTCATTATTCCTTCTCCATTATAAGACTATTGTGGACAAAACACTACAAACCATTTCAAAATAGTCCACACGCTCCTAACTAGCCCTTTTCTTTCTCTCCAACCTTTTTATCTTTCTAAGTGGGACGGATTTCACTTCGAATCCTACTAATAAGTTGAATCGGTGTTTGTACATCATTCCTTCACCAATATAAGTTTCTTATTGTCAACAACACCATAAAGCGTACCGAAATAGTCCACACGCTCCTAACTAGCCCTTTTTTTTCTCTCCAACCTTCTTATATTTCTAAGTGGGACGGATTTCACTTCGAATCCTACTAATAAGTAGAATCGGTGTTTGTACATCATTCCTTCTCCATTATAAGACTATTGTGGACAAAACACTACAAACCATTTCAAAATAGTCCACACGCTCCTAACTAGCCCTTTTCTTTCTCTCCAACCTTCTTATCTTTCTAAGTGGGACGGATTTCACTTCGAATCCTACTAATAAGTTGAATCGGTGTTTGTACATCATTCCTTCACCAATATAAGTTTCTTATTGTCAACAACACCATAAAGCGTACCGAAATAGTCCACACGCTCCTAACTAGCCCTTATCTTTCTCTCCAACCTTCATATCTTTCTAAGTGAGACGGATTTCACTTCGAATCCTACTACTAAGTTGAATTGGTGTTTGTTCATCATTCCTTCTCCATTATAAGACTATTGTGGACAAAACACTACAAACCATTTCAAAGTAGTCCACACGCTCCTAACTAGCCCTTTTCTTTCTCTCCAACCTTCTTATCTTTCTAAGTGGGACGGATTTCACTTCGAATCCTACTAATAAGTTGAATCGGTGTTTGTACATCATTCCTTCACCAATATAAGTTTCTTATTGTCAACAACACCATAAAGCGTACCGAAATAGTCCACACGCTCCTAACTAGCCCTTATCTTTCTCTCCAACCTTCATATCTTTCTAAGTGAGACGGATTTCACTTCGAATCCTACTACTAAGTTGAATTGGTGTTTGTTCATCATTCCTTCTCCATTATAAGACTATTGTGGACAAAACACTACAAACCATTTCAAAATAGTCCACACGCTCCTAACTAGCCCTTTTCTTTCTCTCCAACCTTCTTTTCTTTCTAAGTGGGACGGATTTCACTTCGAATCCTACTAATAAGTTGAATCGGTGTTTGTACATCATTCCTTCTCCATTATAAGACTATTGTGGACAAAACACTACAAACCATTTCAAAATAGTCCACACGCTCCTAACTAGCCCTTTTCTTTCTCTCCAACCTTCTTTTCTTTCTAAGTGGGACGGATTTCACTTCGAATCCTACTAATAAGTTGAATCGGTATTTGTACATCATTCCTTCACCAATATAAGTTTCTTATTGTCAACAACACCATAAAGCGTACCGAAATAGTCCACACGCTCCTAACTAGCCCTTTTCTTTCTCTCCAACCTTCTTATCTTTCTAAGTGGGACGGACTTCACTTCGAATCCTACTAATAAGTTGAATCGGTGTTTGTACATCATTCCTTCTCCATTATAAGACTATTGTGGACAAAACACTACAAACCATTTCAAAATAGTCCACACGCTCCTAACTAGCCCTTTTCTTTCTCTCCAACCTTCTTTTCTTTCTAAGTGTGACGGATTTCACTTCGAATCCTACTAATAAGTAGAATCGGTGTTTGTACATCATTCCTTCACCAATATAAGTTGCTTATTGTCAACAACACCATAAAGCGTACCGAAATAGTCCACACGCTCCTAACTAGCCCTTTTCTTTCTCTCCAACCTTCTTATCTTTCTAAGTGGGACGGACTTCACTTCGAATCCTACTAATAAGTTGAATCGGTGTTTGTACATCATTCCTTCTCCATTATAAGACTATTGTGGACAAAACACTACAAACCATTTCAAAATAGTCCACACGCTCCTAACTAGCCCTTTTCTTTCTCTCCAACCTTCTTTTCTTTCTAAGTGGGACGGATTTCACTTCGAATCCTACTAATAAGTTGAATCGGTATTTGTACATCATTCCTTCACCAATATAAGTTTCTTATTGTCAACAACACCATAAAGCGTACCGAAATAGTCCACACGCTCCTAACTAGCCCTTTTCTTTCTCTCCAACCTTCTTATCTTTCTAAGTGGGACGGACTTCACTTCGAATCCTACTAATAAGTTGAATCGGTGTTTGTACATCATTCCTTCTCCATTATAAGACTATTGTGGACAAAACACTACAAACCATTTCAAAATAGTCCACACGCTCCTAACTAGCCCTTTTCTTTCTCTCCAACCTTCTTTTCTTTCTAATTGGGACGGGTTTCACTTCGAATCCTACTAATAAGTAGAATCGGTGTTTGTACATCATTCCTTCTCCATTATAAGACTATTGTGGACAAAACACTACAAACCATTTCAAAATAGTCCACACGCTCCTAACTATCCCTTTTCTTTCTCTCCAACCTTCTTATCTTTCTAAGTGGGACAGATTTCACTTCGAATCCTACTAATAAGTTGAATCGGTATTTGTACATCATTCCTTCACCAATATAAGTTTCTTATTGTCAAGAACACCATAAAGCGTACCGAAATAGTCCACACGCTCCTAACTAGCCCTTTTCTTTCTCTCCAACCTTCTTTTCTTTCTAAGTGGGACGGATTTCACTTCGAATCCTACTAATAAGTTGAATTGGTGTTTGTTCATTATTCCTTCTCCATTATAAGACTATTGTGGACAAAACACTACAAACCATTTCAAAATAGTCCACACGCTCCTAACTAGCCCTTTTCTTTCTCTCCAACCTTCTTATCTTTCTAAGTGGGACGGATTTCACTTCGAATCCTACTAATAAGTTGAATCGGTGTTTGTACATCATTCCTTCACCAATATAAGTTTCTTATTGTCAACAACACCATAAAGCGTACCGAAATAGTCCACACGCTCCTAACTAGCCCTTTTTTTTCTCTCCAACCTTCTTATATTTCTAAGTGGGACGGATTTCACTTCGAATCCTACTAATAAGTAGAATCGGTGTTTGTACATCATTCCTTCTCCATTATAAGACTATTGTGGACAAAACACTACAAACCATTTCAAAATAGTCCACACGCTCCTAACTAGCCCTTTTCTTTCTCTCCAACCTTCTTATCTTTCTAAGTGGGACGGATTTCACTTCGAATCCTACTAATAAGTTGAATCGGTGTTTGTACATCATTCCTTCACCAATATAAGTTTCTTATTGTCAACAACACCATAAAGCGTACCGAAATAGTCCACACGCTCCTAACTAGCCCTTTTTCTTCTCTCCAACCTTCTTATATTTCTAAGTGGGACGGATTTCACTTCGAATCCTACTAATAAGTAGAATCGGTGTTTGTACATCATTCCTTCTCCATTATAAGACTATTGTGGACAAAACACTACAAACCATTTCAAAATAGTCCACACGCTCCTAACTATCCCTTTTCTTTCTCTCCAACCTTCTTATCTTTCTAAGTGGGACAGATTTCACTTCGAATCCTACTAATAAGTTGAATCGGTATTTGTACATCATTCCTTCACCAATATAAGTTTCTTATTGTCAACAACACCATAAAGCGTACCGAAATAGTCCACACGCTCCTAACTAGCCCTTTTCTTTCTCTCCAACCTTCTTTTCTTTCTAAGTGGGACGGATTTCACTTCGAATCCTACTAATAAGTTGAATTGGTGTTTGTTCATCATTCCTTCTCCATTATAAGACTATTGTGGACAAAACACTATAAACCATTTCAAAATAGTCCACACGCTCCTAACTAGCCCTTTTCTTTCTCTCCAACCTTCTTATCTTTCTAAGTGGGACGGATTTCACTTCGAATCCTACTAATAAGTTGAATCGGTGTTTGTACATCATTCCTTCACCAATATAAGTTTCTTATTGTCAACAACACCATAAAGCGTACCGAAATAGTCCACACGCTCCTAACTAGCCCTTTTTTTTCTCTCCAACCTTCTTATATTTCTAAGTGGGACGGATTTCACTTCGAATCCTACTAATAAGTAGAATCGGTGTTTGTACATCATTCCTTCTCCATTATAAGACTATTGTGGACAAAACACTACAAACCATTTCAAAATAGTCCACACGCTCCTAACTAGCCCTTTTCTTTCTCTCCAACCTTCTTATCTTTCTAAGTGGGACGGATTTCACTACGAATCCTACTAATAAGTTGAATCGGTGTTTGTACATCATTCCTTCACCAATATAGGTTTCTTATTGTCAACAACACCATAAAGCGTACCGAAATAGTCCACACGCTCCTAACTAGCCCTTATCTTTCTCTCCAACCTTCATATCTTTCTAAGTGAGACGGATTTCACTTCGAATCCTACTAATAAGTTGAATCGGTGTTTGTTCATCATTCCTTCTCCATTATAAGACTATTGTGGACAAAACACTACAAACCATTTCAAAGTAGTCCACACGCTCCTAACTAGCCCTTTTCTTTCTCTCCAACCTTCTTATCTTTCTAAGTGGGACGGACTTCACTTCGAATCCTACTAATAAGTTGAATCGGTGTTTGTACATCATTCCTTCTCCATTATAAGACTATTGTGGACAAAACACTACAAACCATTTCAAAATAGTCCACACGCTCCTAACTAGCCCTTTTCTTTCTCTCCAACCTTCTTTTCTTTCTAAGTGGGACGGATTTCACTTCGAATCCTACTAATAAGTAGAATCGGTGTTTGTACATCATTCCTTCACCAATATAAGTTGCTTATTGTCAACAACACCATAAAGCGTACCGAAATAGTCCACACGCTCCTAACTAGCCCTTTTCTTTCTCTCCAACCTTCTTATCTTTCTAAGTGGGACGGACTTCACTTCGAATCCTACTAATAAGTTGAATCGGTGTTTGTACATCATTCCTTCTCCATTATAAGACTATTGTGGACAAAACACTACAAACCATTTCAAAATAGTCCATACGCTCCTAACTAGCCCTTTTCTTTCTCTCCAACCTTCTTTTCTTTCTAAGTGGGACGGATTTCACTTCGAATCCTACTAATAAGTTGAATCGGTATTTGTACATCATTCCTTCACCAATATAAGTTTCTTATTGTCAACAACACCATAAAGCGTACCGAAATAGTCCACACGCTCCTAACTAGCCCTTTTCATTCTCTCCAACCTTCTTATCTTTCTAAGTGGGACGGACTTCACTTCGAATCCTACTAATAAGTTGAATCGGTGTTTGTACATCATTCCTTCTCCATTATAAGACTATTGTGGACAAAACACTACAAACCATTTCAAAATAGTCCACACGCTCCTAACTAGCCCTTTTCTTTCTCTCCAACCTTCTTTTCTTTCTAATTGGGACGGGTTTCACTTCGAATCCTACTAATAAGTAGAATCGGTGTTTGTACATCATTCCTTCTCCATTATAAGACTATTGTGGACAAAACACTACAAACCATTTCAAAATAGTCCACACGCTCCTAACTATCCCTTTTCTTTCTCTCCAACCTTCTTATCTTTCTAAGTGGGACAGATTTCACTTCGAATCCTACTAATAAGTTGAATCGGTATTTGTACATCATTCCTTCACCAATATAAGTTTCTTATTGTCAACAACACCATAAAGCGTACCGAAATAGTCCACACGCTCCTAACTAGCCCTTTTCTTTCTCTCCAACCTTCTTTTCTTTCTAAGTGGGTCGGATTTCACTTCGAATCCTACTAATAAGTTGAATTGGTGTTTGTTCATCATTCCTTCTCCATTATAAGACTATTGTGGACAAAACACTACAAACCATTTCAAAATAGTCCTCACGCTCCTAACTAGCCCTTTTCTTTCTCTCCAACCTTCTTATCTTTCTAAGTGGGACGGATTTCACTTCGAATCCTACTAATAAGTTGAATCGGTGTTTGTACATCATTCCTTCACCAATATAAGTTTCTTATTGTCAACAACACCATAAAGCGTACCGAAATAGTCCACACGCTCCTAACTAGCCCTTTTTTTTCTCTCCAACCTTCTTATATTTCTAAGTGGGACGGATTTCACTTCGAATCCTACTAATAAGTAGAATCGGTGTTTGTACATCATTCCTTCTCCATTATAAGACTATTGTGGACAAAACACTACAAACCATTTCAAAATAGTCCACACGCTCCTAACTAGCCCTTTTCTATCTCTCCAACCTTCTTATCTTTCTAAGTGGGACGGATTTCCCTTCGAATCCTACTAATAAGTTGAATCGGTGTTTGTACATCATTCCTTCACCAATATAAGTTTCTTATTGTCAACAACACCATAAAGCGTACCGAAATAGTCCACACGCTCCTAACTAGCCCTTATCTTTCTCTCCAACCTTCATATCTTTCTAAGTGAGACGGATTTCACTTCGAATCCTACTACTAAGTTGAATTGGTGTTTGTTCATCATTCCTTCTCCATTATAAGACTATTGTGGACAAAACACTACAAACCATTTCAAAGTAGTCCACACGCTCCTAACTAGCCCTTTTCTTTCTCTCCAACCTTCTTATCTTTCTAAGTGGGACGGATTTCACTTCGAATCCTACTAATAAGTTGAATCGGTGTTTGTACATCATTCCTTCACCAATATAAGTTTCTTATTGTCAACAACACCATAAAGCGTACCGAAATAGTCCACACGCTCCTAACTAGCCCTTATCTTTCTCTCCAACCTTCATATCTTTCTAAGTGAGACGGATTTCACTTCGAATCCTACTACTAAGTTGAATTGGTGTTTGTTCATCATTCCTTCTCCATTATAAGACTATTGTGGACAAAACACTACAAACCATTTCAAAATAGTCCACACGCTCCTAACTAGCCCTTTTCTTTCTCTCCAACCTTCTTTTCTTTCTAAGTGGGACGGATTTCACTTCGAATCCTACTAATAAGTAGAATCGGTGTTTGTACATCATTCCTTCACCAATATAAGTTGCTTATTGTCAACAACACCATAAAGCGTACCGAAATAGTCCACACGCTCCTAACTAGCCCTTTTCTTTCTCTCCAACCTTCTTATCTTTCTAAGTGGGACGGACTTCACTTCGAATCCTACTAATAAGTTGAATCGGTGTTTGTACATCATTCCTTCTCCATTATAAGACTATTGTGGACAAAACACTACAAACCATTTCAAAATAGTCCACACGCTCCTAACTAGCCCTTTTCTTTCTCTCCAACCTTCTTTTCTTTCTAAGTGTGACGGATTTCACTTCGAATCCTACTAATAAGTAGAATCGGTGTTTGTACATCATTCCTTCACCAATATAAGTTGCTTATTGTCAACAACACCATAAAGCGTACCGAAATAGTCCACACGCTCCTAACTAGCCCTTTTCTTTCTCTCCAACCTTCTTATCTTTCTAAGTGGGACGGACTTCACTTCGAATCCTACTAATAAGTTGAATCGGTGTTTGTACATCATTCCTTCTCCATTATAAGACTATTGTGGACAAAACACTACAAACCATTTCAAAATAGTCCACACGCTCCTAACTAGCCCTTTTCTTTCTCTCCAACCTTCTTTTCTTTCTAAGTGGGACGGATTTCACTTCGAATCCTACTAATAAGTTGAATCGGTATTTGTTCATCATTCCTTCACCAATATAAGTTTCTTATTGTCAACAACACCATAAAGCGTACCGAAATAGTCCACACGCTCCTAACTAGCCCTTTTCTTTCTCTCCAACCTTCTTATCTTTCTAAGTGGGACGGACTTCACTTCGAATCCTACTAATAAGTTGAATCGGTGTTTGTACATCATTCCTTCTCCATTATAAGACTATTGTGGACAAAACACTACAAACCATTTCAAAATAGTCCACACGCTCCTAACTAGCCCTTTTCTTTCTCTCCAACCTTCTTTTCTTTCTAAATGGGACGGGTTTCACTTCGAATCCTACTAATAAGTAGAGTCGGTGTTTGTACATCATTCCTTCTCCATTATAAGACTATTGTGGACAAAACACTACAAACCATTTCAAAATAGTCCACACGCTCCTAACTATCCCTTTTCTTTCTCTCCAACCTTCTTATCTTTCTAAGTGGGACAGATTTCACTTCGAATCCTACTAATAAGTTGAATCGGTATTTGTACATCATTCCTTCACCAATATAAGTTTCTTATTGTCAAGAACACCATAAAGCGTACCGAAATAGTCCACACGCTCCTAACTAGCCCTTTTCTTTCTCTCCAACCTTCTTTTCTTTCTAAGTGGGACGGATTTCACTTCGAATCCTACTAATAAGTTGAATTGGTGTTTGTTCATCATTCCTTCTCCATTATAAGACTATTGTGGACAAAACACTACAAACCATTTCAAAATAGTCCACACGCTCCTAACTAGCCCTTTTCTTTCTCTCCAACCTTCTTATCTTTCTAAGTGGGACGGATTTCACTTCGAATCCTACTAATAAGTTGAATCGGTGTTTGTACATCATTCCTTCACCAATATAAGTTTCTTATTGTCAACAACACCATAAAGCGTACCGAAATAGTCCACACGCTCCTAACTAGCCCTTTTTTTTCTCTCCAACCTTCTTATATTTCTAAGTGGGACGGATTTCACTTCGAATCCTACTAATAAGTAGAATCGGTGTTTGTACATCATTCCTTCTCCATTATAAGACTATTGTGGACAAAACACTACAAACCATTTCAAAATAGTCCACACGCTCCTAACTAGCCCTTTTCTCTCTCTCCAACCTTCTTATCTTTCTAAGTGGGACGGATTTCACTTCGAATCCTACTAATAAGTTGAATCGGTGTTTGTACATCATTCCTTCACCAATATAAGTTTCTTATTGTCAACAACACCATAAAGCGTACCGAAATAGTCCACACGCTCCTAACTAGCCCTTTTTCTTCTCTCCAACCTTCTTATATTTCTAAGTGGGACGGATTTCACTTCGAATCCTACTAATAAGTAGAATCGGTGTTTGTACATCATTCCTTCTCCATTATAAGACTATTGTGGACAAAACACTACAAACCATTTCAAAATAGTCCACACGCTCCTAACTATCCCTTTTCTTTCTCTCCAACCTTCTTATCTTTCTAAGTGGGACAGATTTCACTTCGAATCCTACTAATAAGTTGAATCGGTATTTGTACATCATTCCTTCACCAATATAAGTTTCTTATTGTCAACAACACCATAAAGCGTACCGAAATAGTCCACACGCTCCTAACTAGCCCTTTTCTTTCTCTCCAACCTTCTTTTCTTTCTAAGTGGGACGGATTTCACTTCGAATCCTACTAATAAGTTGAATTGGTGTTTGTTCATCATTCCTTCTCCATTATAAGACTATTGTGGACAAAACACTATAAACCATTTCAAAATAGTCCACACGCTCCTAACTAGCCCTTTTCTTTCTCTCCAACCTTCTTATCTTTCTAAGTGGGACGGATTTCACTTCGAATCCTACTAATAAGTTGAATCGGTGTTTGTACATCATTCCTTCACCAATATAAGTTTCTTATTGTCAACAACACCATAAAGCGTACCGAAATAGTCCACACGCTCCTAACTAGCCCTTTTTTTTCTCTCCAACCTTCTTATATTTCTAAGTGGGACGGATTTCACTTCGAATCCTACTAATAAGTAGAATCGGTGTTTGTACATCATTCCTTCTCCATTATAAGACTATTGTGGACAAAACACTACAAACCATTTCAAAATAGTCCACACGCTCCTAACTAGCCCTTTTCTTTCTCTCCAACCTTCTTATCTTTCTAAGTGGGACGGATTTCACTACGAATCCTACTAATAAGTTGAATCGGTGTTTGTACATCATTCCTTCACCGATATAAGTTTCTTATTGTCAACAACACCATAAAGCGTACCGAAATAGTCCACACGCTCCTAACTAGCCCTTATCTTTCTCTCCAACCTTCATATCTTTCTAAGTGAGACGGATTTCACTTCGAATCCTACTACTAAGTTGAATTGGTGTTTGTTCATCATTCCTTCTCCATTATAAGACTATTGTGGGCAAAACACTACAAACCATTTCAAAGTAGTCCACACGCTCCTAACTAGCCCTTTTCTTTCTCTCCAACCTTCTTATCTTTCTAAGTGGGACGGACTTCACTTCGAATCCTACTAATAAGTTGAATCGGTGTTTGTACATCATTCCTTCTCCATTATAAGACTATTGTGGACAAAACACTACAAACCATTTCAAAATAGTCCACACGCTCCTAACTAGCCCTTTTCTTTCTCTCCAACCTTCTTTTCTTTCTAAGTGGGACGGATTTCACTTCGAATCCTACTAATAAGTAGAATCGGTGTTTGTACATCATTCCTTCACCAATATAAGTTGCTTATTGTCAAAAACACCATAAAGCGTACCGAAATAGTCCACACGCTCCTAACTAGCCCTTTTCTTTCTCTCCAACCTTCTTATCTTTCTAAGTGGGACGGACTTCACTTCGAATCCTACTAATAAGTTGAATCGGTGTTTGTACATCATTCCTTCTCCATTATAAGACTATTGTGGACAAAACACTACAAACCATTTCAAAATAGTCCACACGCTCCTAACTAGCCCTTTTCTTTCTCTCCAACCTTCTTTTCTTTCTAAGTGGGACGGATTTCACTTCGAATCCTACTAATAAGTTGAATCGGTATTTGTACATCATTCCTTCACCAATATAAGTTTCTTATTGTCAACAACACCATAAAGCGTACCGAAATAGTCCACACGCTCCTAACTAGCCCTTTTCTTTCTCTCCAACCTTCTTATCTTTCTAAGTGGGACGGACTTCACTTCGAATCCTACTAATAAGTTGTATCGGTGTTTGTACATCATTCCTTCTCCATTATAAGACTATTGTGGACAAAACACTACAAACCATTTCAAAATAGTCCACACGCTCCTAACTAGCCCTTTTCTTTCTCTCCAACCTTCTTTTCTTTCTAATTGGGACGGGTTTCACTTCGAATCCTACTAATAAGTAGAATCGGTGTTTGTACATCATTCCTTCTCCATTATAAGACTATTGTGGACAAAACACTACAAACCATTTCAAAATAGTCCACACGCTCCTAACTATCCCTTTTCTTTCTCTCCAACCTTCTTATCTTTCTAAGCGGGACAGATTTCACTTCGAATCCTACTAATAAGTTGAATCGGTATTTGTACATCATTCCTTCACCAATATAAGTTTCTTATTGTCAAGAACACCATAAAGCGTACCGAAATAGTCACACGCTCCTAACTAGCCCTTTTCTTTCTCTCCAACCTTCTTTTCTTTCTAAGTGGGACGGATTTCACTTCGAATCCTACTAATAAGTAGAATCGGTGTTTGTACATCATTCCTTCTCCATTATAAGACTATTGTGGACAAAACACTACAAACCATTTCAAAATAGTCCACACGCTCCTAACTATCCCTTTTCTTTCTCTCCAACCTTCTTATCTTTCTAAGTGGGACAGATTTCACTTCGAATCCTACTAATAAGTTGAATCGGTATTTGTACATCATTCCTTCACCAATATAAGTTTCTTATTGTCAACAACACCATAAAGCGTACCGAAATAGTCCACACGCTCCTAACTAGCCCTTTTCTTTCTCTCCAACCTTCTTTTCTTTCTAAGTGGGACGGATTTCACTTCGAATCCTACTAATAAGTTGAATTGGTGTTTGTTCATCATTCCTTCTCCATTATAAGACTATTGTGGACAAAACACTACAAACCATTTCAAAATAGTCCACACGCTCCTAACTAGCCCTTTTCTTTCTCTCCAACCTTCTTATCTTTCTAAGTGGGACGGATTTCACTTCGAATCCTACTAATAAGTTGAATCGGTGTTTGTACATCATTCCTTCACCAATATAAGTTTCTTATTGTCAACAACACCATAAAGCGTACCGAAATAGTCCACACGCTCCTAACTAGCCCTTATCTTTCTCTCCAACCTTCATATCTTTCTAAGTGAGACGGATTTCACTTCGAATCCTACTACTAAGTTGAATTGGTGTTTGTTCATCATTCCTTCTCCATTATAAGACTATTGTGGACAAAACACTACAAACCATTTCAAAGTAGTCCACACGCTCCTAACTAGCCCTTTTCTTTCTCTCCAACCTTCTTATCTTTCTAAGTGGGACGGATTTCACTTCGAATCCTACTAATAAGTTGAATCGGTGTTTGTACATCATTCCTTCACCAATATAAGTTTCTTATTGTCAACAACACCATAAAGCGTACCGAAATAGTCCACACGCTCCTAACTAGCCCTTATCTTTCTCTCCAACCTTCATATCATTCTAAGTGAGACGGATTTCACTTCGAATTCTACTACTAAGTTGAATTGGTGTTTGTTCATCATTCCTTCTCCATTATAAGACTATTGTGGACAAAACACTACAAACCATTTCAAAATAGTCCACACGCTCCTAACTAGCCCTTTTCTTTCTCTCCAACCTTCTTTTCTTTCAAAGTGGGACGGATTTCACTTCGAATCCTACTAATAAGTAGAATCGGTGTTTGTACATCATTCCTTCACCAATATAAGTTGCTTATTGTCAACAACACCATAAAGCGTACCGAAATAGTCCACACGCTCCTAACTAGCCCTTTTCTTTCTCTCCAACCTTCTTATCTTTCTAAGTGGGACGGACTTCACTTCGAATCCTACTAATAAGTTGAATCGGTGTTTGTACATCATTCCTTCTCCATTATAAGACTATTGTGGACAAAACACTACAAACCATTTCAAAATAGTCCACACGCTCCTAACTAGCCCTTTTCTTTCTCTCCAACCTTCTTTTCTTTCTAAGTGGGACGGATTTCACTTCGAATCCTACTAATAAGTAGAATCGGTGTTTGTACATCATTCCTTCACCAATATAAGTTGCTTATTGTCAAAAACACCATAAAGCGTACCGAAATAGTCCACACGCTCCTAACTAGCCCTTTTCTTTCTCTCCAACCTTCTTATCTTTCTAAGTGGGACGGACTTCACTTCGAATCCTACTAATAAGTTGAATCGGTGTTTGTACATCATTCCTTCTCCATTATAAGACTATTGTGGACAAAACACTACAAACCATTTCAAAATAGTCCACACGCTCCTAACTAGCCCTTTTCTTTCTCTCCAACCTTCTTTTCTTTCTAAGTGGGACGGATTTCACTTCGAATCCTACTAATAAGTTGAATCGGTATTTGTACATCATTCCTTCACCAATATAAGTTTCTTATTGTCAACAACACCATAAAGCGTACCGAAATAGTCCACACGCTCCTAACTAGCCCTTTTCTTTCTCTCCAACCTTCTTATCTTTCTAAGTGGGACGGACTTCACTTCGAATCCTACTAATAAGTTGTATCGGTGTTTGTACATCATTCCTTCTCCATTATAAGACTATTGTGGACAAAACACTACAAACCATTTCAAAATAGTCCACACGCTCCTAACTAGCCCTTTTCTTTCTCTCCAACCTTCTTTTCTTTCTAATTGGGACGGGTTTCACTTCGAATCCTACTAATAAGTAGAATCGGTGTTTGTACATCATTCCTTCTCCATTATAAGACTATTGTGGACAAAACACTACAAACCATTTCAAAATAGTCCACACGCTCCTAACTATCCCTTTTCTTTCTCTCCAACCTTCTTATCTTTCTAAGCGGGACAGATTTCACTTCGAATCCTACTAATAAGTTGAATCGGTATTTGTACATCATTCCTTCACCAATATAAGTTTCTTATTGTCAAGAACACCATAAAGCGTACCGAAATAGTCCACACGCTCCTAACTAGCCCTTTTCTTTCTCTCCAACCTTCTTTTCTTTCTAAGTGGGACGGATTTCACTTCGAATCCTACTAATAAGTAGAATCGGTGTTTGTACATCATTCCTTCTCCATTATAAGACTATTGTGGACAAAACACTACAAACCATTTCAAAATAGTCCACACGCTCCTAACTATCCCTTTTCTTTCTCTCCAACCTTCTTATCTTTCTAAGTGGGACAGATTTCACTACGAATCCTACTAATAAGTTGAATCGGTATTTGTACATCATTCCTTCACCAATATAAGTTTCTTATTGTCAACAACACCATAAAGCGTACCGAAATAGTCCACACGCTCCTAACTAGCCCTTTTCTTTCTCTCCAACCTTCTTTTCTTTCTAAGTGGGACGGATTTCACTTCGAATCCTACTAATAAGTTGAATTGGTGTTTGTTCATCATTCCTTCTCCATTATAAGACTATTGTGGACAAAACACTACAAACCATTTCAAAATAGTCCACACGCTCCTAACTAGCCCTTTTCTTTCTCTCCAACCTTCTTTTCTTTCAAAGTGGGACGGATTTCACTTCGAATCCTACTAATAAGTAGAATCGGTGTTTGTACATCATTCCTTCACCAATATAAGTTGCTTATTGTCAACAACACCATAAAGCGTACCGAAATAGTCCACACGCTCCTAACTAGCCCTTTTCTTTCTCTCCAACCTTCTTATCTTTCTAAGTGGGACGGACTTCACTTCGAATCCTACTAATAAGTTGAATCGGTGTTTGTACATCATTCCTTCTCCATTATAAGACTATTGTGGACAAAACACTACAAACCATTTCAAAATAGTCCACACGCTCCTAACTAGCCCTTTTCTTTCTCTCCAACCTTCATTTCTTTCTAAGTGGGACGGATTTCACTTCGAATCCTACTAATAAGTAGAATCGGTGTTTGTACATCATTCCTTCACCAATATAAGTTGCTTATTGTCAACAACACCATAAAGCGTACCGAAATAGTCCACACGCTCCTAACTAGCCCTTTTCTTTCTCTCCAACCTTCTTATCTTTCTAAGTGGGACGGACTTCACTTCGAATCCTACTAATAAGTTGAATCGGTGTTTGTACATCATTCCTTCTCCATTATAAGACTATTGTGGACAAAACACTACAAACCATTTCAAAATAGTCCACACGCTCCTAACTAGCCCTTTTCTTTCTCTCCAACCTTCTTTTCTTTCTAAGTGGGACGGATTTCACTTCGAATCCTACTAATAAGTTGAATCGGTATTTGTACATCATTCCTTCACCAATATAAGTTTCTTATTGTCAACAACACCATAAAGCGTACCGAAATAGTCCACACGCTCCTAACTAGCCCTTTTCTTTCTCTCCAACCTTCTTATCTTTCTAAGTGGGACGGACTTCACTTCGAATCCTACTAATAAGTTGAATCGGTGTTTGTACATCATTCCTTCTCCATTATAAGACTATTGTGGACAAAACACTACAAACCATTTCAAAATAGTCCACACGCTCCTAACTAGCCCTTTTCTTTCTCTCCAACCTTCTTTTCTTTCTAATTGGGACGGGTTTCACTTCGAATCCTACTAATAAGTAGAATCGGTGTTTGTACATCATTCCTTCTCCATTATAAGACTATTGTGGACAAAACACTACAAACCATTTCAAAATAGTCCACACGCTCCTAACTATCCCTTTTCTTTCTCTCCAACCTTCTTATCTTTCTAAGCGGGACAGATTTCACTTCGAATCCTACTAATAAGTTGAATCGGTATTTGTACATCATTCCTTCACCAATATAAGTTTCTTATTGTCAAGAACACCATAAAGCGTACCGAAATAGTCCACACGCTCCTAACTAGCCCTTTTCTTTCTCTCCAACCTTCTTTTCTTTCTAAGTGGGACGGATTTCACTTCGAATCCTACTAATAAGTAGAATCGGTGTTTGTACATCATTCCTTCTCCATTATAAGACTATTGTGGACAAAACACTACAAACCATTTCAAAATAGTCCACACGCTCCTAACTATCCCTTTTCTTTCTCTCCAACCTTCTTATCTTTCTAAGTGGGACGGATTTCACTTCGAATCCTACTAATAAGTTGAATCGGTGTTTGTACATCATTCCTTTACCAATATAAGTTTCTTATTGTCAACAACACCATAAAGCGTACCGAAATAGTCCACACGCTCCTAACTAGCCCTTTTTTTTCTCTCCAACCTTCTTATATTTCTAAGTGGGACGGATTTCACTTCGAATCCTACTAATAAGTAGAATCGGTGTTTATACATCATTCCTTCTCCATTATAAGACTATTGTGGACAAAACACTACAAACCATTTCAAAATAGTCCACACGCTCCTAACTAGCCCTTTTCTTTCTCTCCAACCTTCTTTTCTTTCAAAGTGGGACGGATTTCACTTCGAATGCTACTAATAAGTAGAATCGGTGTTTGTACATCATTCCTTCACCAATATAAGTTGCTTATTGTCAACAACACCATAAAGCGTACCGAAATAGTCCACACGCTCCTAACTAGCCCTTTTCTTTCTCTCCAACCTTCTTATCTTTCTAAGTGGGACGGACTTCACTTCGAATCCTACTAATAAGTTGAATCGGTGTTTGTACATCATTCCTTCTCCATTATAAGACTATTGTGGACAAAACACTACAAACCATTTCAAAATAGTCCACACGCTCCTAACTAGCCCTTTTCTTTCTCTCCAACCTTCTTTTCTTTCTAAGTGGGACGGATTTCACTTCGAATCCTACTAATAAGTAGAATCGGTGTTTGTACATCATTCCTTCACCAATATAAGTTGCTTATTGTCAACAACACCATAAAGCGTACCGAAATAGTCCACACGCTCCTAACTAGCCCTTTTCTTTCTCTCCAACCTTCTTATCTTTCTAAGTGGGACGGATTTCACTTCGAATCCTACTAATAAGTTGAATCGGTGTTTGTACATCATTCCTTCACCAATATAAGTTTCTTATTGTCAACAACACCATAAAGCGTACCGAAATAGTCCACACGCTCCTAACTAGCCCTTTTCTTTCTCTCCAACCTTCTTATCTTTCTAAGTGGGACGGACTTCACTTCGAATCCTACTAATAAGTTGAATCGGTGTTTGTACATCATTCCTTCTCCATTATAAGACTATTGTGGACAAAACACTACAAACCATTTCAAAATAGTCCACACGCTCCTAACTAGCCCTTTTCTTTCTCTCCAACCTTCTTTTCTTTCTAAGTGGGACGGATTTCACTTCGAATCCTACTAATAAGTAGAATCGGTGTTTGTACATCATTCCTTCACCAATATAAGTTGCTTATTGTCAACAACACCATAAAGCGTACCGAAATAGTCCACACGCTCCTAACTAGCCCTTTTCTTTCTCTCCAACCTTCTTATCTTTCTAAGTGGGACGGACTTCACTTCGAATCCTACTAATAAGTTGAATCGGTGTTTGTACATCATTCCTTCTCCATTATAAGACTATTGTGGACAAAACACTACAAACCATTTCAAAATAGTCCACACGCTCCTAACTAGCCCTTTTCTTTCTCTCCAACCTTCTTTTCTTTCTAAGTGGGACGGATTTCACTTCGAATCCTACTAATAAGTAGAATCGGTGTTTGTACATCATTCCTTCACCAATATAAGTTGCTTATTGTCAACAACACCATAAAGCGTACCGAAATAGTCCACACGCTCCTAACTAGCCCTTTTCTTTCTCTCCAACCTTCTTATCTTTCTAAGTGGGACGGACTTCACTTCGAATCCTACTAATAAGTTGAATCGGTGTTTGTACATCATTCCTTCTCCATTATAAGACTATTGTGGACAAAACACTACAAACCATTTCAAAATAGTCCACACGCTCCTAACTAGCCCTTTTCTTTCTCTCCAACCTTCTTTTCTTTCTAAGTGGGACGGATTTCACTTCGAATCCTACTAATAAGTTGAATCGGTATTTGTACATCATTCCTTCACCAATATAAGTTTCTTATTGTCAACAACACCATAAAGCGTACCGAAATAGTCCACACGCTCCTAACTAGCCCTTTTCTTTCTCTCCAACCTTCTTATCTTTCTAAGTGGGACGGACTTCACTTCGAATCCTACTAATAAGTTGAATCGGTGTTTGTACATCATTCCTTCTCCATTATAAGACTATTGTGGACAAAACACTACAAACCATTTCAAAATAGTCCACACGCTCCTAACTAGCCCTTTTCTTTCTCTCCAACCTTCTTTTCTTTCTAATTGGGACGGGTTTCACTTCGAATCCTACTAATAAGTAGAATCGGTGTTTGTACATCATTCCTTCTCCATTATAAGACTATTGTGGACAAAACACTACAAACCATTTCAAAATAGTCCACACGCTCCTAACTATCCCTTTTCTTTCTCTCCAACCTTCTTATCTTTCTAAGCGGGACAGATTTCACTTCGAATCCTACTAATAAGTTGAATCGGTATTTGTACATCATTCCTTCACCAATATAAGTTTCTTATTGTCAAGAACACCATAAAGCGTACCGAAATAGTCCACACGCTCCTAACTAGCCCTTTTCTTTCTCTCCAACCTTCTTTTCTTTCTATGTGGGACGGATTTCACTTCGAATCCTACTAATAAGTAGAATCGGTGTTTGTACATCATTCCTTCTCCATTATAAGACTATTGTGGACAAAACACTACAAACCATTTCAAAATAGTCCACACGCTCCTAACTATCCCTTTTCTTTCTCTCCAACCTTCTTATCTTTCTAAGTGGGACAGATTTCACTTCGAATCCTACTAATAAGTTGAATCGGTATTTGTACATCATTCCTTCACCAATATAAGTTTCTTATTGTCAACAACACCATAAAGCGTACCGAAATAGTCCACACGCTCCTAACTCGCCCTTTTCTTTCTCTCCAACCTTCTTTTCTTTCTAAGTGGGACGGATTTCACTTCGAATCCTACAAATAAGTTGAATTGGTGTTTGTTCATCATTCCTTCTCCATTATAAGACTATTGTGGACAAAACACTACAAACCATTTCAAAATAGTCCACACGCTCCTAACTAGCCCTTTTCTTTCTCTCCAACCTTCTTATCTTTCTTAGTGGGACGGATTTCACTTCGAATCCTACTAATAAGTTGAATCGGTGTTTGTACATCATTCCTTTACCAATATAAGTTTCTTATTGTCAACAACACCATAAAGCGTACCGAAATAGTCCACACGCTCCTAACTAGCCCTTTTTTTTCTCTCCAACCTTCTTATATTTCTAAGTGGGACGGATTTCACTTCGAATCCTACTAATAAGTAGAATCGGTGTTTATACATCATTCCTTCTCCATTATAAGACTATTGTGGACAAAACACTACAAACCATTTCAAAATAGTCCACACGCTCCTAACTAGCCCTTTTCTTTCTCTCCAACCTTCTTATCTTTCTAAGTGGGACGGATTTCACTTCGAATCCTACTAATAAGTTGAATCGGTGTTTGTACATCATTCCTTCACCAATATAAGTTTCTTATTGTCAACAACACCATAAAGCGTACCGAAATAGTCCACACGCTCCTAACTAGCCCTTATCTTTCTCTCCAACCTTCATATCTTTCTAAGTGAGACGGATTTCACTTCGAATCCTACTACTAAGTTGAATTGGTGTTTGTTCATCATTCCTTCTCCATTATAAGACTATTGTGGACAAAACACTACAAACCATTTCAAAGAAGTCCACACGCTCCTAACTAGCCCTTTTCTTTCTCTCCAACCTTCTTATCTTTCTAAGTGGGACGGATTTCACTTCGAATCCTACTAATAAGTTGAATCGGTGTTTGTACATCATTCCTTCACCAATATAAGTTTCTTATTGTCAACAACACCATAAAGCGTACCGAAATAGTCCACACGCTCCTAACTAGCCCTTATCTTTCTCTCCAACCTTCATATCTTTCTAAGTGAGACGGATTTCACTTCGAATCCTACTACTAAGTTGAATTGGTGTTTGTTCATCATTCCTTCTCCATTATAAGACTATTGTGGACAAAACACTACAAACCATTTCAAAATAGTCCACACGCTCCTAACTAGCCCTTTTCTTTCTCTCCAACCTTCTTTTCTTTCTAAGTGGGACGGATTTCACTTCGAATCCTACTAATAAGTAGAATCGGTGTTTGTACATCATTCCTTCACCAATATAAGTTGCTTATTGTCAACAACACCATAAAGCGTACCGAAATAGTCCACACGCTCCTAACTAGCCCTTTTCTTTCTCTCCAACCTTCTTATCTTTCTAAGTGGGACGGACTTCACTTCGAATCCTACTAATAAGTTGAATCGGTGTTTGTACATCATTCCTTCTCCATTATAAGACTATTGTGGACAAAACACTACAAACCATTTCAAAATAGTCCACACGCTCCTAACTAGCCCTTTTCTTTCTCTCCAACCTTCTTTTCTTTCTAAGTGGGACGGATTTCACTTCGAATCCTACTAATAAGTTGAATCGGTATTTGTACATCATTCCTTCACCAATATAAGTTTCTTATTGTCAACAACACCATAAAGCGTACCGAAATAGTCCACACGCTCCTAACTAGCCCTTTTCTTTCTCTCCAACCTTCTTATCTTTCTAAGTGGGACGGACTTCACTTCGAATCCTACTAATAAGTTGAATCGGTGTTTGTACATCATTCCTTCTCCATTATAAGACTATTGTGGACAAAACACTACAAACCATTTCAAAATAGTCCACACGCTCCTAACTAGCCCTTTTCTTTCTCTCCAACCTTCTTTTCTTTCTAATTGGGACGGGTTTCACTTCGAATCCTACTAATAAGTAGAATCGGTGTTTGTACATCATTCCTTCTCCATTATAAGACTATTGTGGACAAAACACTACAAACCATTTCAAAATAGTCCACACGCTCCTAACTATCCCTTTTCTTTCTCTCCAACCTTCTTATCTTTCTAAGCGGGACAGATTTCACTTCGAATCCTACTAATAAGTTGAATCGGTATTTGTACATCATTCCTTCACCAATATAAGTTTCTTATTGTCAAGAACACCATAAAGCGTACCGAAATAGTCCACACGCTCCTAACTAGCCCTTTTCTTTCTCTCCAACCTTCTTTTCTTTCTATGTGGGACGGATTTCACTTCGAATCCTACTAATAAGTAGAATCGGTGTTTGTACATCATTCCTTCTCCATTATAAGACTATTGTGGACAAAACACTACAAACCATTTCAAAATAGTCCACACGCTCCTAACTATCCCTTTTCTTTCTCTCCAACCTTCTTATCTTTCTAAGTGGGACAGATTTCACTTCGAATCCTACTAATAAGTTGAATCGGTATTTGTACATCATTCCTTCACCAATATAAGTTTCTTATTGTCAACAACACCATAAAGCGTACCGAAATAGTCCACACGCTCCTAACTCGCCCTTTTCTTTCTCTCCAACCTTCTTTTCTTTCTAAGTGGGACGGATTTCACTTCGAATCCTACAAATAAGTTGAATTGGTGTTTGTTCATCATTCCTTCTCCATTATAAGACTATTGTGGACAAAACACTACAAACCATTTCAAAATAGTCCACACGCTCCTAACTAGCCCTTTTCTTTCTCTCCAACCTTCTTATCTTTCTAAGTGGGACGGATTTCACTTCGAATCCTACTAATAAGTTGAATCGGTGTTTGTACATCATTCCTTTACCAATATAAGTTTCTTATTGTCAACAACACCATAAAGCGTACCGAAATAGTCCACACGCTCCTAACTAGCCCTTTTTTTTCTCTCCAACCTTCTTATATTTCTAAGTGGGACGGATTTCACTTCGAATCCTACTAATAAGTAGAATCGGTGTTTATACATCATTCCTTCTCCATTATAAGACTATTGTGGACAAAACACTACAAACCATTTCAAAATAGTCCACACGCTCCTAACTAGCCCTTTTCTTTCTCTCCAACCTTCTTATCTTTCTAAGTGGGACGGATTTCACTTCGAATCCTACTAATAAGTTGAATCGGTGTTTGTACATCATTCCTTCACCAATATAAGTTTCTTATTGTCAACAACACCATAAAGCGTACCGAAATAGTCCACACGCTCCTAACTAGCCCTTATCTTTCTCTCCAACCTTCATATCTTTCTAAGTGAGACGGATTTCACTTCGAATCCTACTACTAAGTTGAATTGGTGTTTGTTCATCATTCCTTCTCCATTATAAGACTATTGTGGACAAAACACTACAAACCATTTCAAAGAAGTCCACACGCTCCTAACTAGCCCTTTTCTTTCTCTCCAACCTTCTTATCTTTCTAAGTGGGACGGATTTCACTTCGAATCCTACTAATAAGTTGAATCGGTGTTTGTACATCATTCCTTCACCAATATAAGTTTCTTATTGTCAACAACACCATAAAGCGTACCGAAATAGTCCACACGCTCCTAACTAGCCCTTATCTTTCTCTCCAACCTTCATATCTTTCTAAGTGAGACGGATTTCACTTCGAATCCTACTACTAAGTTGAATTGGTGTTTGTTCATCATTCCTTCTCCATTATAAGACTATTGTGGACAAAACACTACAAACCATTTCAAAATAGTCCACACGCTCCTAACTAGCCCTTTTCTTTCTCTCCAACCTTCTTTTCTTTCTAAGTGGGACGGATTTCACTTCGAATCCTACTAATAAGTAGAATCGGTGTTTGTACATCATTCCTTCACCAATATAAGTTGCTTATTGTCAACAACACCATAAAGCGTACCGAAATAGTCCACACGCTCCTAACTAGCCCTTTTCTTTCTCTCCAACCTTCTTATCTTTCTAAGTGGGACGGACTTCACTTCGAATCCTACTAATAAGTTGAATCGGTGTTTGTACATCATTCCTTCTCCATTATAAGACTATTGTGGACAAAACACTACAAACCATTTCAAAATAGTCCACACGCTCCTAACTAGCCCTTTTCTTTCTCTCCAACCTTCTTTTCTTTCTAAGTGGGACGGATTTCACTTCGAATCCTACTAATAAGTAGAATCGGTGTTTGTACATCATTCCTTCACCAATATAAGTTGCTTATTGTCAACAACACCATAAAGCGTACCGAAATAGTCCACACGCTCCTAACTAGCCCTTTTCTTTCTCTCCAACCTTCTTATCTTTCTAAGTGGGACGGACTTCACTTCGAATCCTACTAATAAGTTGAATCGGTGTTTGTACATCATTCCTTCTCCATTATAAGACTATTGTGGACAAAACACTACAAACCATTTCAAAATAGTCCACACGCTCCTAACTAGCCCTTTTCTTTCTCTCCAACCTTCTTTTCTTTCTAAGTGGGACGGATTTCACTTCGAATCCTACTAATAAGTAGAATCGGTGTTTGTACATCATTCCTTCACCAATATAAGTTGCTTATTGTCAACAACACCATAAAGCGTACCGAAATAGTCCACACGCTCCTAACTAGCCCTTTTATTTCTCTCCAACCTTCTTATCTTTCTAAGTGGGACGGACTTCACTTCGAATCCTACTAATAAGTTGAATCGGTGTTTGTACATCATTCCTACTCCATTATAAGACTATTGTGGACAAAACACTACAAACCATTTCAAAATAGTCCACACGCTCCTAACTAGCCCTTTTCTTTCTCTCCAACCTTCTTTTCTTTCTAAGTGGGACGGATTTCACTTCGAATCCTACTAATAAATAGAATCGGTGTTTGTACATCATTCCTTCACCAATATAAGTTGCTTATTGTCAACAACACCATAAAGCGTACCGAAATAGTCCACACGCTCCTAACTAGCCCTTTTCTTTCTCTCCAACCTTCTTATCTTTCTAAGTGGGACGGACTTCACTTCGAATCCTACTAATAAGTTGAATCGGTGTTTGTACATCATTCCTTCTCCATTATAAGACAATTGTGGACAAAACACTACAAACCATTTCAAAATAGTCCACACGCTCCTAACTAGCCCTTTTCTTTCTCTCCAACCTTCTTATCTTTCTAAGTGGGACAGATTTCACTTTGAATCCTACTAATAAGTTGAATCGGTATTTGTACATCATTCCTTCACCAATATAAGTTTCTTATTGTCAACAACACCATAAAGCGTACCGAAATAGTCCACACGCTCCTAACTAGCCCTTTTTTTTCTCTCCAACCTTCTTTTCTTTCTAAGTGGGACGGATTTCACTTCGAATCCTACTAATAAGTTGAATTGGTGTTTGTTCATCATTCCTTCTCCATTATAAGACTATTGTGGACAAAACACTACAAACCATTTCAAAATAGTCCACACGCTCCTAACTAACCCTTTTCTTTCTCTCCAACCTTCTTATCTTTCTAAGTGGGACGGATTTCACTTCGAATCCTACTAATAAGTTGAATTGGTGTTTGTTCATCATTCCTTCTCCATTATAAGACTATTGTGGACAAAACACTACAAACCATTTCAAAATAGTCCACACGCTCCTAACTAGCCCTTTTTTTTCTCTCCAACCTTCTTATATTTCTAAGTGGGACGGATTTCACTTCGAATCCTACTAATAAGTAGAATCGGTGTTTGTACATCATTCCTTCTCCATTATAAGACTATTGTGGACAAAACACTACAAACCATTTCAAAATAGTCCACACGCTCCTAACTAGCCCTTTTCTTTCTCTCCAACCTTCTTGTCTTTCTAAGTGGGACGGATTTCACTTCGAATCCTACTAATAAGTAGAATCGGTGTTTGTACATCATTCCTTCACCAATATAAGTTGCTTATTGTCAACAACACCATAAAGCGTACCAAAATAGTCCACACGCTCCTAACTAGCCCTTTTCTTTCTCTCCAACCTTCTTATCTTTCTAAGTGGGACGGACTTCACTTCGAATCCTACTAATAAGTTGAATCGGTGTTTGTACATCATTCCTTCACCAATATAAGTTTCTTATTGTCAACAACACCATAAAGCGTACCAAAATAGTCCACACGCTCCTAACTAGCCCTTTTCTTTCTCTCCAACCTTCTTATCTTTCTAAGTGGGACGGACTTCACTTCGAATCCTACTAATAAGTTGAATCGGTGTTTGTACATCATTCCTTCTCCATTATAAGACTATTGTGGACAAAACACTACAAACCATTTCAAAATAGTCCACACGCTCCTAACTAGCCCTTTTCTTTCTCTCCAACCTTCTTTTCTTTCTAAGTGGGACGGATTTCACTTCGAATCCTACTAATAAGTAGAATCGGTGTTTGTACATCATTCCTTCACCAATATAAGTTGCTTATTGTCAACAACACCATAAAGCGTACCAAAATAGTCCACACGCTCCTAACTAGCCCTTTTCTTTCTCTCCAACCTTCTTATCTTTCTAAGTGGGACGGACTTCACTTCGAATCCTACTAATAAGTTGAATCGGTGTTTGTACATCATTCCTTCTCCATTATAAGACTATTGTGGACAAAACACTACAAACCATTTCAAAATAGTCCACACGCTCCTAACTAGCCCTTTTCTTTCTCTCCAACCTTCTTATCTTTCTAAGTGGGACAGATTTCACTTCGAATCCTACTAATAAGTTGAATCGGTATTTGTACATCATTCCTTCACCAATATAAGTTTCTTATTGTCAACAACACCATAAAGCGTACCGAAATAGTCCACACGCTCCTAACTAGCCCTTTTCTTTCTCTCCAACCTTCTTTTCTTTCTAAGTGGGACGGATTTCACTTCGAATCCTACTAATAAGTTGAATTGGTGTTTGTTCATCATTCCTTCTCCATTATAAGACTATTGTGGACAAAACACTACAAACCATTTCAAAATAGTCCACACGCTCCTAACTAACCCTTTTCTTTCTCTCCAACCTTCTTATCTTTCTAAGTGGGACGGATTTCACTTCGAATCCTACTAATAAGTTGAATCGGTGTTTGTACATCATTCCTTCACCAATATAAGTTTCTTATTGTCAACAACACCATAAAGCGTACCGAAATAGTCCACACGCTCCTAACTAGCCCTTTTTTTTCTCTCCAACCTTCTTATATTTCTAAGTGGGACGGATTTCACTTCGAATCCTACTAATAAGTAGAATCGGTGTTTGTACATCATTCCTTCTCCATTATAAGACTATTGTGGACAAAACACTACAAACCATTTCAAAATAGTCCACACGCTCCTAACTATCCCTTTTCTTTCTCTCCAACCTTCTTATCTTTCTAAGTGGGACAGATTTCACTTCGAATCCTACTAATAAGTTAAATCGGTATTTGTACATCATTCCTTCACCAATATAAGTTTCTTATTGTCAACAACACCATAAAGCGTACCGAAATAGTCCACACGCTCCTAACTAGCCCTTTTATTTCTCTCCAACCTTCTTTTCTTTCTAAGTGGGACGGATTTCACTTCGAATCCTACTAATAAGTTGAATTGGTGTTTGTTCATCATTCCTTCTCCATTATAAGACTATTGTGGACAAAACACTACAAACCATTTCAAAATAGTCCACACGCTCCTAACTAGCCCTTTTCTTTCTCTCCAACCTTCTTATCTTTCTAAGTGGGACGGATTTCACTTCGAATCCTACTAATAAGTTGAATCGGTGTTTGTACATCATTCCTTCACCAATATAAGTTTCTTATTGTCAACAACACCATAAAGCGTACCGAAATAGTCCACACGCTCCTAACTAGCCCTTTTTTTTCTCTCCAACCTTCTTATATTTCTAAGTGGGACGGATTTCACTTCGAATCCTACTAATAAGTAGAATCGGTGTTTGTACATCATTCCTTCTCCATTATAAGACTATTGTGGACAAAACACTACAAACCATTTCAAAATAGTCCACACGCTCCTAACTAGCCCTTTTCTTTCTCTCCAACCTTCTTATCTTTCTAAGTGGGACGGATTTCACTTCGAATCCTACTAATAAGTTGAATCGGTGTTTGTACATCATTCCTTCACCAATATAAGTTTCTTATTGTCAACAACACCATAAAGCGTACCGAAATAGTCCACACGCTCCTAACTAGCCCTTATCTTTCTCTCCAACCTTCATATCTTTCTAAGTGAGACGGATTTCACTTCGAATCCTACTACTAAGTTGAATTGGTGTTTGTTCATCATTCCTTCTCCATTATAAGACTATTGTGGACAAAACACTACAAACCATTTCAAAGTAGTCCACACGCTCCTAACTAGCCCTTTTCCTTCTCTCCAACCTTCTTATCTTTCTAAGTGGGACGGATTTCACTTCGAATCCTACTAATAAGTTGAATCGGTGTTTGTACATCATTCCTTCACCAATATAAGTTTCTTATTGTCAACAACAACATAAAGCGTACCGAAATAGTCCACACGCTCCTAACTAGCCCTTATCTTTCTCTCCAACCTTCATATCTTTCTAAGTGAGACGGATTTCACTTCGAATCCTACTACTAAGTTGAATTGGTGTTTGTTCATCATTCCTTCTCCATTATAAGACTATTGTGGACAAAACACTACAAACCATTTCAAAATAGTCCACACGCTCCTAACTAGCCCTTTTCTTTCTCTCCAACCTTCTTTTCTTTCTAAGTGGGACGGATTTCACTTCGAATCCTACTAATAAGTTGAATTGGTGTTTGTTCATCATTCCTTCTCCATTATAAGACTATTGTGGACAAAACACTACAAACCATTTCAAAATAGTCCACACGCTCCTAACTAACCCTTTTCTTTCTCTCCAACCTTCTTATCTTTCTAAGTGGGACGGATTTCACTTCGAATCCTACTAATAAGTTGAATCGGTGTTTGTACATCATTCCTTCACCAATATAAGTTTCTTATTGTCAACAACACCATAAAGCGTACCGAAATAGTCCACACGCTCCTAACTAGCCCTTTTTTTTCTCTCCAACCTTCTTATATTTCTAAGTGGGACGGATTTCACTTCGAATCCTACTAATAAGTAGAATCGGTGTTTGTACATCATTCCTTCTCCATTATAAGACTATTGTGGACAAAACACTACAAACCATTTCAAAATAGTCCACACGCTCCTAACTATCCCTTTTCTTTCTCTCCAACCTTCTTATCTTTCTAAGTGGGACAGATTTCACTTCGAATCCTACTAATAAGTTGAATCGGTATTTGTACATCATTCCTTCACCAATATAAGTTTCTTATTGTCAACAACACCATAAAGCGTACCGAAATAGTCCACACGCTCCTAACTAGCCCTTATCTTTCTCTCCAACCTTCATATCTTTCTAAGTGAGACGGATTTCACTTCGAATCCTACTACTAAGTTGAATTGGTGTTTGTTCATCATTCCTTCTCCATTATAAGACTATTGTGGACAAAACACTACAAACCATTTCAAAGTAGTCCACACGCTCCTAACTAGCCCTTTTCCTTCTCTCCAACCTTCTTATCTTTCTAAGTGGGACGGATTTCACTTCGAATCCTACTAATAAGTTGAATCGGTGTTTGTACATCATTCCTTCACCAATATAAGTTTCTTATTGTCAACAACAACATAAAGCGTACCGAAATAGTCCACACGCTCCTAACTAGCCCTTATCTTTCTCTCCAACCTTCATATCTTTCTAAGTGAGACGGATTTCACTTCGAATCCTACTACTAAGTTGAATTGGTGTTTGTTCATCATTCCTTCTCCATTATAAGACTATTGTGGACAAAACACTACAAACCATTTCAAAATAGTCCACACGCTCCTAACTAGCCCTTTTCTTTCTCTCCAACCTTCTTTTCTTTCTAAGTGGGACGGATTTCACTTCGAATCCTACTAATAAGTTGAATTGGTGTTTGTTCATCATTCCTTCTCCATTATAAGACTATTGTGGACAAAACACTACAAACCATTTCAAAATAGTCCACACGCTCCTAACTAACCCTTTTCTTTCTCTCCAACCTTCTTATCTTTCTAAGTGGGACGGATTTCACTTCGAATCCTACTAATAAGTTGAATCGGTGTTTGTACATCATTCCTTCACCAATATAAGTTTCTTATTGTCAACAACACCATAAAGCGTACCGAAATAGTCCACACGCTCCTAACTAGCCCTTTTTTTTCTCTCCAACCTTCTTATATTTCTAAGTGGGACGGATTTCACTTCGAATCCTACTAATAAGTAGAATCGGTGTTTGTACATCATTCCTTCTCCATTATAAGACTATTGTGGACAAAACACTACAAACCATTTCAAAATAGTCCACACGCTCCTAACTATCCCTTTTCTTTCTCTCCAACCTTCTTATCTTTCTAAGTGGGACAGATTTCACTTCGAATCCTACTAATAAGTTGAATCGGTATTTGTACATCATTCCTTCACCAATATAAGTTTCTTATTGTCAACAACACCATAAAGCGTACCGAAATAGTCCACACGCTCCTAACTAGCCCTTTTCTTTCTCTCCAACCTTCTTTTCTTTCTAAGTGGGACGGATTTCACTTCGAATCCTACTAATAAGTTGAATTGGTGTTTGTTCATCATTCCTTCTCCATTATAAGACTATTGTGGACAAAACACTACAAACCATTTCAAAATAGTCCACACGCTCCTAACTAGCCCTTTTCTTTCTCTCCAACCTTCTTATCTTTCTAAGTGGGACGGATTTCACTTCGAATCCTACTAATAAGTTGAATCGGTGTTTGTACATCATTCCTTCACCAATATAAGTTTCTTATTGTCAACAACACCATAAAGCGTACCGAAATAGTCCACACGCTCCTAACTAGCCCTTTTTTTTCTCTCCAACCTTCTTATATTTCTAAGTGGGACGGATTTCACTTCGAATCCTACTAATAAGTAGAATCGGTGTTTGTACATCATTCCTTCTCCATTATAAGACTATTGTGGACAAAACACTACAAACCATTTCAAAATAGTCCACACGCTCCTAACTAGCCCTTTTCTTTCTCTCCAACCTTCTTATCTTTCTAAGTGGGACGGATTTCACTTCGAATCCTACTAATAAGTTGAATCGGTGTTTGTACATCAATCCTTCTCCATTATAAGACTATTGTGGACAAAACACTACAAACCATTTCAAAATAGTCCACACGCTCCTAACTAGCCCTTTTCTTTCTCTCCAACCTTCTTTTCTTTCTAAGTGGGACGGATTTCACTTCGAATCCTACTAATAAGTAGAATCGGTGTTTGTACATCATTCCTTCACCAATATAAGTTGCTTATTGTCAACAACACCATAAAGCGTACCAAAATAGTCCACACGCTCCTAACTAGCCCTTTTCTTTCTCTCCAACCTTCTTATCTTTCTAAGTGGGACAGATTTCACTTTGAATCCTACTAATAAGTTGAATCGGTATTTGTACATCATTCCTTCACCAATATAAGTTTCTTATTGTCAACAACACCATAAAGCGTACCGAAATAGTCCACACGCTCCTAACTAGCCCTTTTTTTTCTCTCCAACCTTCTTTTCTTTCTAAGTGGGACGGATTTCACTTCGAATCCTACTAATAAGTTGAATTGGTGTTTGTTCATCATTCCTTCTCCATTATAAGACTATTGTGGACAAAACACTACAAACCATTTCAAAATAGTCCACACGCTCCTAACTAACCCTTTTCTTTCTCTCCAACCTTCTTATCTTTCTAAGTGGGACGGATTTCACTTCGAATCCTACTAATAAGTTGAATTGGTGTTTGTTCATCATTCCTTCTCCATTATAAGACTATTGTGGACAAAACACTACAAACCATTTCAAAATAGTCCACACGCTCCTAACTAGCCCTTTTTTTTCTCTCCAACCTTCTTATATTTCTAAGTGGGACGGATTTCACTTCGAATCCTACTAATAAGTAGAATCGGTGTTTGTACATCATTCCTTCTCCATTATAAGACTATTGTGGACAAAACACTACAAACCATTTCAAAATAGTCCACACGCTCCTAACTAGCCCTTTTCTTTCTCTCCAACCTTCTTGTCTTTCTAAGTGGGACGGATTTCACTTCGAATCCTACTAATAAGTTGAATCGGTGTTTGTACATCATTCCTTCACCAATATAAGTTTCTTATTGTCAACAACACCATAAAGCGTACCAAAATAGTCCACACGCTCCTAACTAGCCCTTTTCTTTCTCTCCAACCTTCTTATCTTTCTAAGTGGGACGGACTTCACTTCGAATCCTACTAATAAGTTGAATCGGTGTTTGTACATCATTCCTTCTCCATTATAAGACTATTGTGGACAAAACACTACAAACCATTTCAAAATAGTCCACACGCTCCTAACTAGCCCTTTTCTTTCTCTCCAACCTTCTTTTCTTTCTAAGTGGGACGGATTTCACTTCGAATCCTACTAATAAGTAGAATCGGTGTTTGTACATCATTCCTTCACCAATATAAGTTGCTTATTGTCAACAACACCATAAAGCGTACCAAAATAGTCCACACGCTCCTAACTAGCCCTTTTCTTTCTCTCCAACCTTCTTATCTTTCTAAGTGGGACGGACTTCACTTCGAATCCTACTAATAAGTTGAATCGGTGTTTGTACATCATTCCTTCTCCATTATAAGACTATTGTGGACAAAACACTACAAACCATTTCAAAATAGTCCACACGCTCCTAACTAGCCCTTTTCTTTCTCTCCAACCTTCTTATCTTTCTAAGTGGGACAGATTTCACTTCGAATCCTACTAATAAGTTGAATCGGTATTTGTACATCATTCCTTCACCAATATAAGTTTCTTATTGTCAACAACACCATAAAGCGTACCGAAATAGTCCACACGCTCCTAACTAGCCCTTTTCTTTCTCTCCAACCTTCTTTTCTTTCAAAGTGGGACGGATTTCACTTCGAATCCTACTAATAAGTTGAATTGGTGTTTGTTCATCATTCCTTCTCCATTATAAGACTATTGTGGACAAAACACTACAAACCATTTCAAAATAGTCCACACGCTCCTAACTAACCCTTTTCTTTCTCTCCAACCTTCTTATCTTTCTAAGTGGGACGGATTTCACTTCGAATCCTACTAATAAGTTGAATCGGTGTTTGTACATCATTCCTTCACCAATATAAGTTTCTTATTGTCAACAACACCATAAAGCGTACCGAAATAGTCCACACGCTCCTAACTAGCCCTTTTTTTTCTCTCCAACCTTCTTATATTTCTAAGTGGGACGGATTTCACTTCGAATCCTACTAATAAGTAGAATCGGTGTTTGTACATCATTCCTTCTCCATTATAAGACTATTGTGGACAAAACACTACAAACCATTTCAAAATAGTCCACACGCTCCTAACTATCCCTTTTCTTTCTCTCCAACCTTCTTATCTTTCTAAGTGGGACAGATTTCACTTCGAATCCTACTAATAAGTTGAATCGGTATTTGTACATCATTCCTTCACCAATATAAGTTTCTTATTGTCAACAACACCATAAAGCGTACCGAAATAGTCCACACGCTCCTAACTAGCCCTTTTATTTCTCTCCAACCTTCTTTTCTTTCTAAGTGGGACGGATTTCACTTCGAATCCTACTAATAAGTTGAATTGGTGTTTGTTCATCATTCCTTCTCCATTATAAGACTATTGTGGACAAAACACTACAAACCATTTCAAAATAGTCCACACGCTCCTAACTAGCCCTTTTCTTTCTCTCCAACCTTCTTATCTTTCTAAGTGGGACGGATTTCACTTCGAATCCTACTAATAAGTTGAATCGGTGTTTGTACATCATTCCTTCACCAATATAAGTTTCTTATTGTCAACAACACCATAAAGCGTACCGAAATAGTCCACACGCTCCTAACTAGCCCTTTTTTTTCTCTCCAACCTTCTTATATTTCTAAGTGGGACGGATTTCACTTCGAATCCTACTAATAAGTAGAATCGGTGTTTGTACATCATTCCTTCTCCATTATAAGACTATTGTGGACAAAACACTACAAACCATTTCAAAATAGTCCACACGCTCCTAACTAGCCCTTTTCTTTCTCTCCAACCTTCTTATCTTTCTAAGTGGGACGGATTTCACTTCGAATCCTACTAATAAGTTGAATCGGTGTTTGTACATCATTCCTTCACCAATATAAGTTTCTTATTGTCAACAACACCATAAAGCGTACCGAAATAGTCCACACGCTCCTAACTAGCCCTTATCTTTCTCTCCAACCTTCATATCTTTCTAAGTGAGAAGGATTTCACTTCGAATCCTACTACTAAGTTGAATTGGTGTTTGTTCATCATTCCTTCTCCATTATAAGACTATTGTGGACAAAACACTACAAACCATTTCAAAGTAGTCCACACGCTCCTAACTAGCCCTTTTCCTTCTCTCCAACCTTCTTATCTTTCTAAGTGGGACGGATTTCACTTCGAATCCTACTAATAAGTTGAATCGGTGTTTGTACATCATTCCTTCACCAATATAAGTTTCTTATTGTCAACAACAACATAAAGCGTACCGAAATAGTCCACACGCTCCTAACTAGCCCTTATCTTTCTCTCCAACCTTCATATCTTTCTAAGTGAGACGGATTTCACTTCGAATCCTACTACTAAGTTGAATTGGTGTTTGTTCATCATTCCTTCTCCATTATAAGACTATTGTGGACAAAACACTACAAACCATTTCAAAATAGTCCACACGCTCCTAACTAGCCCTTTTCTTTCTCTCCAACCTTCTTTTCTTTCTAAGTGGGACGGATTTCACTTCGAATCCTACTAATAAGTTGAATTGGTGTTTGTTCATCATTCCTTCTCCATTATAAGACTATTGTGGACAAAACACTACAAACCATTTCAAAATAGTCCACACGCTCCTAACTAACCCTTTTCTTTCTCTCCAACCTTCTTATCTTTCTAAGTGGGACGGATTTCACTTCGAATCCTACTAATAAGTTGAATCGGTGTTTGTACATCATTCCTTCACCAATATAAGTTTCTTATTGTCAACAACACCATAAAGCGTACCGAAATAGTCCACACGCTCCTAACTAGCCCTTTTTTTTCTCTCCAACCTTCTTATATTTCTAAGTGGGACGGATTTCACTTCGAATCCTACTAATAAGTAGAATCGGTGTTTGTACATCATTCCTTCTCCATTATAAGACTATTGTGGACAAAACACTACAAACCATTTCAAAATAGTCCACACGCTCCTAACTATCCCTTTTCTTTCTCTCCAACCTTCTTATCTTTCTAAGTGGGACAGATTTCACTTCGAATCCTACTAATAAGTTGAATCGGTATTTGTACATCATTCCTTCACCAATATAAGTTTCTTATTGTCAACAACACCATAAAGCGTACCGAAATAGTCCACACGCTCCTAACTAGCCCTTTTCTTTCTCTCCAACCTTCTTTTCTTTCTAAGTGGGACGGATTTCACTTCGAATCCTACTAATAAGTTGAATTGGTGTTTGTTCATCATTCCTTCTCCATTATAAGACTATTGTGGACAAAACACTACAAACCATTTCAAAATAGTCCACACGCTCCTAACTAGCCCTTTTCTTTCTCTCCAACCTTCTTATCTTTCTAAGTGGGACGGATTTCACTTCGAATCCTACTAATAAGTTGAATCGGTGTTTGTACATCATTCCTTCACCAATATAAGTTTCTTATTGTCAACAACACCATAAAGCGTACCGAAATAGTCCACACGCTCCTAACTAGCCCTTTTTTTTCTCTCCAACCTTCTTATATTTCTAAGTGGGACGGATTTCACTTCGAATCCTACTAATAAGTAGAATCGGTGTTTGTACATCATTCCTTCTCCATTATAAGACTATTGTGGACAAAACACTACAAACCATTTCAAAATAGTCCACACGCTCCTAACTAGCCATTTTCTTTCTCTCCAACCTTCTTATCTTTCTAAGTGGGACGGATTTCACTTCGAATCCTACTAATAAGTTGAATCGGTGTTTGTACATCATTCCTTCACCAATATAAGTTTCTTATTGTCAACAACAACATAAAGCGTACCGAAATAGTCCACACGCTCCTAACTAGCCCTTATCTTTCTCTCCAACCTTCATATCTTTCTAAGTGAGACGGATTTCACTTCGAATCCTACTACTAAGTTGAATTGGTGTTTGTTCATCATTCCTTCTCCATTATAAGACTATTGTGGACAAAACACTACAAACCATTTCAAAATAGTCCACACGCTCCTAACTAGCCCTTTTCTTTCTCTCCAACCTTCTTTTCTTTCTAAGTGGGACGGATTTCACTTCGAATCCTACTAATAAGTTGAATTGGTGTTTGTTCATCATTCCTTCTCCATTATAAGACTATTGTGGACAAAACACTACAAACCATTTCAAAATAGTCCACACGCTCCTAACTAACCCTTTTCTTTCTCTCCAACCTTCTTATCTTTCTAAGTGGGACGGATTTCACTTCGAATCCTACTAATAAGTTGAATCGGTGTTTGTACATCATTCCTTCACCAATATAAGTTTCTTATTGTCAACAACACCATAAAGCGTACCGAAATAGTCCACACGCTCCTAACTAGCCCTTTTTTTTCTCTCCAACCTTCTTATATTTCTAAGTGGGACGGATTTCACTTCGAATCCTACTAATAAGTAGAATCGGTGTTTGTACATCATTCCTTCTCCATTATAAGACTATTGTGGACAAAACACTACAAACCATTTCAAAATAGTCCACACGCTCCTAACTATCCCTTTTCTTTCTCTCCAACCTTCTTATCTTTCTAAGTGGGACAGATTTCACTTCGAATCCTACTAATAAGTTGAATCGGTATTTGTACATCATTCCTTCACCAATATAAGTTTCTTATTGTCAACAACACCATAAAGCGTACCGAAATAGTCCACACGCTCCTAACTAGCCCTTTTCTTTCTCTCCAACCTTCTTTTCTTTCTAAGTGGGACGGATTTCACTTCGAATCCTACTAATAAGTTGAATTGGTGTTTGTTCATCATTCCTTCTCCATTATAAGACTATTGTGGACAAAACACTACAAACCATTTCAAAATAGTCCACACGCTCCTAACTAGCCCTTTTCTTTCTCTCCAACCTTCTTATCTTTCTAAGTGGGACGGATTTCACTTCGAATCCTACTAATAAGTTGAATCGGTGTTTGTACATCATTCCTTCACCAATATAAGTTTCTTATTGTCAACAACACCATAAAGCGTACCGAAATAGTCCACACGCTCCTAACTAGCCCTTTTTTTTCTCTCCAACCTTCTTATATTTCTAAGTGGGACGGATTTCACTTCGAATCCTACTAATAAGTAGAATCGGTGTTTGTACATCATTCCTTCTCCATTATAAGACTATTGTGGACAAAACACTACAAACCATTTCAAAATAGTCCACACGCTCCTAACTAGCCATTTTCTTTCTCTCCAACCTTCTTATCTTTCTAAGTGGGACGGATTTCACTTCGAATCCTACTAATAAGTTGAATCGGTGTTTGTACATCATTCCTTCACCAATATAAGTTTCTTATTGTCAACAACACCATAAAGCGTACCGAAATAGTCCACACGCTCCTAACTAGCCCTTATCTTTCTCTCCAACCTTCATATCTTTCTAAGTGAGACGGATTTCACTTCGAATCCTACTACTAAGTTGAATTGGTGTTTGTTCATCATTCCTTCTCCATTATAAGACTATTGTGGACAAAACACTACAAACCATTTCAAAGTAGTCCACACGCTCCTAACTAGCCCTTTTCCTTCTCTCCAACCTTCTTATCTTTCTAAGTGGGACGGATTTCACTTCGAATCCTACTAATAAGTTGAATCGGTGTTTGTACATCATTCCTTCACCAATATAAGTTTCTTATTGTCAACAACAACATAAAGCGTACCGAAATAGTCCACACGCTCCTAACTAGCCCTTATCTTTCTCTCCAACCTTCATATCTTTCTAAGTGAGACGGATTTCACTTCGAATCCTACTACTAAGTTGAATTGGTGTTTGTTCATCATTCCTTCTCCATTATAAGACTATTGTGGACAAAACACTACAAACCATTTCAAAATAGTCCACACGCTCCTAACTAGCCCTTTTCTTTCTCTCCAACCTTCTTTTCTTTCTAAGTGGGACGGATTTCACTTCGAATCCTACTAATAAGTAGAATCGGTGTTTGTACATCATTCCTTCACCAATATAAGTTGCTTATTGTCAACAACACCATAAAGCGTACCGAAATAGTCCACACGCTCCTAACTAGCCCTTTTCTTTCTCTCCAACCTTCTTATCTTTCTAAGTGGGACGGACTTCACTTCGAATCCTACTAATAAGTTGAATCGGTGTTTGTACATCATTCCTTCTCCATTATAAGACTATTGTGGACAAAACACTACAAACCATTTCAAAATAGTCCACACGCTCCTAACTAGCCCTTTTCTTTCTCTCCAACCTTCTTTTCTTTCTAAGTGGGACGGATTTCACTTCGAATCCTACTAATAAGTTGAATCGGTATTTGTACATCATTCCTTCACCAATATAAGTTTCTTATTGTCAACAACACCATAAAGCGTACCGAAATAGTCCACACGCTCCTAACTAGCCCTTTTCTTTCTCTCCAACCTTCTTATCTTTCTAAGTGGGACGGACTTCACTTCGAATCCTACTAATAAGTTGAATCGGTGTTTGTACATCATTCCTTCTCCATTATAAGACTATTGTGGACAAAACACTACAAACCATTTCAAAATAGTCCACACGCTCCTAACTAGCCCTTTTCTTTCTCTCCAACCTTCTTTTCTTTCTAATTGGGACGGGTTTCACTTCGAATCCTACTAATAAGTAGAATCGGTGTTTGTACATCATTCCTTCTCCATTATAAGACTATTGTGGACAAAACACTACAAACCATTTCAAAATAGTCCACACGCTCCTAACTAGCCCTTTTCTTTCTCTCCAACCTTCTTATCTTTCTAAGTGGGACGGATTTCACTTCGAATCCTACTAATAAGTTGAATCGGTGTTTGTACATCATTCCTTCACCAATATAAGTTTCTTATTGTCAACAACACCATAAAGCGTACCGAAATAGTCCACACGCTCCTAACTAGCCCTTATCTTTCTCTCCAACCTTCATATCTTTCTAAGTGAGACGGATTTCACTTCGAATCCTACTACTAAGTTGAATTGGTGTTTGTTCATCATTCCTTCTCCATTATAAGACTATTGTGGACAAAACACTACAAACCATTTCAAAGTAGTCCACACGCTCCTAACTAGCCCTTTTCCTTCTCTCCAACCTTCTTATCTTTCTAAGTGGGACGGATTTCACTTCGAATCCTACTAATAAGTTGAATCGGTGTTTGTACATCATTCCTTCACCAATATAAGTTTCTTATTGTCAACAACAACATAAAGCGTACCGAAATAGTCCACACGCTCCTAACTAGCCCTTATCTTTCTCTCCAACCTTCATATCTTTCTAAGTGAGACGGATTTCACTTCGAATCCTACTACTAAGTTGAATTGGTGTTTGTTCATCATTCCTTCTCCATTATAAGACTATTGTGGACAAAACACTACAAACCATTTCAAAATAGTCCACACGCTCCTAACTAGCCCTTTTCTTTCTCTCCAACCTTCTTTTCTTTCTAAGTGGGACGGATTTCACTTCGAATCCTACTAATAAGTAGAATCGGTGTTTGTACATCATTCCTTCACCAATATAAGTTGCTTATTGTCAACAACACCATAAAGCGTACCGAAATAGTCCACACGCTCCTAACTAGCCCTTTTCTTTCTCTCCAACCTTCTTATCTTTCTAAGTGGGACGGACTTCACTTCGAATCCTACTAATAAGTTGAATCGGTGTTTGTACATCATTCCTTCTCCATTATAAGACTATTGTGGACAAAACACTACAAACCATTTCAAAATAGTCCACACGCTCCTAACTAGCCCTTTTCTTTCTCTCCAACCTTCTTTTCTTTCTAAGTGGGACGGATTTCACTTCGAATCCTACTAATAAGTTGAATCGGTATTTGTACATCATTCCTTCACCAATATAAGTTTCTTATTGTCAACAACACCATAAAGCGTACCGAAATAGTCCACACGCTCCTAACTAGCCCTTTTCTTTCTCTCCAACCTTCTTATCTTTCTAAGTGGGACGGACTTCACTTCGAATCCTACTAATAAGTTGAATCGGTGTTTGTACATCATTCCTTCTCCATTATAAGACTATTGTGGACAAAACACTACAAACCATTTCAAAATAGTCCACACGCTCCTAACTAGCCCTTTTCTTTCTCTCCAACCTTCTTTTCTTTCTAATTGGGACGGGTTTCACTTCGAATCCTACTAATAAGTAGAATCGGTGTTTGTACATCATTCCTTCTCCATTATAAGACTATTGTGGACAAAACACTACAAACCATTTCAAAATAGTCCACACGCTCCTAACTATCCCTTTTCTTTCTCTCCAACCTTCTTATCTTTCTAAGTGGGACAGATTTCACTTCGAATCCTACTAATAAGTTGAATCGGTATTTGTACATCATTCCTTCACCAATATAAGTTTCTTATTGTCAAGAACACCATAAAGCGTACCGAAATAGTCCACACGCTCCTAACTAGCCCTTTTCTTTCTCTCCAACCTTCTTTTCTTTCTAAGTGGGACGGATTTCACTTCGAATCCTACTAATAAGTTGAATTGGTGTTTGTTCATCATTCCTTCTCCATTATAAGACTATTGTGGACAAAACACTACAAACCATTTCAAAATAGTCCACACGCTCCTAACTAGCCCTTTTCTTTCTCTCCAACCTTCTTATCTTTCTAAGTGGGACAGATTTCACTTCGAATCCTACTAATAAGTTGAATCGGTATTTGTACATCATTCCTTCACCAATATAAGTTTCTTATTGTCAACAACACCATAAAGCGTACCGAAATAGTCCACACGCTCCTAACTAGCCCTTTTTTTTCTCTCCAACCTTCTTATATTTCTAAGTGGGACGGATTTCACTTCGAATCCTACTAATAAGTAGAATCGGTGTTTGTACATCATTCCTTCTCCATTATAAGACTATTGTGGACAAAACACTACAAACCATTTCAAAATAGTCCACACGCTCCTAACTAGCCCTTTTCTTTCTCTCCAACCTTCTTATCTTTCTAAGTGGGACGGATTTCACTTCGAATCCTACTAATAAGTTGAATCGGTGTTTGTACATCATTCCTTCACCAATATAAGTTTCTTATTGTCAACAACACCATAAAGCGTACCGAAATAGTCCACACGCTCCTAACTAGCCCTTTTTCTTCTCTCCAACCTTCTTATATTTCTAAGTGGGACGGATTTCACTTCGAATCCTACTAATAAGTAGAATCGGTGTTTGTACATCATTCCTTCTCCATTATAAGACTATTGTGGACAAAACACTACAAACCATTTCAAAATAGTCCACACGCTCCTAACTATCCCTTTTCTTTCTCTCCAACCTTCTTATCTTTCTAAGTGGGACAGATTTCACTTCGAATCCTACTAATAAGTTGAATCGGTATTTGTACATCATTCCTTCACCAATATAAGTTTCTTATTGTCAACAACACCATAAAGCGTACCGAAATAGTCCACACGCTCCTAACTAGCCCTTTTCTTTCTCTCCAACCTTCTTTTCTTTCTAAGTGGGACGGATTTCACTTCGAATCCTACTAATAAGTTGAATTGGTGTTTGTTCATCATTCCTTCTCCATTATAAGACTATTGTGGACAAAACACTACAAACCATTTCAAAATAGTCCACACGCTCCTAACTAGCCCTTTTCTTTCTCTCCAACCTTCTTATCTTTCTAAGTGGGACGGATTTCACTTCGAATCCTACTAATAAGTTGAATCGGTGTTTGTACATCATTCCTTCACCAATATAAGTTTCTTATTGTCAACAACACCATAAAGCGTACCGAAATAGTCCACACGTTCCTAACTAGCCCTTTTTTTTCTCTCCAACCTTCTTATATTTCTAAGTGGGACGGATTTCACTTCGAATCCTACTAATAAGTAGAATCGGTGTTTGTACATCATTCCTTCTCCATTATAAGACTATTGTGGACAAAACACTACAAACCATTTCAAAATAGTCCACACGCTCCTAACTAGCCCTTTTCTTTCTCTCCAACCTTTTTATCTTTCTAAGTGGGACGGATTTCACTTCGAATCCTATTAATAAGTTGAATCGGTGTTTGTACATCATTCCTTCACCAATATAAGTTTCTTATTGTCAACAACACCATAAAGCGTACCGAAATAGTCCACACGCTCCTAACTAGCCCTTATCTTTCTCTCCAACCTTCATATCTTTCTAAGTGAGACGGATTTCACTTCGAATCCTACTACTAAGTTGAATTGGTGTTTGTTCATCATTCCTTCTCCATTATAAGACTATTGTGGACAAAACACTACAAACCATTTCAAAGTAGTCCACACGCTCCTAACTAGCCCTTTTCCTTCTCTCCAACCTTCTTATCTTTCTAAGTGGGACGGATTTCACTTCGAATCCTACTAATAAGTTGAATCGGTGTTTGTACATCATTCCTTCACCAATATAAGTTTCTTATTGTCAACAACAACATAAAGCGTACCGAAATAGTCCACACGCTCCTAACTAGCCCTTATCTTTCTCTCCAACCTTCATATCTTTCTAAGTGAGACGGATTTCACTTCGAATCCTACTACTAAGTTGAATTGGTGTTTGTTCATCATTCCTTCTCCATTATAAGACTATTGTGGACAAAACACTACAAACCATTTCAAAATAGTCCACACGCTCCTAACTAGCCCTTTTCTTTCTCTCCAACCTTCTTTTCTTTCTAAGTGGGACGGATTTCACTTCGAATCCTACTAATAAGTAGAATCGGTGTTTGTACATCATTCCTTCACCAATATAAGTTGCTTATTGTCAACAACACCATAAAGCGTACCGAAATAGTCCACACGCTCCTAACTAGCCCTTTTCTTTCTCTCCAACCTTCTTATCTTTCTAAGTGGGACGGACTTCACTTCGAATCCTACTAATAAGTTGAATCGGTGTTTGTACATCATTCCTTCTCCATTATAAGACTATTGTGGACAAAACACTACAAACCATTTCAAAATAGTCCACACGCTCCTAACTAGCCCTTTTCTTTCTCTCCAACCTTCTTTTCTTTCTAAGTGGGACGGATTTCACTTCGAATCCTACTAATAAGTTGAATCGGTATTTGTACATCATTCCTTCACCAATATAAGTTTCTTATTGTCAACAACACCATAAAGCGTACCGAAATAGTCCACACGCTCCTAACTAGCCCTTTTCTTTCTCTCCAACCTTCTTATCTTTCTAAGTGGGACGGACTTCACTTCGAATCCTACTAATAAGTTGAATCGGTGTTTGTACATCATTCCTTCTCCATTATAAGACTATTGTGGACAAAACACTACAAACCATTTCAAAATAGTCCACACGCTCCTAACTAGCCCTTTTCTTTCTCTCCAACCTTCTTTTCTTTCTAATTGGGACGGGTTTCACTTCGAATCCTACTAATAAGTAGAATCGGTGTTTGTACATCATTCCTTCTCCATTATAAGACTATTGTGGACAAAACACTACAAACCATTTCAAAATAGTCCACACGCTCCTAACTATCCCTTTTCTTTCTCTCCAACCTTCTTATCTTTCTAAGTGGGACAGATTTCACTTCGAATCCTACTAAAAAGTTGAATCGGTATTTGTACATCATTCCTTCACCAATATAAGTTTCTTATTGTCAAGAACACCATAAAGCGTACCGAAATAGTCCACACGCTCCTAACTAGCCCTTTTCTTTCTCTCCAACCTTCTTTTCTTTCTAAGTGGGACGGATTTCACTTCGAATCCTACTAATAAGTTGAATTGGTGTTTGTTCATCATTCCTTCTCCATTATAAGACTATTGTGGACAAAACACTACAAACCATTTCAAAATAGTCCACACGCTCCTAACTAGCCCTTTTCTTTCTCTCCAACCTTCTTATCTTTCTAAGTGGGACGGATTTCACTTCGAATCCTACTAATAAGTTGAATCGGTGTTTGTACATCATTCCTTCACCAATATAAGTTTCTTATTGTCAACAACACCATAAAGCGTACCGAAATTGTCCACACGCTCCTAACTAGCCCTTTTTTTTCTCTCCAACCTTCTTATATTTCTAAGTGGGACAGATTTCACTTCGAATCCTACTAATAAGTTGAATTGGTGTTTGTTCATCATTCCTTCTCCATTATAAGACTATTGTGGACAAAACACTACAAACCATTTCAAAATAGTCCACACACTCCTAACTAGCCCTTTTCTTTCTCTCCAACCTTCTTATCTTTCTAAGTGGGACGGATTTCACTTCGAATCCTACTAATAAGTTGAATCGGTGTTTGTACATCATTCCTTCACCAATATAAGTTTCTTATTGTCAACAACACCATAAAGCGTACCGAAATAGTCCACACGCTCCTAACTAGCCCTTTTTTTTCTCTCCAACCTTCTTATATTTCTAAGTGGGACGGATTTCACTTCGAATCCTACTAATAAGTAGAATCGGTGTTTGTACATCATTCCTTCTCCATTATAAGACTATTGTGGACAAAACACTACAAACCATTTCAAAATAGTCCACACGCTCCTAACTAGCCCTTTTCTTTCTCTCCAACCTTCTTTTCTTTCTAATTGGGACGGGTTTCACTTCGAATCCTACTAATAAGTAGAATCGGTGTTTGTACATCATTCCTTCTCCATTATAAGACTATTGTGGACAAAACACTACAAACCATTTCAAAATAGTCCACACGCTCCTAACTATCCCTTTTCTTTCTCTCCAACCTTCTTATCTTTCTAAGTGGGACAGATTTCACTTCGAATCCTACTAATAAGTTGAATCGGTATTTGTACATCATTCCTTCACCAATATAAGTTTCTTATTGTCAAGAACACCATAAAGCGTACCGAAATAGTCCACACGCTCCTAACTAGCCCTTTTCTTTCTCTCCAACCTTCTTTTCTTTCTAAGTGGGACGGATTTCACTTCGAATCCTACTAATAAGTTGAATTGGTGTTTGTTCATCATTCCTTCTCCATTATAAGACTATTGTGGACAAAACACTACAAACCATTTCAAAATAGTCCACACGCTCCTAACTAGCCCTTTTCTTTCTCTCCAACCTTCTTATCTTTCTAAGTGGGACGGATTTCACTTCGAATCCTACTAATAAGTTGAATCGGTGTTTGTACATCATTCCTTCACCAATATAAGTTTCTTATTGTCAACAACACCATAAAGCGTACCGAAATTGTCCACACGCTCCTAACTAGCCCTTTTTTTTCTCTCCAACCTTCTTATATTTCTAAGTGGGACGGATTTCACTTCGAATCCTACTAATAAGTTGAATTGGTGTTTGTTCATCATTCCTTCTCCATTATAAGACTATTGTGGACAAAACACTACAAACCATTTCAAAATAGTCCACACACTCCTAACTAGCCCTTTTCTTTCTCTCCAACCTTCTTATCTTTCTAAGTGGGACGGATTTCACTTCGAATCCTACTAATAAGTTGAATCGGTGTTTGTACATCATTCCTTCACCAATATAAGTTTCTTATTGTCAACAACACCATAAAGCGTACCGAAATAGTCCACACGCTCCTAACTAGCCCTTTTTTTTCTCTCCAACCTTCTTATATTTCTAAGTGGGACGGATTTCACTTCGAATCCTACTAATAAGTAGAATCGGTGTTTGTACATCATTCCTTCTCCATTATAAGACTATTGTGGACAAAACACTACAAACCATTTCAAAATAGTCCACACGCTCCTAACTAGCCCTTTTCTTTCTCTCCAACCTTCTTTTCTTTCTAATTGGGACGGGTTTCACTTCGAATCCTACTAATAAGTAGAATCGGTGTTTGTACATCATTCCTTCTCCATTATAAGACTATTGTGGACAAAACACTACAAACCATTTCAAAATAGTCCACACGCTCCTAACTATCCCTTTTCTTTCTCTCCAACCTTCTTATCTTTCTAAGTGGGACAGATTTCACTTCGAATCCTACTAATAAGTTGAATCGGTATTTGTACATCATTCCTTCACCAATATAAGTTTCTTATTGTCAACAACACCATAAAGCGTACCGAAATAGTCCACACGCTCCTAACTAGCCCTTTTCTTTCTCTCCAACCTTCTTTTCTTTCTAAGTGGGACGGATTTCACTTCGAATCCTACTAATAAGTTGAATTGGTGTTTGTTCATCATTCCTTCTCCATTATAAGACTATTGTGGACAAAACACTACAAACCATTTCAAAATAGTCCACACGCTCCTAACTAGCCCTTTTCTTTCTCTCCAACCTTCTTATCTTTCTAAGTGGGACGGATTTCACTTCGAATCCTACTAATAAGTTGAATCGGTGTTTGTACATCATTCCTTCACCAATATAAGTTTCTTATTGTCAACAACACCATAAAGCGTACCGAAATAGTCCACACGCTCCTAACTAGCCCTTTTTTTTCTCTCCAACCTTCTTATATTTCTAAGTGGGACGGATTTCACTTCGAATCCTACTAATAAGTAGAATCGGTGTTTGTACATCATTCCTTCTCCATTATAAGACTATTGTGGACAAAACACTACAAACCATTTCAAAATAGTCCACACGCTCCTAACTAGCCCTTTTCTTTCTCTCCAACCTTCTTTTCTTTCTAATTGGGACGGGTTTCACTTCGAATCCTACTAATAAGTAGAATCGGTGTTTGTACATCATTCCTTCTCCATTATAAGACTATTGTGGACAAAACACTACAAACCATTTCAAAATAGTCCACACGCTCCTAACTATCCCTTTTCTTTCTCTCCAACCTTCTTATCTTTCTAAGTGGGACAGATTTCACTTCGAATCCTACTAATAAGTTGAATCGGTATTTGTACATCATTCCTTCACCAATATAAGTTTCTTATTGTCAACAACACCATAAAGCGTACCGAAATAGTCCACACGCTCCTAACTAGCCCTTTTCTTTCTCTCCAACCTTCTTTTCTTTCTAAGTGGGACGGATTTCACTTCGAATCCTACTAATAAGTTGAATTGGTGTTTGTTCATCATTCCTTCTCCATTATAAGACTATTGTGGACAAAACACTACAAACCATTTCAAAATAGTCCACACGCTCCTAACTAGCCCTTTTCTTTCTCTCCAACCTTCTTATCTTTCTAAGTGGGACGGATTTCACTTCGAATCCTACTAATAAGTTGAATCGGTGTTTGTACATCATTCCTTCACCAATATAAGTTTCTTATTGTCAACAACACCATAAAGCGTACCGAAATTGTCCACACGCTCCTAACTAGCCCTTTTTTTTCTCTCCAACCTTCTTATATTTCTAAGTGGGACGGATTTCACTTCGAATCCTACTAATAAGTTGAATTGGTGTTTGTTCATCATTCCTTCTCCATTATAAGACTATTGTGGACAAAACACTACAAACCATTTCAAAATAGTCCACACACTCCTAACTAGCCCTTTTCTTTCTCTCCAACCTTCTTATCTTTCTAAGTGGGACGGATTTCACTTCGAATCCTACTAATAAGTTGAATCGGTGTTTGTACATCATTCCTTCACCAATATAAGTTTCTTATTGTCAACAACACCATAAAGCGTACCGAAATAGTCCACACGCTCCTAACTAGCCCTTTTTTTTCTCTCCAACCTTCTTATATTTCTAAGTGGGACGGATTTCACTTCGAATCCTACTAATAAGTAGAATCGGTGTTTGTACATCATTCCTTCTCCATTATAAGACTATTGTGGACAAAACACTACAAACCATTTCAAAATAGTCCACACGCTCCTAACTAGCCCTTTTCTTTCTCTCCAACCTTCTTTTCTTTCTAATTGGGACGGGTTTCACTTCGAATCCTACTAATAAGTAGAATCGGTGTTTGTACATCATTCCTTCTCCATTATAAGACTATTGTGGACAAAACACTACAAACCATTTCAAAATAGTCCACACGCTCCTAACTATCCCTTTTCTTTCTCTCCAACCTTCTTATCTTTCTAAGTGGGACAGATTTCACTTCGAATCCTACTAATAAGTTGAATCGGTATTTGTACATCATTCCTTCACCAATATAAGTTTCTTATTGTCAAGAACACCATAAAGCGTACCGAAATAGTCCACACGCTCCTAACTAGCCCTTTTCTTTCTCTCCAACCTTCTTTTCTTTCTAAGTGGGACGGATTTCACTTCGAATCCTACTAATAAGTTGAATTGGTGTTTGTTCATCATTCCTTCTCCATTATCAGACTATTGTGGACAAAACACTACAAACCATTTCAAAATAGTCCACACGCTCCTAACTAGCCCTTTTCTTTCTCTCCAACCTTCTTATCTTTCTAAGTGGGACGGATTTCACTTCGAATCCTACTAATAAGTTGAATCGGTGTTTGTACATCATTCCTTCACCAATATAAGTTTCTTATTGTCAACAACACCATTAAAGCGTACCGAAATAGTCCACACGCTCCTAACTAGCCCTTTTTTTTCTCTCCAACCTTCTTATATTTCTAAGTGGGACGGATTTCACTTCGAATCCTACTAATAAGTAGAATCGGTGTTTGTACATCATTCCTTCTCCATTATAAGACTATTGTGGACAAAACACTACAAACCATTTCAAAATAGTCCACACGCTCCTAACTAGCCCTTTTCTTTCTCTCCAACCTTCTTATCTTTCTAAGTGGGACGGATTTCACTTCGAATCCTACTAATAAGTTGAATCGGTGTTTGTACATCATTCCTTCACCAATATAAGTTTCTTATTGTCAACAACACCATAAAGCGTACCGAAATAGTCCACACGCTCCTAACTAGCCCTTTTTCTTCTCTCCAACCTTCTTATATTTCTAAGTGGGACGGATTTAACTTCGAATCCTACTAATAAGTAGAATCGGTGTTTGTACATCATTCCTTCTCCATTATAAGACTATTGTGGACAAAACACTACAAACCATTTCAAAATAGTCCACACGCTCCTAACTATCCCTTTTCTTTCTCTCCAACCTTCTTTTCTTTCTAAGTGGGACAGATTTCACTTCGAATCCTACTAATAAGTTGAATCGGTATTTGTACATCATTCCTTCACCAATATAAGTTTCTTATTGTCAACAACACCATAAAGCGTACCGAAATAGTCCACACGCTCCTAACTAGCCCTTTTCTTTCTCTCCAACCTTCTTTTCTTTCTAAGTGGGACGGATTTCACTTCGAATCCTACTAATAAGTTGAATTGGTGTTTGTTCATCATTCCTTCTCCATTATAAGACTATTGTGGACAAAACACTACAAACCATTTCAAAATAGTCCACACGCTCCTAACTAGCCCTTTTCTTTCTCTCCAACCTTCTTATCTTTCTAAGTGGGACGGATTTCACTTCGAATCCTACTAATAAGTTGAATCGGTGTTTGTACATCATTCCTTCACCAATATAAGTTTCTTATTGTCAACAACACCATAAAGCGTACCGAAATAGTCCACACGCTCCTAACTAGCCCTTTTTTTTCTCTCCAACCTTCTTATATTTCTAAGTGGGACGGATTTCACTTCGAATCCTATTAATAAGTAGAATCGGTGTTTGTACATCATTCCTTCTCCATTATAAGACTATTGTGGACAAAACACTACAAACCATTTCAAAATAGTCCACACGCTCCTAACTAGCCCTTTTCTTTCTCTCCAACCTTCTTATCTTTCTAAGTGGGACGGATTTCACTTCGAATCCTACTAATAAGTTGAATCGGTGTTTGTACATCATTCCTTCACCAATATAAGTTTCTTATTGTCAACAACACCATAAAGCGTACCGAAATAGTCCACACGCTCCGAACTAGCCCTTATCTTTCTCTCCAACCTTCATATCTTTCTAAGTGAGACGGATTTCACTTCGAATCCTACTACTAAGTAGAATTGGTGTTTGTTCATCATTCCTTCTCCATTATAAGACTATTGTGGACAAAACACTACAAACCATTTCAAAGTAGTCCACACGCTCCTAACTAGCCCTTTTCTTTCTCTCCAACCTTCTTATCTTTCTAAGTGGGACGGATTTCACTTCGAATCCTACTAATAAGTTGAATCGGTGTTTGTACATCATTCCTTCACCAATATAAGTTTCTTATTGTCAACAACACCATAAAGCGTACCGAAATAGTCCACACGCTCCTAACTAGCCCTTATCTTTCTCTCCAACCTTCATATCTTTCTAAGTGAGACGGATTTCACTTCGAATCCTACTACTAAGTTGAATTGGTGTTTGTTCATCATTCCTTCTCCATTATAAGACTATTGTGGACAAAACACTACAAACCATTTCAAAATAGTCCACACGCTCCTAACTAGCCATTTTCTTTCTCTCCAACCTTCTTTTCTTTCTAAGTGGGACGGATTTCACTTCGAATCCTACTAATAAGTAGAATCGGTGTTTGTACATCATTCCTTCACCAATATAAGTTGCTTATTGTCAACAACACCATAAAGCGTACCGAAATAGTCCACACGCTCCTAACTAGCCCTTTTCTTTCTCTCCAACCTTCTTATCTTTCTAAGTGGGACGGACTTCACTTCGAATCCTACTAATAAGTTGAATCGGTGTTTGTACATCATTCCTTCTCCATTATAAGACTATTGTGGACAAAACACTACAAACCATTTCAAAATAGTCCACACGCTCCTAACTAGCCCTTTTCTTTCTCTCCAACCTTCTTTTCTTTCTAAGTGGGACGGATTTCACTTCGAATCCTACTAATAAGTTGAATCGGTATTTGTACATCATTCCTTCACCAATATAAGTTTCTTATTGTCAACAACACCATAAAGCGTACCGAAATAGTCCACACGCTCCTAACTAGCCCTTTTCTTTCTCTCCAACCTTCTTATCTTTCTAAGTGGGACAGACTTCACTTCGAATCCTACTAATAAGTTGAATCGGTGTTTGTACATCATTCCTTCTCCATTATAAGACTATTGTGGACAAAACACTACAAACCATTTCAAAATAGTCCACACGCTCCTAACTAGCTTTTTTCTTTCTCTCCAACCTTCTTTTCTTTCTAATTGGGACGGGTTTCACTTCGAATCCTACTAATAAGTAGAATCGGTGTTTGTACATCATTCCTTCTCCATTATAAGACTATTGTGGACAAAACACTACAAACCATTTCAAAATAGTCCACACGCTCCTAACTATCCCTTTTCTTTCTCTCCAACCTTCTTATCTTTCTAAGCGGGACAGATTTCACTTCGAATCCTACTAATAAGTTGAATCGGTATTTGTACATCATTCCTTCACCAATATAAGTTTCTTATTGTCAACAACACCATAAAGCGTACCGAAATAGTCCACACGCTCCTAACTAGCCCTTATCTTTCTCTCCAACCTTCATATCTTTCTAAGTGAGACGGATTTCACTTCGAATCCTACTAATAAGTTGAATTGGTGTTTGTTCATCATTCCTTCTCCATTATAAGACTATTGTGGACAAAACACTACAAACCATTTCAAAATAGTCCACACGCTCCTAACTAGCCCTTTTCTTTCTCTCCAACCTTCTTATCTTTCTAAGTGGGACGGATTTCACTTCAAATCCTACTAATAAGTTGAATCGGTGTTTGTACATCATTCCTTCACCAATATAAGTTTCTTATTGTCAACAACACCATAAAGCGTACCGAAATAGTCCACACGCTCCTAACTAGCCCTTTTTTTTCTCTCCAACCTTCTTATATTTCTAAGTGGGACGGATTTCACTTCGAATCCTACTAATAAGTAGAATCGGTGTTTGTACATCATTCCTTCTCCATTATAAGACTATTGTGGACAAAACACTACAAACCATTTCAAAATAGTCCACACGCTCCGAACTAGCCCTTTTCTTTCTCTCCAACCTTCTTATCTTTCTAAGTGGGACGGATTTCACTTCGAATCCTACTAATAAGTTGAATCGGTGTTTGTACATCATTCCTTCACCAATATAAGTTTCTTATTGTCAACAACACCATAAAGCGTACCGAAATAGTCCACACGCTCCTAACTAGCCCTTTTCTTTCTCTCCAACCTTCTTTTCTTTCTAAGTGGGACGGATTTCACTTCGAATCCTACTAATAAGTTGAATTGGTGTTTGTTCATCATTCCTTCTCCATTATAAGACTATTGTGGACAAAACACTACAAACCATTTCAAAATAGTCCACACGCTCCTAACTAGCCCTTTTCTTTCTCTCCAACCTTCTTATCTTTCTAAGTGGGACGGATTTCACTTCGAATCCTACTAATAAGTTGAATCGGTGTTTGTACATCATTCCTTCACCAATATAAGTTTCTTATTGTCAACAACACCATAAAGCGTACCGAAATAGTCCACACGCTCCTAACTAGCCCTTTTTTTTCTCTCCAACCTTCTTATATTTCTAAGTGGGACGGATTTCACTTCGAATCCTACTAATAAGTAGAATCGGTGTTTGTACATCATTCCTTCTCCATTATAAGACTATTGTGGACAAAACACTACAAACCATTTCAAAATAGTCCACACGCTCCTAACTAGCCCTTTTCTTTCTCTCCAACCTTCTTATCTTTCTAAGTGGGACGGATTTCACTTCGAATCCTACTAATAAGTTGAATCGGTGTTTGTACATCATTCCTTCACCAATATAAGTTTCTTATTGTCAACAACACCATAAAGCGTACCGAAATAGTCCACACGCTCCTAACTAGCCCTTATCTTTCTCTCCAACCTTCATTTCTTTCTAAGTGAGACGGATTTCACTTCGAATCCTACTACTAAGTTGAATTGGTGTTTGTTCATCATTCCTTCTCCATTATAAGACTATTGTGGACAAAACACTACAAACCATTTCAAAGTAGTCCACACGCTCCTAACTAGCCCTTTTCTTTCTCTCCAACCTTCTTATCTTTCTAAGTGGGACGGATTTCACTTCGAATCCTACTAATAAGTTGAATCGGTGTTTGTACATCATTCCTTCACCAATATAAGTTTCTTATTGTCAACAACACCATAAAGCGTACCGAAATAGTCCACACGCTCCTAACTAGCCCTTATCTTTCTCTCCAACCTTCATATCTTTCTAAGTGAGACGGATTTCATTTCGAATCCTACTACTAAGTTGAATTGGTGTTTGTTCATCATTCCTTCTCCATTATAAGACTATTGTGGACAAAACACTACAAACCATTTCAAAATAGTCCACACGCTCCTAACTAGCCCTTTTCTTTCTCTCCAACCTTCTTTTCTTTCTAAGTGGGACGGATTTCACTTCGAATCCTACTAATAAGTAGAATCGGTGTTTGTACATCATTCCTTCACCAATATAAGTTTCTTATTGTCAACAACACCATAAAGCGTACCGAAATAGTCCACACGCTCCTAACTAGCCCTTTTCTTTCTCTCCAACCTTCTTATCTTTCTAAGTGGGACGGACTTCACTTCGAATCCTACTAATAAGTTGAATCGGTGTTTGTACATCATTCCTTCTCCATTATAAGACTATTGTGGACAAAACACTACAAACCATTTCAAAATAGTCCACACGCTCCTAACTAGCCCTTTTCTTTCTCTCCAACCTTCTTTTCTTTCTAAGTGGGACGGATTTCACTTCGAATCCTACTAATAAGTTGAATCGGTATTTGTACATCATTCCTTCACCAATATAAGTTTCTTATTGTCAACAACACCATAAAGCGTACCGAAATAGTCCACACGCTCCTAACTAGCCCTTTTCTTTCTCTCCAACCTTCTTATCTTTCTAAGTGGGACGGACTTCACTTCGAATCCTACTAATAAGTTGAATCGGTGTTTGTACATCATTCCTTCTCCATTATAAGACTATTGTGGACAAAACACTACAAACCATTTCAAAATAGTCCACACGCTCCTAACTAGCCCTTTTCTTTCTCTCCAACCTTCTTTTCTTTCTAATTGGGACGGGTTTCACTTCGAATCCTACTAATAAGTAGAATCGGTGTTTGTACATCATTCCTTCTCCATTATAAGACTATTGTGGACAAAACACTACAAACCATTTCAAAATAGTCCACACGCTCCTAACTATCCCTTTTCTTTCTCTCCAACCTTCTTATCTTTCTAAGTGGGACGGATTTCACTACGAATCCTACTAATAAGTTGAATCGGTGTTTGTACATCATTCCTTCACCAATATAAGTTTCTTATTGTCAACAACACCATAAAGCGTACCGAAATAGTCCACACGCTCCTAACTAGCCCTTATCTTTCTCTCCAACCTTCATATCTTTCTAAGTGAGACGGATTTCATTTCGAATCCTACTACTAAGTTGAATTGGTGTTTGTTCATCATTCCTTCTCCATTATAAGACTATTGTGGACAAAACACTACAAACCATTTCAAAATAGTCCACACGCTCCTACCTAGCCCTTTTCTTTCTCTCCAACCTTCTTTTCTTTCCAAGTGGGACGGATTTCACTTCGAATCCTACTAATAAGTAGAATCGGTGTTTGTACATCATTCCTTCACCAATATAAGTTGCTTATTGTCAACAACACCATAAAGCGTACCGAAATAGTCCACACGCTCCTAACTAGCCCTTTTTTTTCTCTCCAACCTTCTTATATTTCTAAGTGGGACGGATTTCACTTCGAATCCTACTAATAAGTAGAATCGGTGTTTGTACATCATTCCTTCTCCATTATAAGACTATTGTGGACAAAACACTACAAACCATTTCAAAATAGTCCACACGCTCCTAACTAGCCCTTTTCTTTCTCTCCAACCTTCTTATCTTTCTAAGTGGGACGGATTTCACTTCGAATCCTACTAATAAGTTGAATCGGTGTTTGTACATCATTCCTTCACCAATATAAGTTTCTTATTGTCAACAACACCATAAAGCGTACCGAAATAGTCCACACGCTCCTAACTAGCCCTTTTCTTTCTCTCCAACCTTCTTTTCTTTCTAAGTGGGACGGATTTCACTTCGAATCCTACTACTAAGTTGAATTGGTGTTTGTTCATCATTCCTTCTCCATTATAAGACTATTGTGGACAAAACACTACAAACCATTTCAAAATAGTCCACACGCTCCTAACTAGCCCTTTTCTTTCTCTCCAACCTTCTTATCTTTCTAAGTGGGACGGATTTCACTTCGAATCCTACTAATAAGTTGAATCGGTGTTTGTACATCATTCCTTCACCAATATAAGTTTCTTATTGTCAACAACACCATAAAGCGTACCGAAATAGTCCACACGCTCCTAACTAGCCCTTTTTTTTCTCTCCAACCTTCTTATATTTCTAAGTGGGACGGATTTCACTTCGAATCCTACTAATAAGTAGAATCGGTGTTTGTACATCATTCCTTCTCCATTATAAGACTATTGTGGACAAAACACTACAAACCATTTCAAAATAGTCCACACGCTCCTAACTAGCCCTTTTCTTTCTCTCCAACCTTCTTATCTTTCTAAGTGGGACGGATTTCACTTCGAATCCTACTAATAAGTTGAATCGGTGTTTGTACATCATTCCTTCACCAATATAAGTTTCTTATTGTCAACAACACCATAAAGCGTACCAAAATAGTCCACACGCTCCTAACTAGCCCTTTTCTTTCTCTCCAACCTTCTTATCTTTCTAAGTGGGACGGATTTCACTTCGAATCCTACTAATAAGTTGAATCGGTGTTTGTACATCATTCCTTCACCAATATAAGTTTCTTATTGTCAACAACACCATAAAGCGTACCGAAATAGTCCACACGCTCCTAACTAGCCCTTTTTTTTCTCTCCAACCTTCTTATATTTCTAAGTGGGACGGATTTCACTTCGAATCCTACTAATAAGTAGAATCGGTGTTTGTACATCATTCCTTCTCCATTATAAGACTATTGTGGACAAAACACTACAAACCATTTCAAAATAGTCCACACGCTCCTAACTAGCCCTTTTCTTTCTCTCCAACCTTCTTATCTTTCTAAGTGGGACGGATTTCACTTCGAATCCTACTAATAAGTTGAATCGGTGTTTGTACATCATTCCTTCACCAATATAAGTTTCTTATTGTCAACAACACCATAAAGCGTACCGAAATAGTCCACACGCTCCTAACTAGCCCTTATCTTTCTCTCCAACCTTCATTTCTTTCTAAGTGAGACGGATTTCACTTCGAATCCTACTACTAAGTTGAATTGGTGTTTGTTCATCATTCCTTCTCCATTATAAGACTATTGTGGACAAAACACTACAAACCATTTCAAAGTAGTCCACACGCTCCTAACTAGCCCTTTTCTTTCTCTCCAACCTTCTTATCTTTCTAAGTGGGACGGATTTCACTTCGAATCCTACTAATAAGTTGAATCGGTGTTTGTACATCATTCCTTCACCAATATAAGTTTCTTATTGTCAACAACACCATAAAGCGTACCGAAATAGTCCACACGCTCCTAACTAGCCCTTATCTTTCTCTCCAACCTTCATATCTTTCTAAGTGAGACGGATTTCATTTCGAATCCTACTACTAAGTTGAATTGGTGTTTGTTCATCATTCCTTCTCCATTATAAGACTATTGTGGACAAAACACTACAAACCATTTCAAAATAGTCCACACGCTCCTAACTAGCCCTTTTCTTTCTCTCCAACCTTCTTTTCTTTCTAAGTGGGACGGATTTCACTTCGAATCCTACTAATAAGTAGAATCGGTGTTTGTACATCATTCCTTCACCAATATAAGTTTCTTATTGTCAACAACACCATAAAGCGTACCGAAATAGTCCACACGCTCCTAACTAGCCCTTTTCTTTCTCTCCAACCTTCTTATCTTTCTAAGTGGGACGGACTTCACTTCGAATCCTACTAATAAGTTGAATCGGTGTTTGTACATCATTCCTTCTCCATTATAAGACTATTGTGGACAAAACACTACAAACCATTTCAAAATAGTCCACACGCTCCTAACTAGCCCTTTTCTTTCTCTCCAACCTTCTTTTCTTTCTAAGTGGGACGGATTTCACTTCGAATCCTACTAATAAGTTGAATCGGTATTTGTACATCATTCCTTCACCAATATAAGTTTCTTATTGTCAACAACACCATAAAGCGTACCGAAATAGTCCACACGCTCCTAACTAGCCCTTTTCTTTCTCTCCAACCTTCTTATCTTTCTAAGTGGGACGGACTTCACTTCGAATCCTACTAATAAGTTGAATCGGTGTTTGTACATCATTCCTTCTCCATTATAAGACTATTGTGGACAAAACACTACAAACCATTTCAAAATAGTCCACACGCTCCTAACTAGCCCTTTTCTTTCTCTCCAACCTTCTTTTCTTTCTAATTGGGACGGGTTTCACTTCGAATCCTACTAATAAGTAGAATCGGTGTTTGTACATCATTCCTTCTCCATTATAAGACTATTGTGGACAAAACACTACAAACCATTTCAAAATAGTCCACACGCTCCTAACTATCCCTTTTCTTTCTCTCCAACCTTCTTATCTTTCTAAGTGGGACGGATTTCACTACGAATCCTACTAATAAGTTGAATCGGTGTTTGTACATCATTCCTTCACCAATATAAGTTTCTTATTGTCAACAACACCATAAAGCGTACCGAAATAGTCCACACGCTCCTAACTAGCCCTTATCTTTCTCTCCAACCTTCATATCTTTCTAAGTGAGACGGATTTCATTTCGAATCCTACTACTAAGTTGAATTGGTGTTTGTTCATCATTCCTTCTCCATTATAAGACTATTGTGGACAAAACACTACAAACCATTTCAAAATAGTCCACACGCTCCTAACTAGCCCTTTTCTTTCTCTCCAACCTTCTTTTCTTTCCAAGTGGGACGGATTTCACTTCGAATCCTACTAATAAGTAGAATCGGTGTTTGTACATCATTCCTTCACCAATATAAGTTGCTTATTGTCAACAACACCATAAAGCGTACCGAAATAGTCCACACGCTCCTAACTAGCCCTTTTTTTTCTCTCCAACCTTCTTATATTTCTAAGTGGGACGGATTTCACTTCGAATCCTACTAATAAGTAGAATCGGTGTTTGTACATCATTCCTTCTCCATTATAAGACTATTGTGGACAAAACACTACAAACCATTTCAAAATAGTCCACACGCTCCTAACTAGCCCTTTTCTTTCTCTCCAACCTTCTTATCTTTCTAAGTGGGACGGATTTCACTTCGAATCCTACTAATAAGTTGAATCGGTGTTTGTACATCATTCCTTCACCAATATAAGTTTCTTATTGTCAACAACACCATAAAGCGTACCGAAATAGTCCACACGCTCCTAACTAGCCCTTTTCTTTCTCTCCAACCTTCTTTTCTTTCTAAGTGGGACGGATTTCACTTCGAATCCTACTACTAAGTTGAATTGGTGTTTGTTCATCATTCCTTCTCCATTATAAGACTATTGTGGACAAAACACTACAAACCATTTCAAAATAGTCCACACGCTCCTAACTAGCCCTTTTCTTTCTCTCCAACCTTCTTATCTTTCTAAGTGGGACGGATTTCACTTCGAATCCTACTAATAAGTTGAATCGGTGTTTGTACATCATTCCTTCACCAATATAAGTTTCTTATTGTCAACAACACCATAAAGCGTACCGAAATAGTCCACACGCTCCTAACTAGCCCTTTTTTTTCTCTCCAACCTTCTTATATTTCTAAGTGGGACGGATTTCACTTCGAATCCTACTAATAAGTAGAATCGGTGTTTGTACATCATTCCTTCTCCATTATAAGACTATTGTGGACAAAACACTACAAACCATTTCAAAATAGTCCACACGCTCCTAACTAGCCCTTTTCTTTCTCTCCAACCTTCTTATCTTTCTAAGTGGGACGGATTTCACTTCGAATCCTACTAATAAGTTGAATCGGTGTTTGTACATCATTCCTTCACCAATATAAGTTTCTTATTGTCAACAACACCATAAAGCGTACCAAAATAGTCCACACGCTCCTAACTAGCCCTTTTCTTTCTCTCCAACCTTCTTATCTTTCTAAGTGGGACGGATTTCACTTCGAATCCTACTAATAAGTTGAATCGGTGTTTGTACATCATTCCTTCACCAATATAAGTTTCTTATTGTCAACAACACCATAAAGCGTACCGAAATAGTCCACACGCTCCTAACTAGCCCTTTTTTTTCTCTCCAACCTTCTTATATTTCTAAGTGGGACGGATTTCACTTCGAATCCTACTAATAAGTAGAATCGGTGTTTGTACATCATTCCTTCTCCATTATAAGACTATTGTGGACAAAACACTACAAACCATTTCAAAATAGTCCACACGCTCCTAACTAGCCCTTTTCTTTCTCTCCAACCTTCTTATCTTTCTAAGTGGGACGGATTTCACTTCGAATCCTACTAATAAGTTGAATCGGTGTTTGTACATCATTCCTTCACCAATATAAGTTTCTTATTGTCAACAACACCATAAAGCGTACCGAAATAGTCCACACGCTCCTAACTAGCCCTTTTCTTTCTCTCCAACCTTCTTATCTTTCTAAGTGGGACGGACTTCACTTCGAATCCTACTAATAAGTTGAATCGGTGTTTGTACATCATTCCTTCTCCATTATAAGACTATTGTGGACAAAACACTACAAACCATTTCAAAATAGTCCACACGCTCCTAACTAGCCCTTTTCTTTCTCTCCAACCTTCTTTTCTTTCTAAGTGGGACGGATTTCACTTCGAATCCTACTAATAAGTTGAATCGGTATTTGTACATCATTCCTTCACCAATATAAGTTTCTTATTGTCAAGAACACCATAAAGCGTACCGAAATAGTCCACACGCTCCTAACTAGCCCTTTTCTTTCTCTCCAACCTTCTTATCTTTCTAAGTGGGACGGACTTTACTTCGAATCCTACTAATAAGTTGAATCGGTGTTTGTACATCATTCCTTCTCCATTATAAGACTATTGTGGACAAAACACTACAAACCATTTCAAAATAGTCCACACGCTCCTAACTAGCCCTTTTCTTTCTCTCCAACCTTCTTTTCTTTCTAATTGGGACGGGTTTCACTTCGAATCCTACTAATAAGTAGAATCGGTGTTTGTACATCATTCCTTCTCCATTATAAGACTATTGTGGACAAAACACTACAAACCATTTCAAAATAGTCCACACGCTCCTAACTATCCCTTTTCTTTCTCTCCAACCTTCTTATCTTTCTAAGTGGGACAGATTTCACTTCGAATCCTACTAATAAGTTGAATCGGTATTTGTACATCATTCCTTCACCAATATAAGTTTCTTATTGTCAAGAACACCATAAAGCGTACCGAAATAGTCCACACGCTCCTAACTAGCCCTTTTCTTTCTCTCCAACCTTCTTTTCTTTCTAAGTGGGACGGATTTCACTTCGAATCCTACTAATAAGTAGAATCGGTGTTTGTACATCATTCCTTCTCCATTATAAGACTATTGTGGACAAAACACTACAAACCATTTCAAAATAGTCCATACGCTCCTAACTAGCCCTTTTCTTTCTCTCCAACCTTCTTATCTTTCTAAGTGGGACGGATTTAACTTCGAATCCTACTAATAAGTTGAATCGGTGTTTGTACATCATTCCTTCACCAATATAAGTTTCTTATTGTCAACAACACCATAAAGCGTACCGAAATAGTCCACACGCTCCTAACTAGCCCTTTTTTTTCTCTCCAACCTTCTTATATTTCTAAGTGGGACGGATTTCACTTCGAATCCTACTAATAAGTAGAATCGGTGTTTGTACATCATTCCTTCTCCATTATAAGACTATTGTGGACAAAACACTACAAACCATTTCAAAGTAGTCCACACGCTCCTAACTAGCCCTTTTCTTTCTCTCCAACCTTCTTATCTTTCTAAGTGGGACGGATTTCACTTCGAATCCTACTAATAAGTTGAATCGGTGTTTGTACATCATTCATTCACCAATATAAGTTTCTTATTGTCAACAACACCATAAAGCGTACCGAAATAGTCCACACGCTCCTAACTAGCCCTTATCTTTCTCTCCAACCTTCATATCTTTCTAAGTGAGACGGATTTCATTTCGAATCCTACTACTAAGTTGAATTGGTGTTTGTTCATCATTCCTTCTCCATTATAAGACTATTGTGGACAAAACACTACAAACCATTTCAAAATAGTCCACACGCTCCTAACTAGCCCTTTTCTTTCTCTCCAACCTTCTTTTCTTTCTAAGTGGGACGGATTTCACTTCGAATCCTACTAATAAGTAGAATCGGTGTTTGTACATCATTCCTTCACCAATATAAGTTGCTTATTGTCAACAACACCATAAAGCGTACCGAAATAGTCCACACGCTCCTAACTAGCCCTTTTCTTTCTCTCCAACCTTCTTATCTTTCTAAGTGGGACGGACTTCACTTCGAATCCTACTAATAAGTTGAATCGGTGTTTGTACATCATTCCTTCTCCATTATAAGACTATTGTGGACAAAACACTACAAACCATTTCAAAATAGTCCACACGCTCCTAACTAGCCCTTTTCTTTCTCTCCAACCTTCTTTTCTTTCTAAGTGGGACGGATTTCACTTCGAATCCTACTAATAAGTTGAATCGGTATTTGTACATCATTCCTTCACCAATATAAGTTTCTTATTGTCAACAACACCATAAAGCGTACCGAAATAGTCCACACGCTCCTAACTAGCCCTTTTCTTTCTCTCCAACCTTCTTATCTTTCTAAGTGGGACGGACTTCACTTCGAATCCTACTAATAAGTTGAATCGGTGTTTGTACATCATTCCTTCTCCATTATAAGACTATTGTGGACAAAACACTACAAACCATTTCAAAATAGTCCACACGCTCCTAACTAGCCCTTTTCTTTCTCTCCAACCTTCTTTTCTTTCTAATTGGGACGGGTTTCACTTCGAATCCTACTAATAAGTAGAATCGGTGTTTGTACATCATTCCTTCTCCATTATAAGACTATTGTGGACAAAACACTACAAACCATTTCAAAATAGTCCACACGCTCCTAACTATCCCTTTTCTTTCTCTCCAACCTTCTTATCTTTCTAAGTGGGACAGATTTCACTTCGAATCCTACTAATAAGTTGAATCGGTATTTGTACATCATTCCTTCACCAATATAAGTTTCTTATTGTCAAGAACACCATAAAGCGTACCGAAATAGTCCACACGCTCCTAACTAGCCCTTTTCTTTCTCTCCAACCTTCTTTTCTTTCTAAGTGGGACGGATTTCACTTCGAATCCTACTAATAAGTAGAATCGGTGTTTGTACATCATTCCTTCTCCATTATAAGACTATTGTGGACAAAACACTACAAACCATTTCAAAATAGTCCATACGCTCCTAACTAGCCCTTTTCTTTCTCTCCAACCTTCTTATCTTTCTAAGTGGGACGGATTTCACTTCGAATCCTACTAATAAGTTGAATCGGTGTTTGTACATCATTCCTTCACCAATATAAGTTTCTTATTGTCAACAACACCATAAAGCGTACCGAAATAGTCCACACGCTCCTAACTAGCCCTTTTTTTTCTCTCCAACCTTCTTATATTTCTAAGTGGGACGGATTTCACTTCGAATCCTACTAATAAGTAGAATCGGTGTTTGTACATCATTCCTTCTCCATTATAAGACTATTGTGGACAAAACACTACAAACCATTTCAAAGTAGTCCACACGCTCCTAACTAGCCCTTTTCTTTCTCTCCAACCTTCTTATCTTTCTAAGTGGGACGGATTTCACTTCGAATCCTACTAATAAGTTGAATCGGTGTTTGTACATCATTCATTCACCAATATAAGTTTCTTATTGTCAACAACACCATAAAGCGTACCGAAATAGTCCACACGCTCCTAACTAGCCCTTATCTTTCTCTCCAACCTTCATATCTTTCTAAGTGAGACGGATTTCATTTCGAATCCTACTACTAAGTTGAATTGGTGTTTGTTCATCATTCCTTCTCTATTATAAGACTATTGTGGACAAAACACTACAAACCATTTCAAAATAGTCCACACGCTCCTAACTAGCCCTTTTCTTTCTCTCCAACCTTCTTTTCTTTCTAAGTGGGACGGATTTCACTTCGAATCCTACTAATAAGTAGAATCGGTGTTTGTACATCATTCCTTCACCAATATAAGTTGCTTATTGTCAACAACACCATAAAGCGTACCGAAATAGTCCACACGCTCCTAACTAGCCCTTTTCTTTCTCTCCAACCTTCTTATCTTTCTAAGTGGGACGGACTTCACTTCGAATCCTACTAATAAGTTGAATCGGTGTTTGTACATCATTCCTTCTCCATTATAAGACTATTGTGGACAAAACACTACAAACCATTTCAAAATAGTCCACACGCTCCTAACTAGCCCTTTTCTTTCTCTCCAACCTTCTTTTCTTTCTAAGTGGGACGGATTTCACTTCGAATCCTACTAATAAGTTGAATCGGTATTTGTACATCATTCCTTCACCAATATAAGTTTCTTATTGTCAACAACACCATAAAGCGTACCGAAATAGTCCACACGCTCCTAACTAGCCCTTTTCTTTCTCTCCAACCTTCTTATCTTTCTAAGTGGGACGGACTTCACTTCGAATCCTACTAATAAGTTGAATCGGTGTTTGTACATCATTCCTTCTCCATTATAAGACTATTGTGGACAAAACACTACAAACCATTTCAAAATAGTCCACACGCTCCTAACTAGCCCTTTTCTTTCTCTCCAACCTTCTTTTCTTTCTAATTGGGACGGGTTTCACTTCGAATCCTACTAATAAGTAGAATCGGTGTTTGTACATCATTCCTTCTCCATTATAAGACTATTGTGGACAAAACACTACAAACCATTTCAAAATAGTCCACACGCTCCTAACTATCCCTTTTCTTTCTCTCCAACCTTCTTATCTTTCTAAGTGGGACAGATTTCACTTCGAATCCTACTAATAAGTTGAATCGGTATTTGTACATCATTCCTTCACCAATATAAGTTTCTTATTGTCAAGAACACCATAAAGCGTACCGAAATAGTCCACACGCTCCTAACTAGCCCTTTTCTTTCTCTCCAACCTTCTTTTCTTTCTAAGTGGGACGGATTTCACTTCGAATCCTACTAATAAGTTGAATTGGTGTTTGTTCATCATTCCTTCTCCATTATAAGACTATTGTGGACAAAACACTACAAACCATTTCAAAATAGTCCACACGCTCCTAACTAGCCCTTTTCTTTCTCTCCAACCTTCTTATCTTTCTAAGTGGGACGGATTTCACTTCGAATCCTACTAATAAGTTGAATCGGTGTTTGTACATCATTCCTTCACCAATATAAGTTTCTTATTGTCAACAACACCATAAAGCGTACCGAAATAGTCCACACGCTCCTAACTAGCCCTTTTTTTTCTCTCCAACCTTCTTATATTTCTAAGTGGGACGGATTTCACTTCGAATCCTACTAATAAGTAGAATCGGTGTTTGTACATCATTCCTTCTCCATTATAAGACTATTGTGGACAAAACACTACAAACCATTTCAAAATAGTCCACACGCTCCTAACTAGCCCTTTTCTTTCTCTCCAACCTTCTTATCTTTCTAAGTGGGACGGATTTCACTTCGAATCCTACTAATAAGTTGAATCGGTGTTTGTACATCATTCATTCACCAATATAAGTTTCTTATTGTCAACAACACCATAAAGCGTACCGAAATAGTCCACACGCTCCTAACTAGCCCTTATCTTTCTCTCCAACCTTCATATCTTTCTAAGTGAGACGGATTTCATTTCGAATCCTACTACTAAGTTGAATTGGTGTTTGTTCATCATTCCTTCTCCATTATAAGACTATTGTGGACAAAACACTACAAACCATTTCAAAATAGTCCACACGCTCCTAACTAGCCCTTTTCTTTCTCTCCAACCTTCTTTTCTTTCTAAGTGGGACGGATTTCACTTCGAATCCTACTATTAAGTAGAATCGGTGTTTGTACATCATTCCTTCACCAATATAAGTTGCTTATTGTCAACAACACCATAAAGCGTACCGAAATAGTCCACACGCTCCTAACTAGCCCTTTTCTTTCTCTCCAACCTTCTTATCTTTCTAAGTGGGACGGACTTCACTTCGAATCCTACTAATAAGTAGAATCGGTGTTTGTACATCATTCCTTCTCCATTATAAGACTATTGTGGACAAAACACTACAAACCATTTCAAAATAGTCCACACGCTCCTAACTAGCCCTTTTCTTTCTCTCCAACCTTCTTATCTTTCTAAGTGGGACGGATTTCACTTCGAATCCTACTAATAAGTTGAATCGGTGTTTGTACATCATTCATTCACCAATATAAGTTTCTTATTGTCAACAACACCATAAAGCGTACCGAAATAGTCCACACGCTCCTAACTAGCCCTTATCTTTCTCTCCAACCTTCATATCTTTCTAAGTGAGACGGATTTCATTTCGAATCCTACTACTAAGTTGAATTGGTGTTTGTTCATCATTCCTTCTCCATTATAAGACTATTGTGGACAAAACACTACAAACCATTTCAAAATAGTCCACACGCTCCTAACTAGCCCTTTTCTTTCTCTCCAACCTTCTTTTCTTTCTAAGTGGGACGGATTTCACTTCGAATCCTACTATTAAGTAGAATCGGTGTTTGTACATCATTCCTTCACCAATATAAGTTGCTTATTGTCAACAACACCATAAAGCGTACCGAAATAGTCCACACGCTCCTAACTAGCCCTTTTCTTTCTCTCCAACCTTCTTATCTTTCTAAGTGGGACGGACTTCACTTCGAATCCTACTAATAAGTTGAATCGGTGTTTGTACATCATTCCTTCTCCATTATAAGACTATTGTGGACAAAACACTACAAACCATTTCAAAATAGTCCACACGCTCCTAACTAGCCCTTTTCTTTCTCTCCAACCTTCTTTTCTTTCTAAGTGGGACGGATTTCACTTCGAATCCTACTAATAAGTTGAATCGGTATTTGTACATCATTCCTTCACCAATATAAGTTTCTTATTGTCAACAACACCATAAAGCGTACCGAAATAGTCCACACGCTCCTAACTAGCCCTTTTCTTTCTCTCCAACCTTCTTATCTTTCTAAGTGGGACGGACTTCACTTCGAATCCTACTAATAAGTTGAATCGGTGTTTGTACATCATTCCTTCTCCATTATAAGACTATTGTGGACAAAACACTACAAACCATTTCAAAATAGTCCACACGCTCCTAACTAGCCCTTTTCTTTCTCTCCAACCTTCTTTTCTTTCTAATTGGGACGGGTTTCACTTCGAATCCTACTAATAAGTAGAATCGGTGTTTGTACATCATTCCTTCTCCATTATAAGACTATTGTGGACAAAACACTACAAACCATTTCAAAATAGTCCACACGCTCCTAACTATCCCTTTTCTTTCTCTCCAACCTTCTTATCTTTCTAAGTGGGACAGATTTCACTTCGAATCCTACTAATAAGTTGAATCGGTATTTGTACATCATTCCTTCACCAATATAAGTTTCTTATTGTCAAGAACACCATAAAGCGTACCGAAATAGTCCACACGCTCCTAACTAGCCCTTTTCTTTCTCTCCAACCTTCTTTTCTTTCTAAGTGGGACGGATTTCACTTCGAATCCTACTAATAAGTTGAATTGGTGTTTGTTCATCATTCCTTCTCCATTATAAGACTATTGTGGACAAAACACTACAAACCATTTCAAAATAGTCCACACGCTCCTAACTAGCCCTTTTCTTTCTCTCCAACCTTCTTATCTTTCTAAGTGGGACGGATTTCACTTCGAATCCTACTAATAAGTTGAATCGGTGTTTGTACATCATTCCTTCACCAATATAAGTTTCTTATTGTCAACAACACCATAAAGCGTACCGAAATAGTCCACACGCTCCTAACTAGCCCTTTTTTTTCTCTCCAACCTTCTTATATTTCTAAGTGGGACGGATTTCACTTCGAATCCTACTAATAAGTAGAATCGGTATTTGTACATCATTCCTTCACCAATATAAGTTTCTTATTGTCAAGAACACCATAAAGCGTACCGAAATAGTCCACACGCTCCTAACTAGCCCTTTTCTTTCTCTCCAACCTTCTTTTCTTTCTAAGTGGGACGGATTTCACTTCGAATCCTACTAATAAGTTGAATTGGTGTTTGTTCATCATTCCTTCTCCATTATAAGACTATTGTGGACAAAACACTACAAACCATTTCAAAATAGTCCACACGCTCCTAACTAGCCCTTTTCTTTCTCTCCAACCTTCTTATCTTTCTAAGTGGGACGGATTTCACTTCGAATCCTACTAATAAGTTAAATCGGTGTTTGTACATCATTCCTTCACCAATATAAGTTTCTTATTGTCAACAACACCATAAAGCGTTCCGAAATAGTCCACACGCTCCTAACTAGCCCTTTTTTTTCTCTCCAACCTTCTTATATTTCTAAGTGGGACGGATTTCACTTCGAATCCTACTAATAAGTAGAATCAGTGTTTGTACATCATTCCTTCTCCATTATAAGACTATTGTGGACAAAACACTACAAACCATTTCAAAATAGTCCACACGCTCCTAACTAGCCCTTTTCTTTCTCTCCAACCTTCTTTTCTTTCTAATTGGGACGGGTTTCACTTCGAATCCTACTAATAAGTAGAATCGGTGTTTGTACATCATTCCTTCTCCATTATAAGACTATTGTGGACAAAACACTACAAACCATTTCAAAATAGTCCACACGCTCCTAACTATCCCTTTTCTTTCTCTCCAACCTTCTTATCTTTCTAAGTGGGACAGATTTCACTTCGAATCCTACTAATAAGTTGAATCGGTATTTGTACATCATTCCTTCACCAATATAAGTTTCTTATTGTCAAGAACACCATAAAGCGTACCGAAATAGTCCACACGCTCCTAACTAGCCCTTTTCTTTCTCTCCAACCTTCTTTTCTTTCTAAGTGGGACGGATTTCACTTCGAATCCTACTAATAAGTTGAATTGGTGTTTGTTCATCATTCCTTCTCCATTATAAGACTATTGTGGACAAAACACTACAAACCATTTCAAAATAGTCCACACGCTCCTAACTAGCCCTTTTCTTTCTCTCCAACCTTCTTATCTTTCTAAGTGGGACGGATTTCACTTCGAATCCTACTAATAAGTTGAATCGGTGTTTGTACATCATTCCTTCACCAATATAAGTTTCTTATTGTCAACAACACCATAAAGCGTACCGAAATAGTCCACACGCTCCTAACTAGCCCTTTTTTTTCTCTCCAACCTTCTTATATTTCTAAGTGGGACGGATTTCACTTCGAATCCTACTAATAAGTAGAATCGGTATTTGTACATCATTCCTTCACCAATATAAGTTTCTTATTGTCAAGAACACCATAAAGCGTACCGAAATAGTCCACACGCTCCTAACTAGCCCTTTTCTTTCTCTCCAACCTTCTTTTCTTTCTAAGTGGGACGGATTTCACTTCGAATCCTACTAATAAGTTGAATTGGTGTTTGTTCATCATTCCTTCTCCATTATAAGACTATTGTGGACAAAACACTACAAACCATTTCAAAATAGTCCACACGCTCCTAACTAGCCCTTTTCTTTCTCTCCAACCTTCTTATCTTTCTAAGTGGGACGGATTTCACTTCGAATCCTACTAATAAGTTAAATCGGTGTTTGTACATCATTCCTTCACCAATATAAGTTTCTTATTGTCAACAACACCATAAAGCGTTCCGAAATAGTCCACACGCTCCTAACTAGCCCTTTTTTTCTCTCCAACCTTCTTATATTTCTAAGTGGGACGGATTTCACTTCGAATCCTACTAATAAGTAGAATCGGTGTTTGTACATCATTCCTTCTCCATTATAAGACTATTGTGGACAAAACACTACAAACCATTTCAAAATAGTCCACACGCTCCTAACTAGCCCTTTTCTTTCTCTCCAACCTTCTTATCTTTCTAAGTGGGACGGATTTCACTTCGAATCCTACTAATAAGTTGAATCGGTGTTTGTACATCATTCCTTCACCAATATAAGTTTCTTATTGTCAACAACACCATAAAGCGTACCGAAATAGTCCACACGCTCCTAACTAGCCCTTATCTTTCTCTCCAACCTTTATATCTTTCTAAGTGAGACGGATTTCACTTCGAATCCTACTACTAAGTTGAATTGGTGTTTGTTCATCATTCCTTCTCCATTATAAGACTATTGTGGACAAAACACTACAAACCATTTCAAAGTAGTCCACACGCTCCTAACTAGCCCTTTTCTTTCTCTCCAACCTTCTTATCTTTCTAAGTGGGACGGATTTCACTTCGAATCCTACTAATAAGTTGAATCGGTGTTTGTACATCATTCCTTCACCAATATAAGTTTCTTATTGTCAACAACACCATAAAGCGTACCGAAATAGTCCACACGCTCCTAACTAGCCCTTATCTTTCTCTCCAACCTTCATATCTTTCTAAGTGAGACGGATTTCACTTCGAATCCTACTACTAAGTTGAATTGGTGTTTGTTCATCATTCCTTCTCCATTATAAGGCTATTGTGGACAAAACACTACAAACCATTTCAAAATAGTCCACACGCTCCTAACTAGCCCTTTTCTTTCTCTCCAACCTTCTTTTCTTTCTAAGTGGGACGGATTTCACTTCGAATCCTACTAATAAGTTGAATCGGTATTTGTACATCATTCCTTCACCAATATAAGTTTCTTATTGTCAACAACACCATAAAGCGTACCGAAATAGTCCACACGCTCCTAACTAGCCCTTTTCTTTCTCTCCAACCTTCTTATCTTTCTAAGTGGGACGGACTTCACTTCGAATCCTACTAATAAGTTGAATCGGTGTTTGTACATCATTCCTTCTCCATTATAAGACTATTGTGGACAAAACACTACAAACCATTTCAAAATAGTCCACACGCTCCTAACTAGCCCTTTTCTTTCTCTCCAACCTTCTTTTCTTTCTAATTGGGACGGGTTTCACTTCGAATCCTACTAATAAGTAGAATCGGTGTTTGTACATTATTCCTTCTCCATTATAAGACTATTGTGGACAAAACACTACAAACCATTTCAAAATAGTCCACACGCTCCTAACTATCCCTTTTCTTTCTCTCCAACCTTCTTATCTTTCTAAGTGGGACAGATTTCACTTCGAATCCTACTAATAAGTTGAATCGGTATTTGTACATCATTCCTTCACCAATATAAGTTTCTTATTGTCAAGAACACCATAAAGCGTACCGAAATAGTCCACACGCTCCTAACTAGCCCTTTTCTTTCTCTCCAACCATCTTTTCTTTCTAAGTGGGACGGATTTCACTTCGAATCCTACTAATAAGTTGAATTGGTGTTTGTTCATCATTCCTTCTCCATTATAAGACTATTGTGGACAAAACACTACAAACCATTTCAAAATAGTCCACACGCTCCTAACTAGCCATTTTCTTTCTCTCCAACCTTCTTATCTTTCTAAGTGGGACGGATTTCACTTCGAATCCTACTAATAAGTTGAATCGGTGTTTGTACATCATTCCTTCACCAATATAAGTTTCTTATTGTCAACAACACCATAAAGCGTACCGAAATAGTCCACACGCTCCTAACTAGCCCTTTTTTTTCTCTCCAACCTTCTTATATTTCTAAGTGGGACGGATTTCACTTCGAATCCTACTAATAAGTAGAATCGGTGTTTGTACATCATTCCTTCTCCATTATAAGACTATTGTGGACAAAACACTACAAACCATTTCAAAATAGTCCATACGCTCCTAACTAGCCCTTTTCTTTCTCTCCAACCTTCTTATCTTTCTAAGTGGGACGGATTTCACTTCGAATCCTACTAATAAGTTGAATCGGAGTTTGTACATCATTCCTTCACCAATATAAGTTTCTTATTGTCAACAACACCATAAAGCGTACCGAAATAGTCCACACGCTCCTAACTAGCCCTTTTTTTTCTCTCCAACCTTCTTATATTTCTAAGTGGGACGGATTTCACTTCGAATCCTACTAATAAGTAGAATCGGTGTTTGTACATCATTCCTTCTCCATTATAAGACTATTGTGGACAAAACACTACAAACCATTTCAAAATAGTCCACACGCTCCTAACTATCCCTTTTCTTTCTCTCCAACCTTCTTATCTTTCTAAGCGGGACAGATTTCACTTCGAATCCTACTAATAAGTTGAATCGGTATTTGTACATCATTCCTTCACCAATATAAGTTTCTTATTGTCAAGAACACCATAAAGCGTACCGAAATAGTCCACACGCTCCTAACTAGCCCTTTTCTTTCTCTCCAACCTTCTTTTCTTTCTAAGTGGGACGGATTTCACTTCGAATCCTACTAATAAGTTGAATTGGTGTTTGTTCATCATTCCTTCTCCATTATAAGACTATTGTGGACAAAACACTACAAACCATTTCAAAATAGTCCACACGCTCCTAACTAGCCCTTTTCATTCTCTCCAACCTTCTTATCTTTCTAAGTGGGACGGATTTCACTTCGAATCCTACTAATAAGTTGAATCGGTGTTTGTACATCATTCCTTCACCAATATAAGTTTCTTATTGTCAACAACACCATAAAGCGTACCGAAATAGTCCACACGCTCCTAACTAGCCCTTTTTTTTCTCTCCAACCTTCTTATATTTCTAAGTGGGACGGATTTCACTTCGAATCCTACTAATAAGTAGAATCGGTGTTTGTACATCATTCCTTCTCCATTATAAGACTATTGTGGACAAAACACTACAAACCATTTCAAAATAGTCCACACGCTCCTAACTAGCCTTTTTCTTTCTCTCCAACCTTCTTATCTTTCTAAGTGGGACGGATTTCACTTCGAATCCTACTAATAAGTTGAATCGGTGTTTGTACATCATTCCTTCACCAATATAAGTTTCTTATTGTCAACAACACCATAAAGCGTACCGAAATAGTCCACACGCTCCTAACTAGCCCTTATCTTTCTCTCCAACCTTCATATCTTTCTAAGTGAGACGGATTTCACTTCGAATCCTACTACTAAGTTGAATTGGTGTTTGTTCATCATTCCTTCTCCATTATAAGACTATTGTGGACAAAACACTACAAACCATTTCAAAGTAGTCCACACGCTCCTAACTAGCCCTTTTCTTTCTCTCCAACCTTCTTATCTTTCTAAGTGGGACGGATTTCACTTCGAATCCTACTAATAAGTTGAATCGGTGTTTGTACATCATTCCTTCACCAATATAAGTTTCTTATTGTCAACAACACCATAAAGCGTACCGAAATAGTCCACACGCTCCTAACTAGCCCTTATCTTTCCCTCCAACCTTCATATCTTTCTAAGTGAGACGGATTTCACTTCGAATCCTACTACTAAGTTGAATTGGTGTTTGTTCATCATTCCTTCTCCATTATAAGACTATTGTGGACAAAACACTACAAACCATTTCAAAATAGTCCACACGCTCCTAACTAGCCCTTTTCTTTCTCTCCAACCTTCTTTTCTTTCTAAGTGGGACGGATTTCACTTCGAATCCTACTAATAAGTAGAATCGGTGTTTGTACATCATTCCTTCACCAATATAAGTTGCTTATTGTCAACAACACCATAAAGCGTACCGAAATAGTCCACACGCTCCTAACTAGCCCTTTTCTTTCTCTCCAACCTTCTTATCTTTCTAAGTGGGACGGACTTCACTTCGAATCCTACTAATAAGTTGAATCGGTGTTTGTACATCATTCCTTCTCCATTATAAGACTATTGTGGACAAAACACTACAAACCATTTCAAAATAGTCCACACGCTCCTAACTAGCCCTTTTCTTTCTCTCCAACCTTCTTTTCTTTCTAAGTGGGACGGATTTCACTTCGAATCCTACTAATAAGTTGAATCGGTATTTGTACATCATTCCTTCACCAATATAAGTTTCTTATTGTCAACAACACCATAAAGCGTACCGAAATAGTCCACACGCTCCTAACTAGCCATTTTCTTTCTCTCCAACCTTCTTATCTTTCTAAGTGGGACGGACTTCACTTCGAATCCTACTAATAAGTTGAATCGGTGTTTGTACATCATTCCTTCTCCATTATAAGACTATTGTGGACAAAACACTACAAACCATTTCAAAATAGTCCACACGCTCCTAACTAGCCCTTTTCTTTCTCTCCAACCTTCTTTTCTTTCTAATTGGGACGGGTTTCACTTCGAATCCTACTAATAAGTAGAATCGGTGTTTGTACATCATTCTTTCTCCATTATAAGACTATTGTGGACAAAACACTACAAACCATTTCAAAATAGTCCACACGCTCCTAACTATCCCTTTTCTTTCTCTCCAACCTTCTTATCTTTCTAAGTGGGACAGATTTCACTTCGAATCCTACTAATAAGTTGAATCGGTATTTGTACATCATTCCTTCACCAATATAAGTTTCTTATTGTCAACAACACCATAAAGCGTACCGAAATAGTCCACACGCTCCTAACTAGCCCTTTTCTTTCTCTCCAACCTTCTTATCTTTCTAAGTGGGACGGATTTCACTTCGAATCCTACTAATAAGTTGAATCGGTGTTTGTACATCAATCCTTCTCCATTACAACACAATTTTGGACAAAACACTACAAACCATTTCAAAATAGTCCACACGCTCCTAACTAGCCCTTTTCTTTCTCTCCAACCTTCTTTTCTTTCTAAGTGGGACGGATTTCACTTCGAATCCTACTAATAAGTTGAATCGGTGTTTGTACATCATTCCTTCACCAATATAAGTTTCTTATTGTCAACAACACCATAAAGCGTACCGAAATAGTCCACACGCTCCTAACTAGCCCTTTTCTTTCTCTCCAACCTTCTTATCTTTCTAAGTCGGACGGATTTCATTTCGAATCCTACTAATAAGTTGAATCGGTGTTTGTATATCATTCCTTCTCCATTATAAGACTATTGTGGAGAAAACACTACAAACCACTTGAAAATAGTCCACACGCTCCTAACTAGCCCTTTTCTTTCTCTCCAACCTTCTTTTCTTTCTAAGTGGGACGGATTTTACTTCGAATCGTACTAATAAGTTGAATCGGTGTTTTTACATCATTCCTTCTCCATTGTAAGACTATTGTGGATAAAACACTACAAACCATTTCAAAATAGTCCACACGCTCCTAAGTAGCCCTTTTCTTTCTCTCCAACCTTCTTTTCTTTCTAAGTGGGACGGATTTCACTTCGAATCCTACTAATAAGTTGAATCGGTGTTTGTACATCATTCCTTCACCAATATAAGTTTCTTATTGTCAACAACACCATAAAGCGTACCGAAATAGTCCACACGCTCCTAACTAGCCCTTTTCTTTCTCTCCAACCTTCTTATCTTTCTAAGTGGGACGGATTTCACTTCGAATCCTACTAATAAGTTGAATCGGTGTTTGTACATCAATCCTTCTCCATTACAACACAATTGTGGACAAAACACTACAAACCATTTCAAAATAGTCCACACGCTCCTAACTAGCCCTTTTCTTTCTCTCCAACCTTCTTTTCTTTCTAAGTGGGACGGATTTCACTTCGAATCCTACTAATAAGTTGAATCGGTGTTTGTACATCATTCCTTCACCAATATAAGTTTCTTATTGTCAACAACACCATAAAGCGTACCGAAATAGTCCACACGCTCCTAACTAGCCCTTTTCTTTCTCTCCAACCTTCTTATCTTTCTAAGTGGGACGGATTTCATTTCGAATCCTACTAATAAGTTGAATCGGTGTTTGTATATCATTCCTTCTCCATTATAAGACTATTGTGGAGAAAACACTACAAACCACTTGAAAATAGTCCACACGCTCCTAACTAGCCCTTTTCTTTCTCTCCAACCTTCTTTTCTTTCTAAGTGGGACGGATTTTACTTCGAATCGTACTAATAAGTTGAATCGGTGTTTGTACATCATTCCTTCTCCATTGTAAGACTATTGTGGATAAAACACTACAAACCATTTCAAAATAGTCCACACGCTCCAAAGTAGCCCTTTTCTTTCTCTCCAACCTTCTTTTCTTTCTAAGTGGGACGGATTTCACTTCGAATCCTACTAATAAGTTGAATCGGTGTTTGTACATCATTCCTTCACCAATATAAGTTTCTTATTGTCAACAACACCATAAAGCGTACCGAAATAGTCCACACGCTCCTAACTAGCCCTTTTCTTTCTCTCCAACCTTCTTATCTTTCTAAGTGGGACGGATTTCATTTCGAATCCTACTAATAAGTTGAATCGGTGTTTGTATATCATTACTTCTCCATTATAAGACTATTGTGGAGAAAACACTACAAACCACTTGAAAATAGTCCACACGCTCCTAACTAGCCCTTTTCTTTCTCTCCAACCTTCTTTTCTTTCTAAGTGGGACGGATTTTACTTCGAATCGTACTAATAAGTTGAATCGGTGTTTGTACATCATTCCTTCTCCATTGTAAGACTATTGTGGATAAAACACTACAAACCATTTCAAAATAGTCCACACGCTCCTAAGTAGCCCTTTTCTTTCTCTCCAACCTTCTTTTCTTTCTAAGTGGGACGGATTTCACTTCGAATCCTACTAATAAGTTGAATCGGTGTTTGTACATCATTCCTTCACCAATATAAGTTTCTTATTGTCAACAACACCATAAAGCGTACCGAAATAGTCCACACGCTCCTAACTAGCCCTTTTCTTTCTCTCCAACCTTCTTATCTTTCTAAGTGGGACGGATTTCACTTCGAATCCTACTAATAAGTTGAATCGGTGTTTGTACATCAATCCTTCTCCATTACAACACAATTGTGGACAAAACACTACAAACCATTTCAAAATAGTCCACACGCTCCTAACTAGCCCTTTTCTTTCTCTCCAACCTTCTTTTCTTTCTAAGTGGGACGGATTTCACTTCGAATCCTACTAATAAGTTGAATCGGTGTTTGTACATCATTCCTTCACCAATATAAGTTTCTTATTGTCAACAACACCACAAAGCGTACCGAAATAGTCCACAGGCTCCTAACTAGCCCTTTTCTTTCTCTCCAACCTTCTTGTCTTTCTAAGTGGGACGAATTTCATTTCGAATCCTACTAATAAGTTGAATCGGTGTTTGTATATCATTCCTTCTCCATTATAAGACTATTGTGGAGATAACACTACAAACCACTTGAAAATAGTCCACACGCTCCTAACTAGCCCTTTTCTTTCTCTCCAACCTTCTTTTCTTTCTAAGTGGGACGGATTTTACTTCGAATCGTACTAATAAGTTGAATCGGTGTTTGTACATCATTCCTTCTCCATTGTAAGACTATTGTGGATAAAACACTACAAACCATTTCAAAATAGTCCACACGCTTCTAAGTAGCCCTTTTCTTTCTCTCCAACCTTCTTTTCTTTCTAAGTGGGACGGATTTCACTTCGAATCCTACTAATAAGTTGAATCGGTGTTTGTACATCAATCCTTCTCCATTACAACACAATTGTGGACAAAACACTACAAACCATTTCAAAATAGTCCACACGCTCCTAACTAGCCCTTTTCTTTCTCTCCAACCTTCTTTTCTTTCTAAGTGGGACGGATTTCACTTCGAATCCTACTAATAAGTTGAATCGGTGTTTGTACATCATTCCTTCACCAATATAAGTTTCTTATTGTCAACAACACCATAAAGCGTACCGAAATAGTCCACACGCTCCTAACTAGCCCTTTTCTTTCTCTCCAACCTTCTTATCTTTCTAAGTGGGACGGATTTCATTTCGAATCCTACTAATAAGTTGAATCGGTGTTTGTATATCATTCCTTCTCCATTATAAGACTATTGTGGAGAAAACACTACAAACCACTTGAAAATAGTCCACACGCTCCTAACTAGCCCTTTTCTTTCTCTCCAACCTTCTTTTCTTTCTAAGTGGGACGGATTTTACTTCGAATCGTACTAATAAGTTGAATCGGTGTTTGTACAACATTCCTTCTCCATTGTAAGACTATTGTGGATAAAACACTACAAACCATTTCAAAATAGTCCACACGCTCCTAAGTAGCCCTTTTCTTTCTCTCCAACCTTCTTTTCTTTCTAAGTGGGACGGATTTCACTTCGAATCCTACTAATAAGTTGAATCGGTGTTTGTACATCATTCCTTCACCAATATAAGTTTCTTATTGTCAACAACACCATAAAGCGTACCGAAATAGTCCACACGCTCCTAACTAGCCCTTTTCTTTCTCTCCAACCTTCTTATCTTTCTAAGTGGGACGGATTTCATTTCGAATCCTACTAATAAGTTGAATCGGTGTTTGTATATCATTCCTTCTCCATTATAAGACTCTTGTGGAGAAAACACTACAAACCACTTGAAAATAGTCCACACGCTCCTAACTAGCCCTTTTCTTTCTCTCCAACCTTCTTTTCTTTCTAAGTGGGACGGATTTTACTTCGAATCGTACTAATAAGTTGAATCGGTGTTTGTACATCATTCCTTCTCCATTGTAAGACTATTGTGGATAAAACACTACAAACCATTTCAAAATAGTCCACACGCTCCTAAGTAGCCCTTTTCTTTCTCTCCAACCTTCTTTTCTTTCTAAGTGGGACGGATTTCACTTCGAATCCTACTAATAAGTTGAATCGGTGTTTGTACATCATTCCTTCACCAATATAAGTTTCTTATTGTCAACAACACCATAAAGCGTACCGAAATAGTCCACACGCTCCTAACTAGCCCTTTTCTTTCTCTCCAACCTTCTTATCTTTCTAAGTGGGACGGATTTCACTTCGAATCCTACTAATAAGTTGAATCGGTGTTTGTACATCAATCCTTCTCCATTACAACACAATTGTGGACAAAACACTACAAACCATTTCAAAATAGTCCACACGCTCCTAACTAGCCCTTTTCTTTCTCTCCAACCTTCTTTTCTTTCTAAGTGGGACGGATTTCACTTCGAATCCTACTAATAAGTTGAATCGGTGTTTGTACATCATTCCTTCACCAATATAAGTTTCTTATTGTCAACAACACCATAAAGCGTACCGAAATAGTCCACACGCTCCTAACTAGCCCTTTTCTTTCTCTCCAACCTTCTTGTCTTTCTAAGTGGGACGAATTTCATTTCGAATCCTACTAATAAGTTGAATCGGTGTTTGTATATCATTCCTTCTCCATTATAAGACTATTGTGGAGAAAACACTACAAACCACTTGAAAATAGTCCACACGCTCCTAACTAGCCCTTTTCTTTCTCTCCAACCTTCTTTTCTTTCTAAGTGGGACGGATTTTACTTCGAATCGTACTAATAAGTTGAATCGGTGTTTGTACATCATTCCTTCTCCATTGTAAGACTATTGTGGATAAAACACTACAAACCATTTCAAAATAGTCCACACGCTCCTAAGTAGCCCTTTTCTTTCTCTCCAACCTTCTTTTCTTTCTAAGTGGGACGGATTTCACTTCGAATCCTACTAATAAGTTGAATCGGTGTTTGTACATCATTCCTTCACCAATATAAGTTTCTTATTGTCAACAACACCATAAAGCGTACCGAAATAGTCCACACGCTCCTAACTAGCCCTTTTCTTTCTCTCCAACCTTCTTATCTTTCTAAGTGGGACGGATTTCACTTCGAATCCTACTAATAAGTTGAATCGGTGTTTGTACATCAATCCTTCTCCATTACAACACAATTGTGGACAAAACACTACAAACCATTTCAAAATAGTCCACACGCTCCTAACTAGCCCTTTTCTTTCTCTCCAACCTTCTTTTCTTTCTAAGTGGGACGGATTTCACTTCGAATCCTACTAATAAGTTGAATCGGTGTTTGTACATCATTCCTTCCCCAATATAAGTTTCTTATTGTCAACAACACCATAAAGCGTACCGAAATAGTCCACACGCTCCTAACTAGCCCTTTTCTTTCTCTCCAACCTTCTTATCTTTCTAAGTGGGACGGATTTCACTTCGAATCCTACTAATAAGTTGAATCGGTGTTTGTACATCAATCCTTCTCCATTACAACACAATTGTGGACAAAACACTACAAACCATTTCAAAATAGTCCACACGCTCCTAACTAGCCCTTTTCTTTCTCTCCAACCTTCTTTTCTTTCTAAGTGGGACGGATTTCACTTCGAATCCTACTAATAAGTTGAATCGGTGTTTGTACATCATTCCTTCACCAATATAAGTTTCTTATTGTCAACAACACCATAAAGCGTACCGAAATAGTCCACACGCTCCTAACTAGCCCTTTTCTTTCTCTCCAACCTTCTTATCTTTCTAAGTGGGACGGATTTCATTTCGAATCCTACTAATAAGTTGAATCGGTGTTTGTATATCATTCCTTCTCCATTATAAGACTATTGTGGAGAAAACACTACAAACCACTTGAAAATAGTCCACACGCTCCTAACTAGCCCTTTTCTTTCTCTCCAACCTTCTTTTCTTTCTAAGTGGGACGGATTTTACTTCGAATCGTACTAATAAGTTGAATCGGTGTTTTTACATCATTCCTTCTCCATTGTAAGACTATTGTGGATAAAACACTACAAACCATTTCAAAATAGTCCACACGCTCCTAAGTAGCCCTTTTCTTTCTCTCCAACCTTCTTTTCTTTCTAAGTGGGACGGATTTCACTTAGAATCCTACTAATAAGTTGAATCGGTGTTTGTACATCATTCCTTCACCAATATAAGTTTCTTATTGTCAACAACACCATAAAGCGTACCGAAATAGTCCACACGCTCCTAACTAGCCCTTTTCTTTCTCTCCAACCTTCTTATCTTTCTAAGTGGGACGGATTTCACTTCGAATCCTACTAATAAGTTGAATCGGTGTTTGTACATTAATCCTTCTCCATTACAACACAATTTTGGACAAAACACTACAAACCATTTCAAAATAGTCCACACGCTCCTAACTAGCCCTTTTCTTTCTCTCCAACCTTCTTTTCTTTCTAAGTGGGACGGATTTCACTTCGAATCCTACTAATAAGTTGAATCGGTGTTTGTACATCATTCCTTCACCAATATAAGTTTCTTATTGTCAACAACACCATAAAGCGTACCGAAATAGTCCACACGCTCCTAACTAGCCCTTTTCTTTCTCTCCAACCTTCTTATCTTTCTAAGTGGGACGGATTTCATTTCGAATCCTACTAATAAGTTGAATCGGTGTTTGTATATCATTCCTTCTCCATTATAAGACTATTGAGGAGAAAACACTACAAACCACTTGAAAATAGTCCACACGCTCCTAACTAGCCCTTTTCTTTCTCTCCAACCTTCTTTTCTTTCTAAGTGGGACGGATTTTACTTCGAATCGTACTAATAAGTTGAATCGGTGTTTTTACATCATTCCTTCTCCATTGTAAGACTATTGTGGATAAAACACTACAAACCATTTCAAAATAGTCCACACGCTCCTAAGTAGCCCTTTTCTTTCTCTCCAACCTTCTTTTCTTTCTAAGTGGGACGGATTTCACTTCGAATCCTACTAATAAGTTGAATCGGTGTTTGTACATCATTCCTTCACCAATATAAGTTTCTTATTGTCAACAACACCATAAAGCGTACCGAAATAGTCCACACGCTCCTAACTAGCCCTTATCTTTCTCTCCAACCTTCTTATCTTTCTAAGTGGGACGGATTTCACTTCGAATCCTACTAATAAGTTGAATCGGTGTTTGTACATCAATCCTTCTCCATTACAACACAATTGTGGACAAAACACTACAAACCATTTCAAAATAGTCCACACGCTCCTAACTAGCCCTTTTCTTTCTCTCCAACCTTCTTTTCTTTCTAAGTGGGACGGATTTCACTTCGAATCCTACTAATAAGTTGAATCGGTGTTTGTACATCATTCCTTCACCAATATAAGTTTCTTATTGTCAACAACACCATAAAGCGTACCGAAATAGTCCACACGCTCCTAACTAGCCCTTTTCTTTCTCTCCAACCTTCTTATCTTTCTAAGTGGGACGGATTTCATTTCGAATCCTACTAATAAGTTGAATCGGTGTTTGTATATCATTCCTTCTCCATTATAAGACTATTGTGGAGAAAACACTACAAACCACTTGAAAATAGTCCACACGCTCCTAACTAGCCCTTTTCTTTCTCTCCAACCTTCTTTTCTTTCTAAGTGGGACGGATTTTACTTCGAATCGTACTAATAAGTTGAATCGGTGTTTGTACATCATTCCTTCTCCATTGTAAGACTATTGTGGATAAAACACTACAAACCATTTCAAAATAGTCCACACGCTCCAAAGTAGCCCTTTTCTTTCTCTCCAACCTTCTTTTCTTTCTAAGTGGGACGGATTTCACTTCGAATCCTACTAATAAGTTGAATCGGTGTTTGTACATCATTCCTTCACCAATATAAGTTTCTTATTGTCAACAACACCATAAAGCGTACCGAAATAGTCCACACGCTCCTAACTAGCCCTTTTCTTTCTCTCCAACCTTCTTATCTTTCTAAGTGGGACGGATTTCATTTCGAATCCTACTAATAAGTGGAATCGGTGTTTGTATATCATTCCTTCTCCATTATAAGACTATTGTGGAGAAAACACTACAAACCACTTGAAAATAGTCCACACGCTCCTAACTAGCCCTTTTCTTTCTCTCCAACCTTCTTTTCTTTCTAAGTGGGACGGATTTTACTTCGAATCGTACTAATAAGTTGAATCGGTGTTTGTACATCATTCCTTCTCCATTGTAAGACTATTGTGGATAAAACACTACAAACCATTTCAAAATAGTCCACACGCTCCTAAGTAGCCCTTTTCTTTCTCTCCAACCTTCTTTTCTTTCTAAGTGGGACGGATTTCACTTCGAATCCTACTAATAAGTTGAATCGGTGTTTGTACATCATTCCTTCACCAATATAAGTTTCTTATTGTCAACAACACCATAAAGCGTACCGAAATAGTCCACACGCTCCTAACTAGCCCTTTTCTTTCTCTCCAACCTTCTTATCTTTCTAAGTGGGACGGATTTCACTTCGAATCCTACTAATAAGTTGAATCGGTGTTTGTACATCAATCCTTCTCCATTACAACACAATTGTGGACAAAACACTACAAACCATTTCAAAATAGTCCACACGCTCCTAACTAGCCCTTTTCTTTCTCTCCAACCTTCTTTTCTTTCTAAGTGGGACGGATTTCACTTCGAATCCTACTAATAAGTTGAATCGGTGTTTGTACATCATTCCTTCACCAATATAAGTTTCTTATTGTCAACAACACCACAAAGCGTACCGAAATAGTCCACAGGCTCCTAACTAGCCCTTTTCTTTCTCTCCAACCTTCTTGTCTTTCTAAGTGGGACGAATTTCATTTCGAATCCTACTAATAAGTTGAATCGGTGTTTGTATATCATTCCTTCTCCATTATAAGACTATTGTGGAGATAACACTACAAACCACTTGAAAATAGTCCACACGCTCCTAACTAGCCCTTTTCTTTCTCTCCAACCTTCTTTTCTTTCTAAGTGGGACGGATTTTACTTCGAATCGTACTAATAAGTTGAATCGGTGTTTGTACATCATTCCTTCTCCATTGTAAGACTATTGTGGATAAAACACTACAAACCATTTCAAAATAGTCCACACGCTCCTAAGTAGCCCTTTTCTTTCTCTCCAACCTTCTTTTCTTTCTAAGTGGGACGGATTTCACTTCGAATCCTACTAATAAGTTGAATCGGTGTTTGTACATCATTCCTTCACCAATATAAGTTTCTTATTGTCAACAACACCATAAAGCGTACCGAAATAGTCCACACGCTCCTAACTAGCCCTTTTCTTTCTCTCCAACCTTCTTATCTTTCTAAGTGGGACGGATTTCACTTCGAATCCTACTAATAAGTTGAATCGGTGTTTGTACATCAATCCTTCTCCATTACAACACAATTGTGGACAAAACACTACAAACCATTTCAAAATAGTCCACACGCTCCTAACTAGCCATTTTCTTTCTCTCCAACCTTCTTTTCTTTCTAAGTGGGACGGATTTCACTTCGAATCCTACTAATAAGTTGAATCGGTGTTTGTACATCATTCCTTCACCAATATAAGTTTCTTATTGTCAACAACACCATAAAGCGTACCGAAATAGTCCACACGCTCCTAACTAGCCCTTTTCTTTCTCTCCAACCTTCTTATCTTTCTAAGTGGGACGGATTTCATTTCGAATCCTACTAATAAGTTGAATCGGTGTTTGTATATCATTCCTTCTCCATTATAAGACTATTGTGGAGAAAACACTACAAACCACTTGAAAATAGTCCACACGCTCCTAACTAGCCCTTTTCTTTCTCTCCAACCTTCTTTTCTTTCTAAGTGGGACGGATTTTACTTCGAATCGTACTAATAAGTTGAATCGGTGTTTTTACATCATTCCTTCTCCATTGTAAGACTATTGTGGATAAAACACTACAAACCATTTCAAAATAGTCCACACGCTCCTAAGTAGCCCTTTTCTTTCTCTCCAACCTTCTTTTCTTTCTAAGTGGGACGGATTTCACTTCGAATCCTACTAATAAGTTGAATCGGTGTTTGTACATCATTCCTTCACCAATATAAGTTTCTTATTGTCAACAACACCATAAAGCGTACCGAAATAGTCCACACGCTCCTAACTAGCCCTTTTCTTTCTCTCCAACCTTCTTATCTTTCTAAGTGGGACGGATTTCATTTCGAATCCTACTAATAAGTTGAATCGGTGTTTGTATATCATTCCTTCTCCATTATAAGACTATTGTGGAGAAAACACTACAAACCACTTGAAAATAGTCCACACGCTCCTAACTAGCCCTTTTCTTTCTCTCCAACCTTCTTTTCTTTCTAAGTGGGACGGATTTTACTTCGAATCGTACTAATAAGTTGAATCGGTGTTTGTACATCATTCCTTCTCCATTGTAAGACTATTGTGGATAAAACACTACAAACCATTTCAAAATAGTCCACACGCTCCTAAGTAGCCCTTTTCTTTCTCTCCAACCTTCTTTTCTTTCTAAGTGGGACGGATTTCACTTCGAATCCTACTAATAAGTTGAATCGGTGTTTGTACATCATTCCTTCACCAATATAAGTTTCTTATTGTCAACAACACCATAAAGCGTACCGAAATAGTCCACACGCTCCTAACTAGCCCTTTTCTTTCTCTCCAACCTTCTTATCTTTCTAAGTGGGACGGATTTCACTTCGAATCCTACTAATAAGTTGAATCGGTGTTTGTACATCAATCCTTCTCCATTACAACACAATTGTGGACAAAACACTACAAACCATTTCAAAATAGTCCACACGCTCCTAACTAGCCCTTTTCTTTCTCTCCAACCTTCTTTTCTTTCTAAGTGGGACGGATTTCACTTCGAATCCTACTAATAAGTTGAATCGGTGTTTGTACATCATTCCTTCACCAATATAAGTTTCTTATTGTCAACAACACCACAAAGCGTACCGAAATAGTCCACAGGCTCCTAACTAGCCCTTTTCTTTCTCTCCAACCTTCTTGTCTTTCTAAGTGGGACGAATTTCATTTCGAATCCTACTAATAAGTTGAATCGGTGTTTGTATATCATTCCTTCTCCATTATAAGACTATTGTGGAGATAACACTACAAACCACTTGAAAATAGTCCACACGCTCCTAACTAGCCCTTTTCTTTCTCTCCAACCTTCTTTTCTTTCTAAGTGGGACGGATTTTACTTCGAATCGTACTAATAAGTTGAATCGGTGTTTGTACATCATTCCTTCTCCATTGTAAGACTATTGTGGATAAAACACTACAAACCATTTCAAAATAGTCCACACGCTCCTAAGTAGCCCTTTTCTTTCTCTCCAACCTTCTTTTCTTTCTAAGTGGGACGGATTTCACTTCGAATCCTACTAATAAGTTGAATCGGTGTTTGTACATCATTCCTTCACCAATATAAGTTTCTTATTGTCAACAACACCATAAAGCGTACCGAAATAGTCCACACGCTCCTAACTAGCCCTTTTCTTTCTCTCCAACCTTCTTATCTTTCTAAGTGGGACGGATTTCACTTCGAATCCTACTAATAAGTTGAATCGGTGTTTGTACATCAATCCTTCTCCATTACAACACAATTGTGGACAAAACACTACAAACCATTTCAAAATAGTCCACACGCTCCTAACTAGCCCTTTTCTTTCTCTCCAACCTTCTTTTCTTTCTAAGTGGGACGGATTTCACTTCGAATCCTACTAATAAGTTGAATCGGTGTTTGTACATCATTCCTTCACCAATATAAGTTTCTTATTGTCAACAACACCATAAAGCGTACCGAAATAGTCCACACGCTCCTAACTAGCCCTTTTCTTTCTCTCCAACCTTCTTATCTTTCTAAGTGGGACGGATTTCATTTCGAATCCTACTAATAAGTTGAATCGGTGTTTGTATATCATTCCTTCTCCATTATAAGACTATTGTGGAGAAAACACTACAAACCACTTGAAAATAGTCCACACGCTCCTAACTAGCCCTTTTCTTTCTCTCCAACCTTCTTTTCTTTCTAAGTGGGACGGATTTTACTTCGAATCGTACTAATAAGTTGAATCGGTGTTTTTACATCATTCCTTCTCCATTGTAAGACTATTGTGGATAAAACACTACAAACCATTTCAAAATAGTCCACACGCTCCTAAGTAGCCCTTTTCTTTCTCTCCAACCTTCTTTTCTTTCTAAGTGGGACGGATTTCACTTCGAATCCTACTAATAAGTTGAATCGGTGTTTGTACATCATTCCTTCACCAATATAAGTTTCTTATTGTCAACAACACCATAAAGCGTACCGAAATAGTCCACACGCTCCTAACTAGCCCTTTTCTTTCTCTCCAACCTTCTTATCTTTCTAAGTGGGACGGATTTCACTTCGAATCCTACTAATAAGTTGAATCGGTGTTTGTACATCAATCCTTCTCCATTACAACACAATTGTGGACAAAACACTACAAACCATTTCAAAATAGTCCACACGCTCCTAACTAGCCCTTTTCTTTCTCTCCAACCTTCTTTTCTTTCTAAGTGGGACGGATTTCACTTCGAATCCTACTAATAAGTTGAATCGGTGTTTGTACATCATTCCTTCACCAATATAAGTTTCTTATTGTCAACAACACCATAAAGCGTACCGAAATAGTCCACACGCTCCTAACTAGCCCTTTTCTTTCTCTCCAACCTTCTTATCTTTCTAAGTGGGACGGATTTCATTTCGAATCCTACTAATAAGTTGAATCGGTGTTTGTATATCATTCCTTCTCCATTATAAGACTATTGTGGAGAAAACACTACAAACCACTTGAAAATAGTCCACACGCTCCTAACTAGCCCTTTTCTTTCTCTCCAACCTTCTTTTCTTTCTAAGTAGGACGGATTTTACTTCGAATCGTACTAATAAGTTGAATCGGTGTTTGTACATCATTCCTTCTCCATTGTAAGACTATTGTGGATAAAACACTACAAACCATTTCAAAATAGTCCACACGCTCCTATGTAGCCCTTTTCTTTCTCTCCAACCTTCTTTTCTTTCTAAGTGGGACGGATTTCACTTCGAATCCTACTAATAAGTTGAATCGGTGTTTGTACATCATTCCTTCACCAATATAAGTTTCTTATTGTCAACAACACCATAAAGCGTACCGAAATAGTCCACACGCTCCTAACTAGCCCTTTTCTTTCTCTCCAACCTTCTTATCTTTCTAAGTGGGACGGATTTCACTTCGAATCCTACTAATAAGTTGAATCGGTGTTTGTACATCAATCCTTCTCCATTACAACACAATTGTGGACAAAACACTACAAACCATTTCAAAATAGTCCACACGCTCCTAACTAGCCCTTTTCTTTCTCTCCAACCTTCTTTTCTTTCTAAGTGGGACGGATTTCACTTCGAATCCTACTAATAAGTTGAATCGGTGTTTGTACATCATTCCTTCACCAATATAAGTTTCTTATTGTCAACAACACCACAAAGCGTACCGAAATAGTCCACACGCTCCTAACTAGCCCTTTTCTTTCTCTCCAACCTTCTTGTCTTTCTAAGTGGGACGAATTTCATTTCGAATCCTACTAATAAGTTGAATCGGTGTTTGTATATCATTCCTTCTCCATTATAAGACTATTGTGGAGATAACACTACAAACCACTTGAAAATAGTCCACACGCTCCTAACTAGCCCTTTTCTTTCTCTCCAACCTTCTTTTCTTTCTAAGTGGGACGGATTTTACTTCGAATCGTACTAATAAGTTGAATCGGTGTTTGTACATCATTCCTTCTCCATTGTAAGACTATTGTGGATAAAACACTACAAACCATTTCAAAATAGTCCACACGCTCCTAAGTAGCCCTTTTCTTTCTCTCCAACCTTCTTTTCTTTCTAAGTGGGACGGATTTCACTTCGAATCCTACTAATAAGTTGAATCGGTGTTTGTACATCATTCCTTCACCAATATAAGTTTCTTATTGTCAACAACACCATAAAGCGTACCGAAATAGTCCACACGCTCCTAACTAGCCCTTTTCTTTCTCTCCAACCTTCTTATCTTTCTAAGTGGGACGGATTTCACTTCGAATCCTACTAATAAGTTGAATCGGTGTTTGTACATCAATCCTTCTCCATTACAACACAATTGTGGACAAAACACTACAAACCATTTCAAAATAGTCCACACGCTCCTAACTAGCCCTTTTCTTTCTCTCCAACCTTCTTTTCTTTCTAAGTGGGACGGATTTCACTTCGAATCCTACTAATAAGTTGAATCGGTGTTTGTACATCATTCCTTCACCAATATAAGTTTCTTATTGTCAACAACACCATAAAGCGTACCGAAATAGTCCACACGCTCCTAACTAGCCCTTTTCTTTCTCTCCAACCTTCTTATCTTTCTAAGTGGGACGGATTTCATTTCGAATCCTACTAATAAGTTGAATCGGTGTTTGTATATCATTCCTTCTCCATTATAAGACTATTGTGGAGAAAACACTACAAACCACTTGAAAATAGTCCACACGCTCCTAACTAGCCCTTTTCTTTCTCTCCAACCTTCTTTTCTTTCTAAGTGGGACGGATTTTACTTCGAATCGTACTAATAAGTTGAATCGGTGTTTTTACATCATTCCTTCTCCATTGTAAGACTATTGTGGATAAAACACTACAAACCATTTCAAAATAGTCCACACGCTCCTAAGTAGCCCTTTTCTTTCTCTCCAACCTTCTTTTCTTTCTAAGTGGGACGGATTTCACTTCGAATCCTACTAATAAGTTGAATCGGTGTTTGTACATCATTCCTTCACCAATATAAGTTTCTTATTGTCAACAACACCATAAAGCGTACCGAAATAGTCCACACGCTCCTAACTAGCCCTTTTCTTTCTCTCCAACCTTCTTATCTTTCTAAGTGGGACGGATTTCACTTCGAATCCTACTAATAAGTTGAATCGGTGTTTGTACATCAATCCTTCTCCATTACAACACAATTGTGGACAAAACACTACAAACCATTTCAAAATAGTCCACACGCTCCTAACTAGCCCTTTTCTTTCTCTCCAACCTTCTTTTCTTTCTAAGTGGGACGGATTTCACTTCGAATCCTACTAATAAGTTGAATCGGTGTTTGTACATCATTCCTTCACCAATATAAGTTTCTTATTGTCAACAACACTATAAAGCGTACCGAAATAGTCCACACGCTCCTAACTAGCCCTTTTCTTTCTCTCCAACCTTCTTATCTTTCTAAGTGGGACGGATTTCATTTCGAATCCTACTAATAAGTTGAATCGGTGTTTGTATATCATTCCTTCTCCATTATAAGACTATTGTGGAGAAAACACTACAAACCACTTGAAAATAGTCCACACGCTCCTAACTAGCCCTTTTCTTTCTCTCCAACCTTCTTTTCTTTCTAAGTGGGACGGATTTTACTTCGAATCGTACTAATAAGTTGAATCGGTGTTTGTACATCATTCCTTCTCCATTGTAAGACTATTGTGGATAAAACACTACAAACCATTTCAAAATAGTCCACACGCTCCTAAGTAGCCCTTTTCTTTCTCTCCAACCTTCTTTTCTTTCTAAGTGGGACGGATTTCACTTCGAATCCTACTAATAAGTTGAATCGGTGTTTGTACATCATTCCTTCACCAATATAAGTTTCTTATTGTCAACAACACCATAAAGCGTACCGAAATAGTCCACACGCTCCTAACTAGCCCTTTTCTTTCTCTCCAACCTTCTTATCTTTCTAAGTGGGACGGATTTCATTTCGAATCCTACTAATAAGTTGAATCGGTGTTTGTATATCATTCCTTCTCCATTATAAGACTATTGTGGAGAAAACACTACAAACCACTTGAAAATAGTCCACACGCTCCTAACTAGCCCTTTTCTTTCTCTCCAACCTTCTTTTCTTTCTAAGTGGGACGGATTTTACTTCGAATCGTACTAATAAGTTGAATCGGTGTTTGTACATCATTCCTTCTCCATTGTAAGACTATTGTGGATAAAACACTACAAACCATTTCAAAATAGTCCACACGCTCCTAAGTAGCCCTTTTCTTTCTCTCCAACCTTCTTTTCTTTCTAAGTGGGACGGATTTCACTTCGAATCCTACTAATAAGTTGAATCGGTGTTTGTACATCATTCCTTCACCAATATAAGTTTCTTATTGTCAACAACACCATAAAGCGTACCGAAATAGTCCACACGCTCCTAACTAGCCCTTTTCTTTCTCTCCAACCTTCTTATCTTTCTAAGTGGGACGGATTTCACTTCGAATCCTACTAATAAGTTGAATCGGTGTTTGTACATCAATCCTTCTCCATTACAACACAATTGTGGACAAAACACTACAAACCATTTCAAAATAGTCCACACGCTCCTAACTAGCCCTTTTCTTTCTCTCCAACCTTCTTTTCTTTCTAAGTGGGACGGATTTCACTTCGAATCCTACTAATAAGTTGAATCGGTGTTTGTACATCATTCCTTCACCAATATAAGTTTCTTATTGTCAACAACACCACAAAGCGTACCGAAATAGTCCACACGCTCCTAACTAGCCCTTTTCTTTCTCTCCAACCTTCTTGTCTTTCTAAGTGGGACGAATTTCATTTCGAATCCTACTAATAAGTTGAATCGGTGTTTGTATCTCATTCCTTCTCCATTATAAGACTATTGTGGAGATAACACTACAAACCACTTGAAAATAGTCCACACGCTCCTAACTAGCCCTTTTCTTTCTCTCCAACCTTCTTTTCTTTCTAAGTGGGACGGATTTTACTTCGAATCGTACTAATAAGTTGAATCGGTGTTTGTACATCATTCCTTCTCCATTGTAAGACTATTGTGGATAAAACACTACAAACCATTTCAAAATAGTCCACACGCTCCTAAGTAGCCCTTTTCTTTCTCTCCAACCTTCTTTTCTTTCTAAGTGGGACGGATTTCACTTCGAATCCTACTAATAAGTTGAATCGGTGTTTGTACATCATTCCTTCACCAATATAAGTTTCTTATTGTCAACAACACCATAAAGCGTACCGAAATAGTCCACACGCTCCTAACTAGCCCTTTTCTTTCTCTCCAACCTTCTTATCTTTCTAAGTGGGACGGATTTCACTTCGAATCCTACTAATAAGTTGAATCGGTGTTTGTACATCAATCCTTCTCCATTACAACACAATTGTGGACAAAACACTACAAACCATTTCAAAATAGTCCACACGCTCCTAACTAGCCCTTTTCTTTCTCTCCAACCTTCTTTTCTTTCTAAGTGGGACGGATTTCACTTCGAATCCTACTAATAAGTTGAATCGGTGTTTGTACATCATTCCTTCACCAATATAAGTTTCTTATTGTCTACAACACCATAAAGCGTACCGAAATAGTCCACACGCTCCTAACTAGCCCTTTTCTTTCTCTCCAACCTTCTTATCTTTCTAAGTGGGACGGATTTCATTTCGAATCCTACTAATAAGTTGAATCGGTGTTTGTATATCATTCCTTCTCCATTATAAGACTATTGTGGAGAAAACACTACAAACCACTTGAAAATAGTCCACACGCTCCTAACTAGCCCTTTTCTTTCTCTCCAACCTTCTTTTCTTTCTAAGTGGGACGGATTTTACTTCGAATCGTACTAATAAGTTGAATCGGTGTTTTTACATCATTCCTTCTCCATTGTAAGACTATTGTGGATAAAACACTACAAACCATTTCAAAATAGTCCACACGCTCCTAAGTAGCCCTTTTCTTTCTCTCCAACCTTCTTTTCTTTCTAAGTGGGACGGATTTTACTACGAATCGTACTAATAAGTTGAATCGGTGTTTTTACATCATTCCTTCTCCATTGTAAGACTATTGTGGATAAAACACTACAAACCATTTCAAAATAGTCCACACGCTCCTAAGTAGCCCTTTTCTTTCTCTCCAACCTTCTTTTCTTTCTAAGTGGGACGGATTTCACTTCGAATCCTACTAATAAGTTGAATCGGTGTTTGTACATCATTCCTTCACCAATATAAGTTTCTTATTGTCAACAACACCATAAAGCGTACCGAAATAGTCCACACGCTCCTAACTAGCCCTTTTCTTTCTCTCCAACCTTCTTATCTTTCTAAGTGGGACGGATTTCACTTCGAATCCTACTAATAAGTTGAATCGGTGTTTGTACATCAATCCTTCTCCATTACAACACAATTGTGGACAAAACACTACAAACCATTTCAAAATAGTCCACACGCTCCTAACTAGCCCTTTTCTTTCTCTCCAACCTTCTTTTCTTTCTAAGTGGGACGGATTTCACTTCGAATCCTACTAATAAGTTGAATCGGTGTTTGTACATCATTCCTTCACCAATATAAGTTTCTTATTGTCAACAACACTATAAAGCGTACCGAAATAGTCCACACGCTCCTAACTAGCCCTTTTCTTTCTCTCCAACCTTCTTATCTTTCTAAGTGGGACGGATTTCATTTCGAATCCTACTAATAAGTTGAATCGGTGTTTGTATATCATTCCTTCTCCATTATAAGACTATTGTGGAGAAAACACTACAAACCACTTGAAAATAGTCCACACGCTCCTAACTAGCCCTTTTCTTTCTCTCCAACCTTCTTTTCTTTCTAAGTGGGACGGATTTTACTTCGAATCGTACTAATAAGTTGAATCGGTGTTTGTACATCATTCCTTCTCCATTGTAAGACTATTGTGGATAAAACACTACAAACCATTTCAAAATAGTCCACACGCTCCTAAGTAGCCCTTTTCTTTCTCTCCAACCTTCTTTTCTTTCTAAGTGGGACGGATTTCACTTCGAATCCTACTAATAAGTTGAATCGGTGTTTGTACATCATTCCTTCACCAATATAAGTTTCTTATTGTCAACAACACCATAAAGCGTACCGAAATAGTCCACACGCTCCTAACTAGCCCTTTTCTTTCTCTCCAACCTTCTTATCTTTCTAAGTGGGACGGATTTCATTTCGAATCCTACTAATAAGTTGAATCGGTGTTTGTATATCATTCCTTCTCCATTATAAGACTATTGTGGAGAAAACACTACAAACCACTTGAAAATAGTCCACACGCTCCTAACTAGCCCTTTTCTTTCTCTCCAACCTTCTTTTCTTTCTAAGTGGGACGGATTTTACTTCGAATCGTACTAATAAGTTGAATCGGTGTTTGTACATCATTCCTTCTCCATTGTAAGACTATTGTGGATAAAACACTACAAACCATTTCAAAATAGTCCACACGCTCCTAAGTAGCCCTTTTCTTTCTCTCCAACCTTCTTTTCTTTCTAAGTGGGACGGATTTCACTTCGAATCCTACTAATAAGTTGAATCGGTGTTTGTACATCATTCCTTCACCAATATAAGTTTCTTATTGTCAACAACACCATAAAGCGTACCGAAATAGTCCACACGCTCCTAACTAGCCCTTTTCTTTCTCTCCAACCTTCTTATCTTTCTAAGTGGGACGGATTTCACTTCGAATCCTACTAATAAGTTGAATCGGTGTTTGTACATCAATCCTTCTCCATTACAACACAATTGTGGACAAAACACTACAAACCATTTCAAAATAGTCCACACGCTCCTAACTAGCCCTTTTCTTTCTCTCCAACCTTCTTTTCTTTCTAAGTGGGACGGATTTCACTTCGAATCCTACTAATAAGTTGAATCGGTGTTTGTACATCATTCCTTCACCAATATAAGTTTCTTATTGTCAACAACACCACAAAGCGTACCGAAATAGTCCACACGCTCCTAACTAGCCCTTTTCTTTCTCTCCAACCTTCTTGTCTTTCTAAGTGGGACGAATTTCATTTCGAATCCTACTAATAAGTTGAATCGGTGTTTGTATCTCATTCCTTCTCCATTATAAGACTATTGTGGAGATAACACTACAAACCACTTGAAAATAGTCCACACGCTCCTAACTAGCCCTTTTCTTTCTCTCCAACCTTCTTTTCTTTCTAAGTGGGACGGATTTTACTTCGAATCGTACTAATAAGTTGAATCGGTGTTTGTACATCATTCCTTCTCCATTGTAAGACTATTGTGGATAAAACACTACAAACCATTTCAAAATAGTCCACACGCTCCTAAGTAGCCCTTTTCTTTCTCTCCAACCTTCTTTTCTTTCTAAGTGGGACGGATTTCACTTCGAATCCTACTAATAAGTTGAATCGGTGTTTGTACATCATTCCTTCACCAATATAAGTTTCTTATTGTCAACAACACCATAAAGCGTACCGAAATAGTCCACACGCTCCTAACTAGCCCTTTTCTTTCTCTCCAACCTTCTTATCTTTCTAAGTGGGACGGATTTCACTTCGAATCCTACTAATAAGTTGAATCGGTGTTTGTACATCAATCCTTCTCCATTACAACACAATTGTGGACAAAACACTACAAACCATTTCAAAATAGTCCACACGCTCCTAACTAGCCCTTTTCTTTCTCTCCAACCTTCTTTTCTTTCTAAGTGGGACGGATTTCACTTCGAATCCTACTAATAAGTTGAATCGGTGTTTGTACATCATTCCTTCACCAATATAAGTTTCTTATTGTCTACAACACCATAAAGCGTACCGAAATAGTCCACACGCTCCTAACTAGCCCTTTTCTTTCTCTCCAACCTTCTTATCTTTCTAAGTGGGACGGATTTCATTTCGAATCCTACTAATAAGTTGAATCGGTGTTTGTATATCATTCCTTCTCCATTATAAGACTATTGTGGAGAAAACACTACAAACCACTTGAAAATAGTCCACACGCTCCTAACTAGCCCTTTTCTTTCTCTCCAACCTTCTTTTCTTTCTAAGTGGGACGGATTTTACTTCGAATCGTACTAATAAGTTGAATCGGTGTTTTTACATCATTCCTTCTCCATTGTAAGACTATTGTGGATAAAACACTACAAACCATTTCAAAATAGTCCACACGCTCCTAAGTAGCCCTTTTCTTTCTCTCCAACCTTCTTTTCTTTCTAAGTGGGACGGATTTTACTACGAATCGTACTAATAAGTTGAATCGGTGTTTTTACATCATTCCTTCTCCATTGTAAGACTATTGTGGATAAAACACTACAAACCATTTCAAAATAGTCCACACGCTCCTAAGTAGCCCTTTTCTTTCTCTCCAACCTTCTTTTCTTTCTAAGTGGGACGGATTTCACTTCGAATCCTACTAATAAGTTGAATCGGTGTTTGTACATCATTCCTTCACCAATATAAGTTTCTTATTGTCAACAACACCATAAAGCGTACCGAAATAGTCCACACGCTCCTAACTAGCCCTTTTCTTTCTCTCCAACCTTCTTATCTTTCTAAGTGGGACGGATTTCACTTCGAATCCTACTAATAAGTTGAATCGGTGTTTGTACATCAATCCTTCTCCATTACAACACAATTGTGGACAAAACACTACAAACCATTTCAAAATAGTCCACACGCTCCTAACTAGCCCTTTTCTTTCTCTCCAACCTTCTTTTCTTTCTAAGTGGGACGGATTTCACTTCGAATCCTACTAATAAGTTGAATCGGTGTTTGTACATCATTCCTTCACCAATATAAGTTTCTTATTGTCAACAACACCATAAAGCGTACCGAAATAGTCCACACGCTCCTAACTAGCCCTTTTCTTTCTCTCCAACCTTCTTATCTTTCTAAGTGGGACGGATTTCACTTCGAATCCTACTAATAAGTAGAATCGGTGTTTGTACATCAATCCTTCTCCATTACAACACAATTGTGGACAAAACACTACAAACCATTTCAAAATAGTCCACACGCTCCTAACTAGCCCTTTTCTTTCTCTCCAACCTTCTTTTCTTTCTAAGTGGGACGGATTTCACTTCGAATCCTACTAATAAGTTGAATCGGTGTTTGTACATCATTCCTTCTCCATTGTAAGACTATTGTGGATAAAACACTACAAACCATTTCAAAATAGTCCACACGCTCCTAAGTAGCCCTTTTCTTTCTCTCCAACCTTCTTTTCTTTCTAAGTGGGACGGATTTCACTTCGAATCCTACTAATAAGTTGAATCGGTGTTTGTACATCATTCCTTCACCAATATAAGTTTCTTATTGTCAACAACACCATAAAGCGTACCGAAATAGTCCACACGCTCCTAACTAGCCCTTTTCTTTCTCTCCAACCTTCTTATCTTTCTAAGTGGGACGGATTTCACTTCGAATCCTACTAATAAGTTGAATCGGTGTTTGTACATCAATCCTTCTCCATTACAACACAATTGTGGACAAAACACTACAAACCATTTCAAAATAGTCCACACGCTCCTGACTAGCCCTTTTCTTTCTCTCCAACCTTCTTTTCTTTCTAAGTGGGACGGATTTCACTTCGAATCCTACTAATAAGTTGAATCGGTGTTTGTACATCATTCCTTCACCAATATAAGTTTCTTATTGTCAACAACACCATAAAGCGTACCGAAATAGTCCACACGCTCCTAACTAGCCCTTTTCTTTCTCTCCAACCTTCTTATCTTTCTAAGTGGGACGGATTTCATTTCGAATCCTACTAATAAGTTGAATCGGTGTTTGTATATCATTCCTTCTCCATTATAAGACTATTGTGGAGAAAACACTACAAACCACTTGAAAATAGTCCACACGCTCCTAACTAGCCATTTTCTTTCTCTCCAACCTTCTTTTCTTTCTAAGTGGGACGGATTTTACTTCGAATCGTACTAATAAGTTGAATCGGTGTTTTTACATCATTCCTTCTCCATTGTAAGACTATTGTGGATAAAACACTACAAACCATTTCAAAATAGTCCACACGCTCCTAAGTAGCCCTTTTCTTTCTCTCCAACCTTCTTTTCTTTCTAAGTGGGACGGATTTTACTTCGAATCGTACTAATAAGTTGAATCGGTGTTTTTACATCATTCCTTCTCCATTGTAAGACTATTGTGGATAAAACACTACAAACCATTTCAAAATAGTCCACACGCTCCTAAGTAGCCCTTTTCTTTCTCTCCAACCTTCTTTTCTTTCTAAGTGGGACGGATTTCACTTCGAATCCTACTAATAAGTTGAATCGGTGTTTGTACATCATTCCTTCACCAATATAAGTTTCTTATTGTCAACAACACCATAAAGCGTACCGAAATAGTCCACACGCTCCTAACTAGCCCTTTTCTTTCTCTCCAACCTTCTTATCTTTCTAAGTGGGACGGATTTCACTTCGAATCCTACTAATAAGTTGAATCGGTGTTTGTACATCAATCCTTCTCCATTACAACACAATTGTGGACAAAACACTACAAACCATTTCAAAATAGTCCACACGCTCCTAACTAGCCCTTTTCTTTCTCTCCAACCTTCTTTTCTTTCTAAGTGGGACGGATTTCACTTCGAATCCTACTAATAAGTTGAATCGGTGTTTGTACATCATTCCTTCACCAATATAAGTTTCTTATTGTCAACAACACCATAAAGCGTACCGAAATAGTCCACACGCTCCTAACTAGCCCTTTTCTTTCTCTCCAACCTTCTTATCTTTCTAAGTGGGACGGATTTCATTTCGAATCCTACTAATAAGTTGAATCGGTGTTTGTATATCATTCCTTCTCCATTATAAGACTATTGTGGAGAAAACACTACAAACCACTTGAAAATAGTCCACACGCTCCTAACTAGCCCTTTTCTTTCTCTCCAACCTTCTTTTCTTTCTAAGTGGGACGGATTTTACTTCGAATCGTACTAATAAGTTGAATCGGTGTTTGTACATCATTCCTTCACCAATATAAGTTTCTTATTGTCAACAACACCATAAAGCGTACCGAAATAGTCCACACGCTCCTAACTAGCCCTTTTCTTTCTCTCTAACCTTCTTATCTTTCTAAGTGGGACGGATTTCACTTCGAATCCTACTAATAAGTTGAATCGGTGTTTGTACATCAATCCTTCTCCATTACAACACAATTGTGGACAAAACACTACAAACCATTTCAAAATAGTCCACACGCTCCTAACTAGCCCTTTTCTTTCTCTCCAACCTTCTTTTCTTTCTAAGTGGGACGGATTTCACTTCGAATCCTACTAATAAGTTGAATCGGTGTTTGTACATCATTCCTTCACCAATATAAGTTTCTTATTGTCAACAACACCATAAAGCGTACCGAAATAGTCCACACGCTCCTAACTAGCCCTTTTCTTTCTCTCTAACCTTCTTATCTTTCTAAGTGGGACGGATTTCACTTCGAATCCTACTAATAAGTTGAATCGGTGTTTGTACATCAATCCTTCTCCATTACAACACAATTGTGGACAAAACACTACAAACCATTTCAAAATAGTCCACACGCTCCTAACTAGCCCTTTTCTTTCTCTCCAACCTTCTTTTCTTTCTAAGTGGGACGGATTTCACTTCGAATCCTACTAATAAGTTGAATCGGTGTTTGTACATCATTCCTTCACCAATATAAGTTTCTTATTGTCAACAACACCATAAAGCGTACCGAAATAGTCCACACGCTCCTAACTAGCCCTTTTCTTTCTCTCCAACCTTCTTATCTTTCTAAGTGGGACGGATTTCATTTCGAATCCTACTAATAAGTTGAATCGGTGTTTGTATATCATTCCTTCTCCATTATAAGACTATTGTGGAGAAAACAATACAAACCACTTGAAAATAGTCCACACGCTCCTAACTAGCCCTTTTCTTTCTCTCCAACCTTCTTTTCTTTCTAAGTGGGACGGATTTTACTTCGAATCGTACTAATAAGTTGAATCGGTGTTTTTACATCATTCCTTCTCCATTGTAAGACTATTGTGGATAAAACACTACAAACCATTTCAAAATAGTCCACACGCTCCTAAGTAGCCCTTTTCTTTCTCTCCAACCTTCTTTTCTTTCTAAGTGGGACGGATTTCACTTCGAATCCTACTAATAAGTTGAATCGGTGTTTGTACATCATTCCTTCACCAATATAAGTTTCTTATTGTCAACAACACCATAAAGCGTACCGAAATAGTCCACACGCTCCTAACTAGCCCTTTTCTTTCTCTCCAACCTTCTTATCTTTCTAAGTGGGACGGATTTCACTTCGAATCCTACTAATAAGTTGAATCGGTGTTTGTACATCAATCCTTCTCCATTACAACACAATTGTGGACAAAACACTACAAACCATTTCAAAATAGTCCACACGCTCCTAACTAGCCCTTTTCTTTCTCTCCAACCTTCTTTTCTTTCTAAGTGGGACGGATTTCACTTCGAATCCTACTAATAAGTTGAATCGGTGTTTGTACATCATTCCTTCACCAATATAAGTTTCTTATTGTCAACAACACCATAAAGCGTACCGAAATAGTCCACACGCTCCTAACTAGCCCTTTTCTTTCTCTCCAACCTTCTTGTCTTTCTAAGTGGGACGAATTTCATTTCGAATCCTACTAATAAGTTGAATCGGTGTTTGTATATCATTCCTTCTCCATTATAAGACTATTGTGGAGATAACACTACAAACCACTTGAAAATAGTCCACACGCTCCTAACTAGCCCTTTTCTTTCTCTCCAACCTTCTTTTCTTTCTAAGTGGGACGGATTTTACTTCGAATCGTACTAATAAGTTGAATCGGTGTTTGTACATCATTCCTTCTCCATTGTAAGACTATTGTGGATAAAACACTACAAACCATTTCAAAATAGTCCACACGCTCCTAAGTAGCCCTTTTCTTTCTCTCCAACCTTCTTTTCTTTCTAAGTGGGACGGATTTCACTTCGAATCCTACTAATAAGTTGAATCGGTGTTTGTACATCATTCCTTCACCAATATAAGTTTCTTATTGTCAACAACACCATAAAGCGTACCGAAATAGTCCACACGCTCCTAACTAGCCCTTTTCTTTCTCTCCAACCTTCTTATCTTTCTAAGTGGGACGGATTTCACTTCGAATCCTACTAATAAGTTGAATCGGTGTTTGTACATCAATCCTTCTCCATTACAACACAATTGTGGACAAAACACTACAAACCATTTCAAAATAGTCCACACGCTCCTAACTAGCCCTTTTCTTTCTCTCCAACCTTCTTTTCTTTCTAAGTGGGACGGATTTCACTTCGAATCCTACTAATAAGTTGAATCGGTGTTTGTACATCATTCCTTCACCAATATAAGTTTCTTATTGTCAACAACACCATAAAGCGTACCGAAATAGTCCACACGCTCCTAACTAGCCCTTTTCTTTCTCTCCAACCTTCTTATCTTTCTAAGTGGGACGGATTTCATTTCGAATCCTACTAATAAGTTGAATCGGTGTTTGTATATCATTCCTTCTCCATTATAAGACTATTGTGGAGAAAACACTACAAACCACTTGAAAATAGTCCACACGCTCCTAACTAGCCCTTTTCTTTCTCTCCAACCTTCTTTTCTTTCTAAGTGGGACGGATTTTACTTCGAATCGTACTAATAAGTTGAATCGGTGTTTTTACATCATTCCTTCTCCATTGTAAGACTATTGTGGATAAAACACTACAAACCATTTCAAAATAGTCCACACGCTCCTAAGTAGCCCTTTTCTTTCTCTCCAACCTTCTTTTCTTTCTAAGTGGGACGGATTTCACTTCGAATCCTACTAATAAGTTGAATCGGTGTTTGTACATCATTCCTTCACCAATATAAGTTTCTTATTGTCAACAACACCATAAAGCGTACCGAAATAGTCCACACGCTCCTAACTAGCCCTTTTCTTTCTCTCCAACCTTCTTATCTTTCTAAGTGGGACGGATTTCACTTCGAATCCTACTAATAAGTTGAATCGGTGTTTGTACATCAATCCTTCTCCATTACAACACAATTGTGGACAAAACACTACAAACCATTTCAAAATAGTCCACACGCTCCTAACTAGCCCTTTTCTTTCTCTCCAACCTTCTTTTCTTTCTAAGTGGGACGGATTTCACTTCGAATCCTACTAATAAGTTGAATCGGTGTTTGTACATCATTCCTTCACCAATATAAGTTTCTTATTGTCAACAACACCATAAAGCGTACCGAAATAGTCCACACGCTCCTAACTAGCCCTTTTCTTTCTCTCCAACCTTCTTATCTTTCTAAGTGGGACGGATTTCATTTCGAATCCTACTAATAAGTTGAATCGGTGTTTGTATATCATTCCTTCTCCATTATAAGACTATTGTGGAGAAAACACTACAAACCACTTGAAAATAGTCCACACGCTCCTAACTAGCCCTTTTCTTTCTCTCCAACCTTCTTTTCTTTCTAAGTGGGACGGATTTTACTTCGAATCGTACTAATAAGTTGAATCAGTGTTTGTACATCATTCCTTCTCCATTGTAAGACTATTGTGGATAAAACACTACAAACCATTTCAAAATAGTCCACACGCTCCTAACTAGCCCTTTTCTTTCTCTCCAACCTTCTTTTCTTTCTAAGTGGGACGGATTTCACTTCGAATCCTACTAATAAGTTGAATCGGTGTTTGTACATCATTCCTTCACCAATATAAGTTTCTTATTGTCAACAACACCATAAAGCATACCGAAATAGTCCACACGCTCCTAACTAGCCCTTTTCTTTCTCTCCAACCTTCTTATCTTTCTAAGTGGGACGGATTTCATTTCGAATCCTACTAATAAGTTGAATCGGTGTTTGTATATCATTCCTTCTCCATTATAAGACTATTGTGGAGAAAACACTACAAACCACTTGAAAATAGTCCACACGCTCCTAACTAGCCCTTTTCTTTCTCTCCAACCTTCTTTTCTTTCTAAGTGGGACGGATTTTACTTCGAATCGTACTAATAAGTTGAATCGGTGTTTGTACATCATTCCTTCTCCATTGTAAGACTATTGTGGATAAAACACTACAAACCATTTCAAAATAGTCCACACGCTCCTAAGTAGCCCTTTTCTTTCTCTCCAACCTTCTTTTCTTTCTAAGTGGGACGGATTTCACTTCGAATCCTACTAATAAGTTGAATCGGTGTTTGTACATCATTCCTTCACCAATATAAGTTTCTTATTGTCAACAACACCATAAAGCGTACCGAAATAGTCCACACGCTCCTAACTAGCCCTTTTCTTTCTCTCCAATCTTCTTATCTTTCTAAGTGGGACGGATTTCACTTCGAATCCTACTAATAAGTTGAATCGGTGTTTGTACATCAATCCTTCTCCATTACAACACAATTGTGGACAAAACACTACAAACCATTTCAAAATAGTCCACACGCTCCTAACTAGCCCTTTTCTTTCTCTCCAACCTTCTTTTCTTTCTAAGTGGGACGGATTTCACTTCGAATCCTACTAATAAGTTGAATCGGTGTTTGTACATCATTCCTTCACCAATATAAGTTTCTTATTGTCAACAACACCATAAAGCGTACCGAAATAGTCCACACGCTCCTAACTAGCCCTTTTCTTTCTCTCCAACCTTCTTATCTTTCTAAGTGGGACGGATTTCATTTCGAATCCTACTAATAAGTTGAATCGGTGTTTGTATATCATTCCTTCTCCATTATAAGACTATTGTGGAGAAAACACTACAAACCACTTGAAAATAGTCCACACGCTCCTAACTAGCCCTTTTCTTTCTCTCCAACCTTCTTTTCTTTCTAAGTGGGACGGATTTTACTTCGAATCGTACTAATAAGTTGAATCAGTGTTTGTACATCATTCCTTCTCCATTGTAAGACTATTGTGGATAAAACACTACAAACCATTTCAAAATAGTCCACACGCTCCTAAGTAGCCCTTTTCTTTCTCTCCAACCTTCTTTTCTTTCTAAGTGGGACGGATTTCACTTCGAATCCTACTAATAAGTTGAATCGGTGTTTGTACATCATTCCTTCACCAATATAAGTTTCTTATTGTCAACAACACCATAAAGCATACCGAAATAGTCCACACGCTCCTAACTAGCCCTTTTCTTTCTCTCCAACCTTCTTATCTTTCTAAGTGGGACGGATTTCATTTCGAATCCTACTAATAAGTTGAATCGGTGTTTGTATATCATTCCTTCTCCATTATAAGACTATTGTGGAGAAAACACTACAAACCACTTGAAAATAGTCCACACGCTCCTAACTAGCCCTTTTCTTTCTCTCCAACCTTCTTTTCTTTCTAAGTGGGACGGATTTTACTTCGAATCGTACTAATAAGTTGAATCGGTGTTTGTACATCATTCCTTCTCCATTGTAAGACTATTGTGGATAAAACACTACAAACCATTTCAAAATAGTCCACACGCTCCTAAGTAGCCCTTTTCTTTCTCTCCAACCTTCTTTTCTTTCTAAGTGGGACGGATTTCACTTCGAATCCTACTAATAAGTTGAATCGGTGTTTGTACATCATTCCTTCACCAATATAAGTTTCTTATTGTCAACAACACCATAAAGCGTACCGAAATAGTCCACACGCTCCTAACTAGCCCTTTTCTTTCTCTCCAACCTTCTTATCTTTCTAAGTGGGACGGATTTCACTTCGAATCCTAATAATAAGTTGAATCGGTGTTTGTACATCAATCCTTCTCCATTACAACACAATTGTGGACAAAACACTACAAACCATTTCAAAATAGTCCACACGCTCCTAACTAGCCCTTTTCTTTCTCTCCAACCTTCTTTTCTTTCTAAGTGGGACGGATTTCACTTCGAATCCTACTAATAAGTTGAATCGGTGTTTGTACATCATTCCTTCACCAATATAAGTTTCTTATTGTCAACAACACCATAAAGCGTACCGAAATAGTCCACACGCTCCTAACTAGCCCTTTTCTTTCTCTCCAACCTTCTTATCTTTCTAAGTGGGACGGATTTCATTTCGAATCCTACTAATAAGTTGAATCGGTGTTTGTATATCATTCCTTCTCCATTATAAGACTATTGTGGAGAAAACACTACAAACCACTTGAAAATAGTCCACACGCTCCTAACTAGCCCTTTTCTTTCTCTCCAACCTTCTTTTCTTTCTAAGTGGGACGGATTTTACTTCGAATCGTACTAATAAGTTGAATCGGTGTTTGTACATCATTCCTTCTCCATTGTAAGACTATTGTGGATAAAACACTACAAACCATTTCAAAATAGTCCACACGCTCCTAAGTAGCCCTTTTCTTTCTCTCCAACCTTCTTTTCTTTCTAAGTGGGACGGATTTCACTTCGAATCCTACTAATAAGTTGAATCGGTGTTTGTACATCATTCCTTCACCAATATAAGTTTCTTATTGTCAACAACACCATAAAGCGTACCGAAATAGTCCACACGCTCCTAACTAGCCCTTTTCTTTCTCTCCAACCTTCTTATCTTTCTAAGTGGGACGGATTTCATTTCGAATCCTACTAATAAGTTGAATCGGTGTTTGTATATCATTCTTCTCCATTATAAGACTATTGTGGAGAAAACACTACAAACCATTTGAAAATAGTCCACACGCTCCTAACTAGCCCTTTTCTTTCTCTTCAACCTTCTTTTCTTTCTAAGTGGGACGGATTTTACTTCGAATCGTACTAATAAGTTGAATCAGTGTTTGTACATCATTCCTTCTCCATTGTAAGACTATTGTGGATAAAACACTACAAACCATTTCAAAATAGTCCACACGCTCCTAAGTAGCCCTTTTCTTTCTCTCCAACCTTCTTTTCTTTCTAAGTGGGACGGATTTCACTTCGAATCCTACTAATAAGTTGAATCGGTGTTTGTACATCATTCCTTCACCAATATAAGTTTCTTATTGTCAACAACACCATAAAGCGTACCGAAATAGTCCACACGCTCCTAACTAGCCCTTTTCTTTCTCTCCAACCTTCTTATCTTTCTAAGTGGGACGGATTTCACTTCGAATCCTAATAATAAGTTGAATCGGTGTTTGTACATCAATCCTTCTCCATTACAACACAATTGTGGACAAAACACTACAAACCATTTCAAAATAGTCCACACGCTCCTAACTAGCCCTTTTCTTTCTCTCCAACCTTCTTTTCTTTCTAAGTGGGACGGATTTCACTTCGAATCCTACTAATAAGTTGAATCGGTGTTTGTACATCATTCCTTCACCAATATAAGTTTCTTATTGTCAACAACACCATAAAGCGTACCGAAATAGTCCACACGCTCCTAACTAGCCCTTTTCTTTCTCTCCAACCTTCTTATCTTTCTAAGTGGGACGGATTTCATTTCGAATCCTACTAATAAGTTGAATCGGTGTTTGTATATCATTCCTTCTCCATTATAAGACTATTGTGGAGAAAACACTACAAACCACTTGAAAATAGTCCACACGCTCCTAACTAGCCCTTTTCTTTCTCTCCAACCTTCTTTTCTTTCTAAGTGGGACGGATTTTACTTCGAATCGTACTAATAAGTTGAATCGGTGTTTGTACATCATTCCTTCTCCATTGTAAGACTATTGTGGATAAAACACTACAAACCATTTCAAAATAGTCCACACGCTCCTAAGTAGCCCTTTTCTTTCTCTCCAACCTTCTTTTCTTTCTAAGTGGGACGGATTTCACTTCGAATCCTACTAATAAGTTGAATCGGTGTTTGTACATCATTCCTTCACCAATATAAGTTTCTTATTGTCAACAACACCATAAAGCGTACCGAAATAGTCCACACGCTCCTAACTAGCCCTTTTCTTTCTCTCCAACCTTCTTATCTTTCTAAGTGGGACGGATTTCATTTCGAATCCTACTAATAAGTTGAATCGGTGTTTGTATATCATTCTTCTCCATTATAAGACTATTGTGGAGAAAACACTACAAACCATTTGAAAATAGTCCACACGCTCCTAACTAGCCCTTTTCTTTCTCTTCAACCTTCTTTTCTTTCTAAGTGGGACGGATTTTACTTCGAATCGTACTAATAAGTTGAATCAGTGTTTGTACATCATTCCTTCTCCATTGTAAGACTATTGTGGATAAAACACTACAAACCATTTCAAAATAGTCCACACGCTCCTAAGTAGCCCTTTTCTTTCTCTCCAACCTTCTTTTCTTTCTAAGTGGGACGGATTTCACTTCGAATCCTACTAATAAGTTGAATCGGTGTTTGTACATCATTCCTTCACCAATATAAGTTTCTTATTGTCAACAACACCATAAAGCATACCGAAATAGTCCACACGCTCCTAACTAGCCCTTTTCTTTCTCTCCAACCTTCTTATCTTTCTAAGTGGGACGGATTTCATTTCGAATCCTACTAATAAGTTGAATCGGTGTTTGTATATCATTCCTTCTCCATTATAAGACTATTGTGGAGAAAACACTACAAACCACTTGAAAATAGTCCACACGCTCCTAACTAGCCCTTTTCTTTCTCTCCAACCTTCTTTTCTTTCTAAGTGGGACGGATTTTACTTCGAATCGTACTAATAAGTTGAATCGGTGTTTGTACATCATTCCTTCTCCATTGTAAGACTATTGTGGATAAAACACTACAAACCATTTCAAAATAGTCCACACGCTCCTAAGTAGCCCTTTTCTTTCTCTCCAACCTTCTTTTCTTTCTAAGTGGGACGGATTTCACTTCGAATCCTACTAATAAGTTGAATCGGTGTTTGTACATCATTCCTTCACCAATATAAGTTTCTTATTGTCAACAACACCATAAAGCGTACCGAAATAGTCCACACGCTCCTAACTAGCCCTTTTCTTTCTCTCCAACCTTCTTATCTTTCTAAGTGGGACGGATTTCACTTCGAATCCTACTAATAAGTTGAATCGGTGTTTGTACATCAATCCTTCTCCATTACAACACAATTGTGGACAAAACACTACAAACCATTTCAAAATAGTCCACACGCTCCTAACTAGCCCTTTTCTTTCTCTCCAACCTTCTTTTCTTTCTAAGTGGGACGGATTTCACTTCGAATCCTACTAATAAGTTGAATCGGTGTTTGTACATCATTCCTTCACCAATATAAGTTTCTTATTGTCAACAACACCATAAAGCGTACCGAAATAATCCACACGCTCCTAACTAGCCCTTTTCTTTCTCTCCAACCTTCTTATCTTTCTAAGTGGGACGGATTTCATTTCGAATCCTACTAATAAGTTGAATCGGTGTTTGTATATCATTCCTTCTCCATTATAAGACTATTGTGGAGAAAACACTACAAACCACTTGAAAATAGTCCACACGCTCCTAACTAGCCCTTTTCTTTCTCTCCAACCTTCTTTTCTTTCTAAGTGGGACGGATTTTACTTCGAATCGTACTAATAAGTTGAATCGGTGTTTGTACATCATTCCTTCTCCATTGTAAGACTATTGTGGAAAAAACACTACAAACCATTTCAAAATAGTCCACACGCTCCTAAGTAGCCCTTTTCTTTCTCTCCAACCTTCTTTTCTTTCTAAGTGGGACGGATTTCACTTCGAATCCTACTAATAAGTTGAATCGGTGTTTGTACATCATTCCTTCACCAATATAAGTTTCTTATTGTCAACAACACCATAAAGCGTACCGAAATAGTCCACACGCTCCTAACTAGCCCTTTTCTTTCTCTCCAACCTTCTTATCTTTCTAAGTGGGACGGATTTCATTTCGAATCCTACTAATAAGTTGAATCGGTGTTTGTATATCATTCTTCTCCATTATAAGACTATTGTGGAGAAAACACTACAAACCACTTGAAAATAGTCCACACGCTCCTAACTAGCCCTTTTCTTTCTCTCCAACCTTCTTTTCTTTCTAAGTGGGACGGATTTTACTTCGAATCGTACTAATAAGTTGAATCAGTGTTTGTACATCATTCCTTCTCCATTGTAAGACTATTGTGGATAAAACACTACAAACCATTTCAAAATAGTCCACACGCTCCTAAGTAGCCCTTTTCTTTCTCTCCAACCTTCTTTTCTTTCTAAGTGGGACGGATTTCACTTCGAATCCTACTAATAAGTTGAATCGGTGTTTGTACATCATTCCTTCACCAATATAAGTTTCTTATTGTCAACAACACCATAAAGCATACCGAAATAGTCCACACGCTCCTAACTAGCCCTTTTCTTTCTCTCCAACCTTCTTATCTTTCTAAGTGGGACGGATTTCATTTCGAATCCTACTAATAAGTTGAATCGGTGTTTGTATATCATTCCTTCTCCATTATAAGACTATTGTGGAGAAAACACTACAAACCACTTGAAAATAGTCCACACGCTCCTAACTAGCCCTTTTCTTTCTCTCCAACCTTCTTTTCTTTCTAAGTGGGACGGATTTTACTTCGAATCGTACTAATAAGTTGAATCGGTGTTTGTACATCATTCCTTCTCCATTGTAAGACTATTGTGGATAAAACACTACAAACCATTTCAAAATAGTCCACACGCTCCTAAGTAGCCCTTTTCTTTCTCTCCAACCTTCTTTTCTTTCTAAGTGGGACGGATTTCACTTCGAATCCTACTAATAAGTTGAATCGGTGTTTGTACATCATTCCTTCACCAATATAAGTTTCTTATTGTCAACAACACCATAAAGCGTACCGAAATAGTCCACACGCTCCTAACTAGCCCTTTTCTTTCTCTCCAACCTTCTTATCTTTCTAAGTGGGACGGATTTCACTTCGAATCCTACTAATAAGTTGAATCGGTGTTTGTACATCAATCCTTCTCCATTACAACACAATTGTGGACAAAACACTACAAACCATTTCAAAATAGTCCACACGCTCCTAACTAGCCCTTTTCTTTCTCTCCAACCTTCTTTTCTTTCTAAGTGGGACGGATTTCACTTCGAATCCTACTAATAAGTTGAATCGGTGTTTGTACATCATTCCTTCACCAATATAAGTTTCTTATTGTCAACAACACCATAAAGCGTACCGAAATAATCCACACGCTCCTAACTAGCCCTTTTCTTTCTCTCCAACCTTCTTATCTTTCTAAGTGGGACGGATTTCATTTCGAATCCTACTAATAAGTTGAATCGGTGTTTGTATATCATTCCTTCTCCATTATAAGACTATTGTGGAGAAAACACTACAAACCACTTGAAAATAGTCCACACGCTCCTAACTAGCCCTTTTCTTTCTCTCCAACCTTCTTTTCTTTCTAAGTGGGACGGATTTTACTTCGAATCGTACTAATAAGTTGAATCGGTGTTTGTACATCATTCCTTCTCCATTGTAAGACTATTGTGGATAAAACACTACAAACCATTTCAAAATAGTCCACACGCTCCTAAGTAGCCCTTTTCTTTCTCTCCAACCTTCTTTTCTTTCTAAGTGGGACGGATTTCACTTCGAATCCTACTAATAAGTTGAATCGGTGTTTGTACATCATTCCTTCACCAATATAAGTTTCTTATTGTCAACAACACCATAAAGCGTACCGAAATAGTCCACACGCTCCTAACTAGCCCTTTTCTTTCTCTCCAACCTTCTTATCTTTCTAAGTGGGACGGATTTCACTTCGAATCCTACTAATAAGTTGAATCGGTGTTTGTACATCAATCCTTCTCCATTACAACACAATTGTGGACAAAACACTACAAACCATTTCAAAATAGTCCACACGCTCCTAACTAGCCCTTTTCTTTCTCTCCAACCTTCTTTTCTTTCTAAGTGGGACGGATTTCACTTCGAATCCTACTAATAAGTTGAATCGGTGTTTGTACATCATTCCTTCACCAATATAAGTTTCTTATTGTCAACAACACCATAAAGCGTACCGAAATAGTCCACACGCTCCTAACTAGCCCTTTTCTTTCTCTCCAACCTTCTTATCTTTCTAAGTGGGACGGATTTCATTTCGAATCCTACTAATAAGTTGAATCGGTGTTTGTATATCATTCCTTCTCCATTATAAGACTATTGTGGAGAAAACACTACAAACCACTTGAAAATAGTCCACACGCTCCTAACTAGCCCTTTTCTTTCTCTCCAACCTTCTTTTCTTTCTAAGTGGGACGGATTTTACTTCGAATCGTACTAATAAGTTGAATCGGTGTTTTTACATCATTCCTTCTCCATTGTAAGACTATTGTGGATAAAACACTACAAACCATTTCAAAATAGTCCACACGCTCCTAAGTAGCCCTTTTCTTTCTCTCCAACCTTCTTTTCTTTCTAAGTGGGACGGATTTCACTTCGAATCCTACTAATAAGTTGAATCGGTGTTTGTACATCATTCCTTCACCAATATAAGTTTCTTATTGTCAACAACACCATAAAGCGTACCGAAATAGTCCACACGCTCCTAACTAGCCCTTTTCTTTCTCTCCAACCTTCTTATCTTTCTAAGTGGGACGGATTTCACTTCGAATCCTACTAATAAGTTGAATCGGTGTTTGTACATCAATCCTTCTCCATTACAACACAATTGTGGACAAAACACTACAAACCATTTCAAAATAGTCCACACGCTCCTAACTAGCCCTTTTCTTTCTCTCCAACCTTCTTTTCTTTCTAAGTGGGACGGATTTCACTTCGAATCCTACTAATAAGTTGAATCGGTGTTTGTACATCATTCCTTCACCAATATAAGTTTCTTATTGTCAACAACACCATAAAGCGTACCGAAATAGTCCACACGCTCCTAACTAGCCCTTTTCTTTCTCTCCAACCTTCTTATCTTTCTAAGTGGGACGGATTTCATTTCGAATCCTACTAATAAGTTGAATCGGTGTTTGTATATCATTCCTTCTCCATTATAAGACTATTGTGGAGAAAACACTACAAACCACTTGAAAATAGTCCACACGCTCCTAACTAGCCCTTTTCTTTCTCTCCAACCTTCTTTTCTTTCTAAGTGGGACGGATTTTACTTCGAATCGTACTAATAAGTTGAATCAGTGTTTGTACATCATTCCTTCTCCATTGTAAGACTATTGTGGATAAAACACTACAAACCATTTCAAAATAGTCCACACGCTCCTAAGTAGCCCTTTTCTTTCTCTCCAACCTTCTTTTCTTTCTAAGTGGGACGGATTTCACTTCGAATCCTACTAATAAGTTGAATCGGTGTTTGTACATCATTCCTTCACCAATATAAGTTTCTTATTGTCAACAACACCATAAAGCATACCGAAATAGTCCACACGCTCCTAACTAGCCCTTTTCTTTCTCTCCAACCTTCTTATCTTTCTAAGTGGGACGGATTTCATTTCGAATCCTACTAATAAGTTGAATCGGTGTTTGTATATCATTCCTTCTCCATTATAAGACTATTGTGGAGAAAACACTACAAACCACTTGAAAATAGTCCACACGCTCCTAACTAGCCCTTTTCTTTCTCTCCAACCTTCTTTTCTTTCTAAGTGGGACGGATTTTACTTCGAATCGTACTAATAAGTTGAATCGGTGTTTGTACATCATTCCTTCTCCATTGTAAGACTATTGTGGATAAAACACTACAAACCATTTCAAAATAGTCCACACGCTCCTAAGTAGCCCTTTTCTTTCTCTCCAACCTTCTTTTCTTTCTAAGTGGGACGGATTTCACTTCGAATCCTACTAATAAGTTGAATCGGTGTTTGTACATCATTCCTTCACCAATATAAGTTTCTTATTGTCAACAACACCATAAAGCGTACCGAAATAGTCCACACGCTCCTAACTAGCCCTTTTCTTTCTCTCCAACCTTCTTATCTTTCTAAGTGGGACGGATTTCACTTCGAATCCTAATAATAAGTTGAATCGGTGTTTGTACATCAATCCTTCTCCATTACAACACAATTGTGGACAAAACACTACAAACCATTTCAAAATAGTCCACACGCTCCTAACTAGCCCTTTTCTTTCTCTCCAACCTTCTTTTCTTTCTAAGTGGGACGGATTTCACTTCGAATCCTACTAATAAGTTGAATCGGTGTTTGTACATCATTCCTTCACCAATATAAGTTTCTTATTGTCAACAACACCATAAAGCGTACCGAAATAGTCCACACGCTCCTAACTAGCCCTTTTCTTTCTCTCCAACCTTCTTATCTTTCTAAGTGGGACGGATTTCATTTCGAATCCTACTAATAAGTTGAATCGGTGTTTGTATATCATTCCTTCTCCATTATAAGACTATTGTGGAGAAAACACTACAAACCACTTGAAAATAGTCCACACGCTCCTAACTAGCCCTTTTCTTTCTCTCCAACCTTCTTTTCTTTCTAAGTGGGACGGATTTTACTTCGAATCGTACTAATAAGTTGAATCGGTGTTTGTACATCATTCCTTCTCCATTGTAAGACTATTGTGGATAAAACACTACAAACCATTTCAAAATAGTCCACACGCTCCTAAGTAGCCCTTTTCTTTCTATCCAACCTTCTTTTCTTTCTAAGTGGGACGGATTTCACTTCGAATCCTACTAATAAGTTGAATCGGTGTTTGTACATCATTCCTTCACCAATATAAGTTTCTTATTGTCAACAACACCATAAAGCGTACCGAAATAGTCCACACGCTCCTAACTAGCCCTTTTCTTTCTCTCCAACCTTCTTATCTTTCTAAGTGGGACGGATTTCACTTCGAATCCTAATAATAAGTTGAATCGGTGTTTGTACATCAATCCTTCTCCATTACAACACAATTGTGGACAAAACACTACAAACCATTTCAAAATAGTCCACACGCTCCTAACTAGCCCTTTTCTTTCTCTCCAACCTTCTTTTCTTTCTAAGTGGGACGGATTTCACTTCGAATCCTACTAATAAGTTGAATCGGTGTTTGTACATCATTCCTTCACCAATATAAGTTTCTTATTGTCAACAACACCATAAAGCGTACCGAAATAGTCCACACGCTCCTAACTAGCCCTTTTCTTTCTCTCCAACCTTCTTATCTTTCTAAGTGGGACGGATTTCACTTCGAATCCTAATAATAAGTTGAATCGGTGTTTGTACATCAATCCTTCTCCATTACAACACAATTGTGGACAAAACACTACAAACCATTTCAAAATAGTCCACACGCTCCTAACTAGCCCTTTTCTTTCTCTCCAACCTTCTTTTCTTTCTAAGTGGGACGGATTTCACTTCGAATCCTACTAATAAGTTGAATCGGTGTTTGTACATCATTCCTTCACCAATATAAGTTTCTTATTGTCAACAACACCATAAAGCGTACCGAAATAGTCCACACGCTCCTAACTAGCCCTTTTCTTTCTCTCCAACCTTCTTATCTTTCTAAGTGGGACGGATTTCATTTCGAATCCTACTAATAAGTTGAATCGGTGTTTGTATATCATTCCTTCTCCATTATAAGACTATTGTGGAGAAAACACTACAAACCACTTGAAAATAGTCCACACGCTCCTAACTAGCCCTTTTCTTTCTCTCCAACCTTCTTTTCTTTCTAAGTGGGACGGATTTTACTTCGAATCGTACTAATAAGTTGAATCGGTGTTTGTACATCATTCCTTCTCCATTGTAAGACTATTGTGGATAAAACACTACAAACCATTTCAAAATAGTCCACACGCTCCTAAGTAGCCCTTTTCTTTCTCTCCAACCTTCTTTTCTTTCTAAGTGGGACGGATTTCACTTCGAATCCTACTAATAAGTTGAATCGGTGTTTGTACATCATTCCTTCACCAATATAAGTTTCTTATTGTCAACAACACCATAAAGCGTACCGAAATAGTCCACACGCTCCTAACTAGCCCTTTTCTTTCTCTCCAACCTTCTTATCTTTCTAAGTGGGACGGATTTCACTTCGAATCCTAATAATAAGTTGAATCGGTGTTTGTACATCAATCCTTCTCCATTACAACACAATTGTGGACAAAACACTACAAACCATTTCAAAATAGTCCACACGCTCCTAACTAGCCCTTTTCTTTCTCTCCAACCTTCTTTTCTTTCTAAGTGGGACGGATTTCACTTCGAATCCTACTAATAAGTTGAATCGGTGTTTGTACATCATTCCTTCACCAATATAAGTTTCTTATTGTCAACAACACCATAAAGCGTACCGAAATAGTCCACACGCTCCTAACTAGCCCTTTTCTTTCTCTCCAACCTTCTTATCTTTCTAAGTGGGACGGATTTCATTTCGAATCCTACTAATAAGTTGAATCGGTGTTTGTATATCATTCCTTCTCCATTATAAGACTATTGTGGAGAAAACACTACAAACCACTTGAAAATAGTCCACACGCTCCTAACTAGCCCTTTTCTTTCTCTCCAACCTTCTTTTCTTTCTAAGTGGGACGGATTTTACTTCGAATCGTACTAATAAGTTGAATCGGTGTTTGTACATCATTCCTTCTCCATTGTAAGACTATTGTGGATAAAACACTACAAACCATTTCAAAATAGTCCACACGCTCCTAAGTAGCCCTTTTCTTTCTCTCCAACCTTCTTTTCTTTCTAAGTGGGACGGATTTCACTTCGAATCCTACTAATAAGTTGAATCGGTGTTTGTACATCATTCCTTCACCAATATAAGTTTCTTATTGTCAACAACACCATAAAGCGTACCGAAATAGTCCACACGCTCCTAACTAGCCCTTTTCTTTCTCTCCAACCTTCTTATCTTTCTAAGTGGGACGGATTTCACTTCGAATCCTAATAATAAGTTGAATCGGTGTTTGTACATCAATCCTTCTCCATTACAACACAATTGTGGACAAAACACTACAAACCATTTCAAAATAGTCCACACGCTCCTAACTAGCCCTTTTCTTTCTCTCCAACCTTCTTTTCTTTCTAAGTGGGACGGATTTCACTTCGAATCCTACTAATAAGTTGAATCGGTGTTTGTACATCATTCCTTCACCAATATAAGTTTCTTATTGTCAACAACACCATAAAGCGTACCGAAATAGTCCACACGCTCCTAACTAGCCCTTTTCTTTCTCTCCAACCTTCTTATCTTTCTAAGTGGGACGGATTTCATTTCGAATCCTACTAATAAGTTGAATCGGTGTTTGTATATCATTCCATCTCCATTATAAGACTATTGTGGAGAAAACACTACAAACCACTTGAAAATAGTCCACACGCTCCTAACTAGCCCTTTTCTTTCTCTCCAACCTTCTTTTCTTTCTAAGTGGGACGGATTTTACTTCGAATCGTACTAATAAGTTGAATCGGTGTTTGTACATCATTCCTTCTCCATTGTAAGACTATTGTGGATAAAACACTACAAACCATTTCAAAATAGTCCACACGCTCCTAAGTAGCCCTTTTCTTTCTCTCCAACCTTCTTTTCTTTCTAAGTGGGACGGATTTCACTTCGAATCCTACTAATAAGTTGAATCGGTGTTTGTACATCATTCCTTCACCAATATAAGTTTCTTATTGTCAACAACACCATAAAGCGTACCGAAATAGTCCACACGCTCCTAACTAGCCCTTTTCTTTCTCTCCAACCTTCTTATCTTTCTAAGTGGGACGGATTTCACTTCGAATCCTACTAATAAGTTGAATCGGTGTTTGTACATCAATCCTTCTCCATTACAACACAATTGTGGACAAAACACTACAAACCATTTCAAAATAGTCCACACGCTCCTAACTAGCCCTTTTCTTTCTCTCCAACCTTCTTTTCTTTCTAAGTGGGACGGATTTCACTTCGAATCCTACTAATAAGTTGAATCGGTGTTTGTACATCATTCCTTCACCAATATAAGTTTCTTATTGTCAACAACACCATAAAGCGTACCGAAATAGTCCACACGCTCCTAACTAGCCCTTTTCTTTCTCTCCAACCTTCTTATCTTTCTAAGTGGGACGGATTTCATTTCGAATCCTACTAATAAGTTGAATCGGTGTTTGTATATCATTCCTTCTCCATTATAAGACTATTGTGGAGAAAACACTACAAACCACTTGAAAATAGTCCACACGCTCCTAACTAGCCCTTTTCTTTCTCTCCAACCTTCTTTTCTTTCTAAGTGGGACGGATTTTACTTCGAATCGTACTAATAATTTGAATCGGTGTTTGTACATCATTCCTTCTCCATTGTAAGACTATTGTGGATAAAACACTACAAACCATTTCAAAATAGTCCACACGCTCCTAAGTAGCCCTTTTCTTTGTCTCCAACCTTCTTTTCTTTCTAAGTGGGACGGATTTCACTTCGAATCCTACTAATAAGTTGAATCGGTGTTTGTACATCATTCCTTCACCAATATAAGTTTCTTATTGTCAACAACACCATAAAGCGTACCGAAATAGTCCACACGCTCCTAACTAGCCCTTTTCTTTCTCTCCAACCTTCTTATCTTTCTAAGTGGGACGGATTTCATTTCGAATCCTACTAATAAGTTGAATCGGTGTTTGTATATCATTCCTTCTCCATTATAAGACTATTGTGGAGAAAACACTACAAACCACTTGAAAATAGTCCACACGCTCCTAACTAGCCCTTTTCTTTCTCTCCAACCTTCTTTTCTTTCTAAGTGGGACGGATTTTACTTCGAATCGTACTAATAAGTTGAATCGGTGTTTGTACATCATTCCTTCTCCATTGTAAGACTATTGTGGATAAAACACTACAAACCATTTCAAAATAGTCCACACGCTCCTAAGTAGCCCTTTTCTTTCTCTCCAACCTTCTTTTCTTTCTAAGTGGGACGGATTTCACTTCGAATCCTACTAATAAGTTGAATCGGTGTTTGTACATCATTCCTTCACCAATATAAGTTTCTTATTGTCAACAACACCATAAAGCGTACCGAAATAGTCCACACGCTCCTAACTAGCCATTTTCTTTCTCTCCAACCTTCTTATCTTTCTAAGTGGGACGGATTTCACTTCGAATCCTACTAATAAGTTGAATCGGTGTTTGTATATCATTCCTTCTCCATTATAAGACTATTGTGGAGAAAACACTACAAACCACTTGAAAATAGTCCACACGCTCCTAACTAGCCCTTTTCTTTCTCTCCAACCTTCTTTTCTTTCTAAGTGGGACGGATTTTACTTCGAATCGTACTAATAAGTTGAATCGGTGTTTTTACATCATTCCTTCTCCATTGTAAGACTATTGTGGATAAAACACTACAAACCATTTCAAAATAGTCCACACGCTCCTAAGTAGCCCTTTTCTTTCTCTCCAACCTTCTTTTCTTTCTAAGTGGGACGGATTTCACTTCGAATCCTACTAATAAGTTGAATCGGTGTTTGTACATCATTCCTTCACCAATATAAGTTTCTTATTGTCAACAACACCATAAAGCGTACCGAAATAGTCCACACGCTCCTAACTAGCCCTTTTCTTTCTCTCCAACCTTCTTATCTTTCTAAGTGGGACGGATTTCACTTCGAATCCTACTAATAACTTGAATCGGTGTTTGTACATCAATCCTTCTCCATTACAACACAATTGTGGACAAAACACTACAAACCATTTCAAAATAGTCCACACGCTCCTAACTAGCCCTTTTCTTTCTCTCCAACCTTCTTTTCTTTCTAAGTGGGACGGATTTCACTTCGAATCCTACTAATAAGTTGAATCGGTGTTTGTACATCATTCCTTCACCAATATAAGTTTCTTATTGTCAACAACACCATAAAGCGTACCGAAATAGTCCACACGCTCCTAACTAGCCCTTTTCTTTCTCTCCAACCTTCTTATCTTTCTAAGTGGGACGGATTTCATTTCGAATCCTACTAATAAGTTGAATCGGTGTTTGTATATCATTCCTTCTCCATTATAAGACTATTGTGGAGAAAACACTACAAACCACTTGAAAATAGTCCACACGCTCGTAACTAGCCATTTTCTTTCTCTCCAACCTTCTTTTCTTTCTAAGTGGGACGGATTTTACTTCGAATCGTACTAATAAGTTGAATCGGTGTTTGTACATCATTCCTTCTCCATTGTAAGACTATTGTGGATAAAACACTACAAACCATTTCAAAATAGTCCACACGCTCCTAAGTAGCCCTTTTCTTTCTCTCCAACCTTCTGTTCTTTCTAAGTGGGACGGATTTCACTTCGAATCCTACTAATAAGTTGAATCGGTGTTTGTACATCATTCCTTCACCAATATAAGTTTCTTATTGTCAACAACACCATAAAGCGTACCGAAATAGTCCACACGCTCCTAACTAGCCCTTTTCTTTCTCTCCAACCTTCTTATCTTTCTAAGTGGGACGGATTTCATTTCGAATCCTACTAATAAGTTGAATCGGTGTTTGTATATCATTCCTTCTCCATTATAAGACTATTGTGGAGAAAACACTACAAACCACTTGAAAATAGTCCACACGCTCCTAACTAGCCCTTTTCTTTCTCTCCAACCTTCTTTTCTTTCTAAGTGGGACGGATTTTACTTCGAATCGTACTAATAAGTTGAATCGGTGTTTGTACATCATTCCTTCTCCATTGTAAGACTATTGTGGATAAAACACTACAAACCATTTCAAAATAGTCCACACGCTCCTAAGTAGCCCTTTTCTTTCTCTCCAACCTTCTTTTCTTTCTAAGTGGGACGGATTTCACTTCGAATCCTACTAATAAGTTGAATCGGTGTTTGTACATCATTCCTTCACCAATATAAGTTTCTTATTGTCAACAACACCATAAAGCGTACCGAAATAGTCCACACGCTCCTAACTAGCCCTTTTCTTTCTCTCCAACCTTCTTATCTTTCTAAGTGGGACGGATTTCATTTCGAATCCTACTAATAAGTTGAATCGGTGTTTGTATATCATTCCTTCTCCATTATAAGACTATTGTGGAGAAAACACTACAAACCACTTGAAAATAGTCCACACGCTCCTAACTAGCCATTTTCTTTCTCTCCAACCTTCTTTTCTTTCTAAGTGGGACGGATTTTACTTCGAATCGTACTAATAAGTTGAATCGGTGTTTGTACATCATTCCTTCTCCATTGTAAGACTATTGTGGATAAAACACTACAAACCATTTCAAAATAGTCCACACGCTCCTAAGTAGCCCTTTTCTTTCTCTCCAACCTTCTGTTCTTTCTAAGTGGGACGGATTTCACTTCGAATCCTACTAATAAGTTGAATCGGTGTTTGTACATCATTCCTTCACCAATATAAGTTTCTTATTGTCAACAACACCATAAAGCGTACCGAAATAGTCCACACGCTCCTAACTAGCCCTTTTCTTTCTCTCCAACCTTCTTATCTTTCTAAGTGGGACGGATTTCATTTCGAATCCTACTAATAAGTTGAATCGGTGTTTGTATATCATTCCTTCTCCATTATAAGACTATTGTGGAGAAAACACTACAAACCACTTGAAAATAGTCCACACGCTCCTAACTAGCCCTTTTCTTTCTCTCCAACCTTCTTTTCTTTCTAAGTGGGACGGATTTTACTTCGAATCGTACTAATAAGTTGAATCGGTGTTTGTACATCATTCCTTCTCCATTGTAAGACTATTGTGGATAAAACACTACAAACCATTTCAAAATAGTCCACACGCTCCTAAGTAGCCCTTTTCTTTCTCTCCAACCTTCTTTTCTTTCTAAGTGGGACGGATTTCACTTCGAATCCTACTAATAAGTTGAATCGGTGTTTGTACATCATTCCTTCACCAATATAAGTTTCTTATTGTCAACAACACCATAAAGCGTACCGAAATAGTCCACACGCTCCTAACTAGCCCTTTTCTTTCTCTCCAACCTTCTTATCTTTCTAAGTGGGACGGATTTCACTTCGAATCCTACTAATAAGTTGAATCGGTGTTTGTACATCAATCCTTCTCCATTACAACACAATTGTGGACAAAACACTACAAACCATTTCAAAATAGTCCACACGCTCCTAACTAGCCCTTTTCTTTCTCTCCAACCTTCTTTTCTTTCTAAGTGGGACGGATTTCACTTCGAATCCTACTAATAAGTTGAATCGGTGTTTGTACATCATTCCTTCACCATTATAAGTTTCTTATTGTCAACAACACCATAAAGCGTACCGAAATAGTCCACACGCTCCTAACTAGCCCTTTTCTTTCTCTCCAACCTTCTTGTCTTTCTAAGTGGGACGAATTTCATTTCGAATCCTACTAATAAGTTGAATCGGTGTTTGTATATCATTCCTTCTCCATTATAAGACTATTGTGGAGAAAACACTACAAACCACTTGAAAATAGTCCACACGCTCCTAACTAGCCCTTTTCTTTCTCTCCAACCTTCTTTTCTTTCTAAGTGGGACGGATTTTACTTCGAATCGTACTAATAAGTTGAATCGGTGTTTGTACATTATTCCTTCTCCATTGTAAGACTATTGTGGATAAAACACTACAAACCATTTCAAAATAGTCCACACGCTCCTAAGTAGCCCTTTTCTTTCTCTCCAACCTTCTTTTCTTTCTAAGTGGGACGGATTTCACTTCGAATCCTACTAATAAGTTGAATCGGTGTTTGTACATCATTCCTTCACCAATATAAGTTTCTTATTGTCAACAACACCATAAAGCGTACCGAAATAGTCCACACGCTCCTAACTAGCCCTTTTCTTTCTCTCCAACCTTCTTATCTTTCTAAGTGGGACGGATTTCACTTCGAATCCTACTAATAAGTTGAATCGGTGTTTGTACATCAATCCTTCTCCATTACAACACAATTGTGGACAAAACACTACAAACCATTTCAAAATAGTCCACACGATCCTAACTAGCCCTTTTCTTTCTCTCCAACCCTCTTTTCTTTCTAAGTGGGACGGATTTCACTTCGAATCCTACTAATAAGTTGAATCGGTGTTTGTACATCATTCCTTCACCAATATAAGTTTCTTATTGTCAACAACACCATAAAGCGTACCGAAATAGTCCACACGCTCCTAACTAGCCCTTTTCTTTCTCTCCAACCTTCTTATCTTTCTAAGTGGGACGGATTTCATTTCGAATCCTACTAATAAGTTGAATCGGTGTTTGTATATCATTCCTTCTCCATTATAAGACTATTGTGGAGAAAACACTACAAACCACTTGAAAATAGTCCACACGCTCCTAACTAGCCCTTTTCTTTCTCTCCAACCTTCTTTTCTTTCTAAGTGGGACGGATTTTACTTCGAATCGTACTAATAAGTTGAATCGGTGTTTGTACATCATTCCTTCTCCATTGTAAGACTATTGTGGATAAAACACTACAAACCATTTCAAAATAGTCCACACGCTCCTAAGTAGCCCTTTTCTTTCTCTCCAACCTTCTTTTCTTTCTAAGTGGGACGGATTTCACTTCGAATCCTACTAATAAGTTGAATCGGTGTTTGTACATCATTCCTTCACCAATATAAGTTTCTTATTGTCAACAACACCATAAAGCGTACCGAAATAGTCCACACGCTCCTAACTAGCCATTTTCTTTCTCTCCAACCTTCTTATCTTTCTAAGTGGGACGGATTTCACTTCGAATCCTACTAATAAGTTGAATCGGTGTTTGTATATCATTCCTTCTCCATTATAAGACTATTGTGGAGAAAACACTACAAACCACTTGAAAATAGTCCACACGCTCCTAACTAGCCCTTTTCTTTCTCTCCAACCTTCTTTTCTTTCTAAGTGGGACGGATTTTACTTCGAATCGTACTAATAAGTTGAATCGGTGTTTTTACATCATTCCTTCTCCATTGTAAGACTATTGTGGATAAAACACTACAAACCATTTCAAAATAGTCCACACGCTCCTAAGTAGCCCTTTTCTTTCTCTCCAACCTTCTTTTCTTTCTAAGTGGGACGGATTTCACTTCGAATCCTACTAATAAGTTGAATCGGTGTTTGTACATCATTCCGTCACCAATATAAGTTTCTTATTGTCAACAACACCATAAAGCGTACCGAAATAGTCCACACGCTCCTAACTAGCCCTTTTCTTTCTCTCCAACCTTCTTATCTTTCTAAGTGGGACGGATTTCACTTCGAATCCTACTAATAACTTGAATCGGTGTTTGTACATCAATCCTTCTCCATTACAACACAATTGTGGACAAAACACTACAAACCATTTCAAAATAGTCCACACGCTCCTAACTAGCCCTTTTCTTTCTCTCCAACCTTCTTTTCTTTCTAAGTGGGACGGATTTCACTTCGAATCCTACTAATAAGTTGAATCGGTGTTTGTACATCATTCCTTCACCAATATAAGTTTCTTATTGTCAACAACACCATAAAGCGTACCGAAATAGTCCACACGCTCCTAACTAGCCCTTTTCTTTCTCTCCAACCTTCTTATCTTTCTAAGTGGGACGGATTTCATTTCGAATCCTACTAATAAGTTGAATCGGTGTTTGTATATCATTCCTTCTCCATTATAAGACTATTGTGGAGAAAACACTACAAACCACTTGAAAATAGTCCACACGCTCCTAACTAGCCCTTTTCTTTCTCTCCAACCTTCTTTTCTTTCTAAGTGGGACGGATTTTACTTCGAATCGTACTAATAAGTTGAATCGGTGTTTGTACATCATTCCTTCTCCATTGTAAGACTATTGTGGATAAAACACTACAAACCATTTCAAAATAGTCCACACGCTCCTAAGTAGCCCTTTTCTTTCTCTCCAACCTTCTGTTCTTTCTAAGTGGGACGGATTTCACTTCGAATCCTACTAATAAGTTGAATCGGTGTTTGTACATCATTCCTTCACCAATATAAGTTTCTTATTGTCAACAACACCATAAAGCGTACCGAAATAGTCCACACGCTCCTAACTAGCCCTTTTCTTTCTCTCCAACCTTCTTATCTTTCTAAGTGGGACGGATTTCATTTCGAATCCTACTAATAAGTTGAATCGGTGTTTGTATATCATTCCTTCTCCATTATAAGACTATTGTGGAGAAAACACTACAAACCACTTGAAAATAGTCCACACGCTCCTAACTAGCCCTTTTCTTTCTCTCCAACCTTCTTTTCTTTCTAAGTGGGACGGATTTTACTTCGAATCGTACTAATAAGTTGAATCGGTGTTTGTACATCATTCCTTCTCCATTGTAAGACTATTGTGGATAAAACACTACAAACCATTTCAAAATAGTCCACACGCTCCTAAGTAGCCCTTTTCTTTCTCTCCAACCTTCTTTTCTTTCTAAGTGGGACGGATTTCACTTCGAATCCTACTAATAAGTTGAATCGGTGTTTGTACATCATTCCTTCACCAATATAAGTTTCTTATTGTCAACAACACCATAAAGCGTACCGAAATAGTCCACACGCTCCTAACTAGCCCTTTTCTTTCTCTCCAACCTTCTTATCTTTCTAAGTGGGACGGATTTCACTTCGAATCCTACTAATAAGTTGAATCGGTGTTTGTACATCAATCCTTCTCCATTACAACACAATTGTGGACAAAACACTACAAACCATTTCAAAATAGTCCACACGCTCCTAACTAGCCCTTTTCTTTCTCTCCAACCTTCTTTTCTTTCTAAGTGGGACGGATTTCACTTCGAATCCTACTAATAAGTTGAATCGGTGTTTGTACATCATTCCTTCACCAATATAAGTTTCTTATTGTCAACAACACCATAAAGCGTACCGAAATAGTCCACACGCTCCTAACTAGCCCTTTTCTTTCTCTCCAACCTTCTTATCTTTCTAAGTGGGACGGATTTCATTTCGAATCCTACTAATAAGTTGAATCGGTGTTTGTATATCATTCCTTCTCCATTATAAGACTATTGTGGAGAAAACACTACAAACCACTTGAAAATAGTCCACACGCTCCTAACTAGCCCTTTTCTTTCTCTCCAACCTTCTTATCTTTCTAAGTGGGACGGATTTCACTTCGAATCCTACTAATAACTTGAATCGGTGTTTGTACATCAATCCTTCTCCATTACAACACAATTGTGGACAAAACACTACAAACCATTTCAAAATAGTCCACACGCTCCTAACTAGCCCTTTTCTTTCTCTCCAACCTTCTTTTCTTTCTAAGTGGGACGGATTTCACTTCGAATCCTACTAATAAGTTGAATCGGTGTTTGTACATCATTCCTTCACCAATATAAGTTTCTTATTGTCAACAACACCATAAAGCGTACCGAAATAGTCCACACGCTCCTAACTAGCCCTTTTCTTTCTCTCCAACCTTCTTATCTTTCTAAGTGGGACGGATTTCATTTCGAATCCTACTAATAAGTTGAATCGGTGTTTGTATATCATTCCTTCTCCATTATAAGACTATTGTGGAGAAAACACTACAAACCACTTGAAAATAGTCCACACGCTCCTAACTAGCCCTTTTCTTTCTCTCCAACCTTCTTTTCTTTCTAAGTGGGACGGATTTTACTTCGAATCGTACTAATAAGTTGAATCGGTGTTTGTACATCATTCCTTCTCCATTGTAAGACTATTGTGGATAAAACACTACAAACCATTTCAAAATAGTCCACACGCTCCTAAGTAGCCCTTTTCTTTCTCTCCAACCTTCTTTTCTTTCTAAGTGGGACGGATTTCACTTCGAATCCTACTAATAAGTTGAATCGGTGTTTGTACATCATTCCTTCACCAATATAAGTTTCTTATTGTCAACAACACCATAAAGCGTACCGACATAGTCCACACGCTCCTAACTAGCCATTTTCTTTCTCTCCAACCTTCTTATCTTTCTAAGTGGGACGGATTTCACTTCGAATCCTACTAATAAGTTGAATCGGTGTTTGTATATCATTCCTTCTCCATTATAAGACTATTGTGGAGAAAACACTACAAACCACTTGAAAATAGTCCACACGCTCCTAACTAGCCCTTTTCTTTCTCTCCAACCTTCTTTTCTTTCTAAGTGGGACGGATTTTACTTCGAATCGTACTAATAAGTTGAATCGGTGTTTTTACATCATTCCTTCTCCATTGTAAGACTATTGTGGATAAAACACTACAAACCATTTCAAAATAGTCCACACGCTCCTAAGTAGCCCTTTTCTTTCTCTCCAACCTTCTTTTCTTTCTAAGTGGGACGGATTTCACTTCGAATCCTACTAATAAGTTGAATCGGTGTTTGTACATCATTCCGTCACCAATATAAGTTTCTTATTGTCAACAACACCATAAAGCGTACCGAAATAGTCCACACGCTCCTAACTAGCCCTTTTCTTTCTCTCCAACCTTCTTATCTTTCTAAGTGGGACGGATTTCACTTCGAATCCTACTAATAACTTGAATCGGTGTTTGTACATCAATCCTTCTCCATTACAACACAATTGTGGACAAAACACTACAAACCATTTCAAAATAGTCCACACGCTCCTAACTAGCCCTTTTCTTTCTCTCCAACCTTCTTTTCTTTCTAAGTGGGACGGATTTCACTTCGAATCCTACTAATAAGTTGAATCGGTGTTTGTACATCATTCCTTCACCAATATAAGTTTCTTATTGTCAACAACACCATAAAGCGTACCGAAATAGTCCACACGCTCCTAACTAGCCCTTTTCTTTCTCTCCAACCTTCTTATCTTTCTAAGTGGGACGGATTTCATTTCGAATCCTACTAATAAGTTGAATCGGTGTTTGTATATCATTCCTTCTCCATTATAAGACTATTGTGGAGAAAACACTACAAACCACTTGAAAATAGTCCACACGCTCCTAACTAGCCCTTTTCTTTCTCTCCAACCTTCTTTTCTTTCTAAGTGGGACGGATTTTACTTCGAATCGTACTAATAAGTTGAATCGGTGTTTGTACATCATTCCTTCTCCATTGTAAGACTATTGTGGATAAAACACTACAAACCATTTCAAAATAGTCCACACGCTCCTAAGTAGCCCTTTTCTTTCTCTCCAACCTTCTGTTCTTTCTAAGTGGGACGGATTTCACTTCGAATCCTACTAATAAGTTGAATCGGTGTTTGTACATCATTCCTTCACCAATATAAGTTTCTTATTGTCAACAACACCATAAAGCGTACCGAAATAGTCCACACGCTCCTAACTAGCCCTTTTCTTTCTCTCCAACCTTCTTATCTTTCTAAGTGGGACGGATTTCATTTCGAATCCTACTAATAAGTTGAATCGGTGTTTGTATATCATTCCTTCTCCATTATAAGACTATTGTGGAGAAAACACTACAAACCACTTGAAAATAGTCCACACGCTCCTAACTAGCCCTTTTCTTTCTCTCCAACCTTCTTTTCTTTCTAAGTGGGACGGATTTTACTTCGAATCGTACTAATAAGTTGAATCGGTGTTTGTACATCATTCCTTCTCCATTGTAAGACTATTGTGGATAAAACACTACAAACCATTTCAAAATAGTCCACACGCTCCTAAGTAGCCCTTTTCTTTCTCTCCAACCTTCTTTTCTTTCTAAGTGGGACGGATTTCACTTCGAATCCTACTAATAAGTTGAATCGGTGTTTGTACATCATTCCTTCACCAATATAAGTTTCTTATTGTCAACAACACCATAAAGCGTACCGAAATAGTCCACACGCTCCTAACTAGCCCTTTTCTTTCTCTCCAACCTTCTTATCTTTCTAAGTGGGACGGATTTCACTTCGAATCCTACTAATAAGTTGAATCGGTGTTTGTACATCAATCCTTCTCCATTACAACACAATTGTGGACAAAACACTACAAACCATTTCAAAATAGTCCACACGCTCCTAACTAGCCCTTTTCTTTCTCTCCAACCTTCTTTTCTTTCTAAGTGGGACGGATTTCACTTCGAATCCTACTAATAAGTTGAATCGGTGTTTGTACATCATTCCTTCACCAATATAAGTTTCTTATTGTCAACAACACCATAAAGCGTACCGAAATAGTCCACACGCTCCTAACTAGCCCATTTCTTTCTCTCCAACCTTCTTGTCTTTCTAAGTGGGACGAATTTCATTTCGAATCCTACTAATAAGTTGAATCGGTGTTTGTATATCATTCCTTCTCCATTATAAGACAATTGTGGAGAAAACACTACAAACCACTTGAAAATAGTCCACACGCTCCTAACTAGCCCTTTTCTTTCTCTCCAACCTTCTTTTCTTTCTAAGTGGGACGGATTTTACTTCGAATCGTACTAATAAGTTGAATCGGTGTTTGTACATCATTCCTTCTCCATTGTAAGACTATTGTGGATAAAACACTACAAACCATTTCAAAATAGTCCACACGCTCCTAAGTAGCCCTTTTCTTTCTCTCCAACCTTCTTTTCTTTCTAAGTGGGACGGATTTCACTTCGAATCCTACTAATAAGTTGAATCGGTGTTTGTACATCATTCCTTCACCAATATAAGTTTCTTATTGTCAACAACACCATAAAGCGTACCGAAATAGTCCACACGCTCCTAACTAGCCCTTTTCTTTCTCTCCAACCTTCTTATCTTTCTAAGTGGGACGGATTTCACTTCGAATCCTACTAATAAGTTGAATCGGTGTTTGTACATCAATCCTTCTCCATTACAACACAATTGTGGACAAAACACTACAAACCATTTCAAAATAGTCCACACGCTCCTAACTAGCCCTTTTCTTTCTCTCCAACCCTCTTTTCTTTCTAAGTGGGACGGATTTCACTTCGAATCCTACTAATAAGTTGAATCGGTGTTTGTACATCATTCCTTCACCAATATAAGTTTCTTATTGTCAACAACACCATAAAGCGTACCGAAATAGTCCACACGCTCCTAACTAGCCCTTTTCTTTCTCTCCAACCTTCTTATCTTTCTAAGTGGGACGGATTTCATTTCGAATCCTACTAATAAGTTGAATCGGTGTTTGTATATCATTCCTTCTCCATTATAAGACTATTGTGGAGAAAACACTACAAACCACTTGAAAATAGTCCACACGCTCCTAACTAGCCCTTTTCTTTCTCTCCAACCTTCTTTTCTTTCTAAGTGGGACGGATTTTACTTCGAATCGTACTAATAAGTTGAATCGGTGTTTGTACATCATTCCTTCTCCATTGTAAGACTATTGTGGATAAAACACTACAAACCATTTCAAAATAGTCCACACGCTCCTAAGTAGCCCTTTTCTTTCTCTCCAACCTTCTTTTCTTTCTAAGTGGGACGGATTTCACTTCGAATCCTACTAATAAGTTGAATCGGTGTTTGTACATCATTCCTTCACCAATATAAGTTTCTTATTGTCAACAACACCATAAAGCGTACCGAAATAGTCCACACGCTCCTAACTAGCCCTTTTCTTTCTCTCCAACCTTCTTATCTTTCTAAGTGGGACGGATTTCACTTCGAATCCTACAAATAAGTTGAATCGGTGTTTGTACATCAATCCTTCTCCATTACAACACAATTGTGGACAAAACACTACAAACCATTTCAAAATAGTCCACACGCTCCTAACTAGCCCTTTTCTTTCTCTCCAACCCTCTTTTCTTTCTAAGTGGGACGGATTTCACTTCGAATCCTACTAATAAGTTGAATCGGTGTTTGTACATCATTCCTTCACCAATATAAGTTTCTTATTGTCAACAACACCATAAAGCGTACCGAAATAGTCCACACGCTCCTAACTAGCCCTTTTCTTTCTCTCCAACCTTCTTATCTTTCTAAGTGGGACGGATTTCATTTCGAATCCTACTAATAAGTTGAATCGGTGTTTGTATATCATTCCTTCTCCATTATAAGACTATTGTGGAGAAAACACTACAAACCACTTGAAAATAGTCCACACGCTCCTAACTAGCCCTTTTCTTTCTCTCCAACCTTCTTTTCTTTCTAAGTGGGACGGATTTTACTTCGAATCGTACTAATAAGTTGAATCGGTGTTTTTACATCATTCCTTCTCCATTGTAAGACTATTGTGGATAAAACACTACAAACCATTTCAAAATAGTCCACACGCTCCTAAGTAGCCCTTTTCTTTCTCTCCAACCTTCTTTTCTTTCTAAGTGGGACGGATTTCACTTCGAATCCTACTAATAAGTTGAATCGGTGTTTGTACATCATTCCTTCACCAATATAAGTTTCTTATTGTCAACAACACCATAAAGCGTACCGAAATAGTCCACACGCTCCTAACTAGCCCTTTTCTTTCTCTCCAACCTTCTTATCTTTCTAAGTGGGACGGATTTCATTTCGAATCCTACTAATAAGTTGAATCGGTGTTTGTATATCATTCCTTCTCCATTATAAGACTATTGTGGAGAAAACACTACAAACCACTTGAAAATAGTCCACACGCTCCTAACTAGCCCTTTTCTTTCTCTCCAACCTTCTTTTCTTTCTAAGTGGGACGGATTTTACTTCGAATCGTACTAATAAGTTGAATCGGTGTTTGTACATCATTCCTTCTCCATTGTAAGACTATTGTGGATAAAACACTACAAACCATTTCAAAATAGTCCACACGCTCCTAAGTAGCCCTTTTCTTTCTCTCCAACCTTCTTTTCTTTCTAAGTGGGACGGATTTCACTTCGAATCCTACTAATAAGTTGAATCGGTGTTTGTACATCATTCCTTCACCAATATAAGTTTCTTATTGTCAACAACACCATAAAGCGTACCGAAATAGTCCACACGCTCCTAACTAGCCCTTTTCTTTCTCTCCAACCTTCTTATCTTTCTAAGTGGGACGGATTTCACTTCGAATCCTACTAATAAGTTGAATCGGTGTTTGTACATCAATCCTTCTCCATTACAACACAATTGTGGACAAAACACTACAAACCATTTCAAAATAGTCCACACGCTCCTAACGAGCCCTTTTCTTTCTCTCCAACCTTCTTATCTTTCTAAGTGGGACGGATTTCATTTCGAATCCTACTAATAAGTTGAATCGGTGTTTGTATATCATTCCTTCTCCATTATAAGACTATTGTGGAGAAAACACTACAAACCACTTGAAAATAGTCCACACGCTCCTAACTAGCCCTTTTCTTTCTCTCCAACCTTCTTTTCTTTCTAAGTGGGACGGATTTTACTTCGAATCGTACTAATAAGTTGAATCGGTGTTTTTACATCATTCCTTCACCATTGTAAGACTATTGTGGAAAAAACACTACAAACCATTTCAAAATAGTCCACACGCTCCTAAGTAGCCCTTTTCTTTCTCTCCAACCTTCTTTTCTTTCTAAGTGGGACGGATTTCACTTCGAATCCTACTAATAAGTTGAATCGGTGTTTGTACATCATTCCTTCACCAATATAAGTTTCTTATTGTCAACAACACCATAAAGCGTACCGAAATAGTCCACACGCTCCTAACTAGCCCTTTTCTTTCTCTCCAACCTTCTTATCTTTCTAAGTGGGACGGATTTCACTTCGAATCCTACTAATAACTTGAATCGGTGTTTGTACATCAATCCTTCTCCATTACAACACAATTGTGGACAAAACACTACAAACCATTTCAAAATAGTCCACACGCTCCTAACTAGCCCTTTTCTTTCTCTCCAACCTTCTTTTCTTTCTAAGTGGGACGGATTTCACTTCGAATCCTACTAATAAGTTGAATCGGTGTTTGTACATCATTCCTTCACCAATATAAGTTTCTTATTGTCAACAACACCATAAAGCGTACCGAAATAGTCCACACGCTCCTAACTAGCCCTTTTCTTTCTCTCCAACCTTCTTATCTTTCTAAGTGGGACGGATTTCATTTCGAATCCTACTAATAAGTTGAATCGGTGTTTGTATATCATTCCTTCTCCATTATAAGACTATTGTGGAGAAAACACTACAAACCACTTGAAAATAGTCCACACGCTCCTAACTAGCCCTTTTCTTTCTCTCCAACCTTCTTTTCTTTCTAAGTGGGACGGATTTTACTTCGAATCGTACTAATAAGTTGAATCGGTGTTTGTACATCATTCCTTCTCCATTGTAAGACTATTGTGGATAAAACACTACAAACCATTTCAAAATAGTCCACACGCTCCTAACTAGCCCTTTTCTTTCTCTCCAACCTTCTGTTCTTTCCAAGTGGGACGGATTTCACTTCGAATCCTACTAATAAGTTGAATCTGTGTTTGTACATCATTCCTTCACCAATATAAGTTTCTTATTGTCAACAACACCATAAAGCGTACCGAAATAGTCCACACGCTCCTAACTAGCCCTTTTCTTTCTCTCCTACCTTCTTATCTTTCTAAGTGGGACGGATTTCATTTCGAATCCTACTAATAAGTTGAATCGGTGTTTGTATATCATTCCTTCTCCATTATAAGACTATTGTGGAGAAAACACTACAAACCACTTGAAAATAGTCCACACGCTCCTAACTAGCCCTTTTCTTTCTCTCCAACCTTCTTTTCTTTCTAAGTGGGACGGATTTTACTTCGAATCGTACTAATAAGTTGAATCGGTGTTTGTACATCATTCCTTCTCCATTGTAAGACTATTGTGGATAAAACACTACAAACCATTTCAAAATAGTCCACACGCTCCTAAGTAGCCCTTTTCTTTCTCTCCAACCTTCTTTTCTTTCTAAGTGGGACGGATTTCACTTCGAATCCTACTAATAAGTTGAATCGGTGTTTGTACATCATTCCTTCACCAATATAAGTTTCTTATTGTCAACAACACCATAAAGCGTACCGAAATAGTCCACACGCTCCTAACTAGCCCTTTTCTTTCTCTCCAACCTTCTTATCTTTCTAAGTGGGACGGATTTCACTTCGAATCCTACTAATAAGTTGAATCGGTGTTTGTACATCAATCCTTCTCCATTACAACACAATTGTGGACAAAACACTACAAACCATTTCAAAATAGTCCACACGCTCCTAACTAGCCCTTTTCTTTCTCTCCAACCTTCTTTTCTTTCTAAGTGGGACGGATTTCACTTCGAATCCTACTAATAAGTTGAATCGGTGTTTGTACATCATTCCTTCACCAATATAAGTTTCTTATTGTCAACAACACCATAAAGCGTACCGAAATAGTCCACACGCTCCTAACTAGCCCTTTTCTTTCTCTCCAACCTTCTTATCTTTCTAAGTGGGACGGATTTCATTTCGAATCCTACTAATAAGTTGAATCGGTGTTTGTATATCATTCCTTCTCCATTATAAGACTATTGTGGAGAAAACACTACAAACCACTTGAAAATAGTCCACACGCTCCTAACTAGCCCTTTTCTTTCTCTCCAACCTTCTTTTCTTTCTAAGTGGGACGGATTTTACTTCGAATCGTACTAATAAGTTGAATCGGTGTTTGTACATCATTCCTTCTCCATTGTAAGACTATTGTGGATAAAACACTACAAACCATTTCAAAATAGTCCACACGCTCCTAAGTAGCCCTTTTCATTCTCTCCAACCTTCTTTTCTTTCTAAGTGGGACGGATTTCACTTCGAATCCTACTAATAAGTTGAATCGGTGTTTGTACATCATTCCTTCACCAATATAAGTTTCTTATTGTCAACAACACCATAAAGCGTACCGAAATAGTCCACACGCTCCTAACTAGCCCTTTTCTTTCTCTCCAACCTTCTTATCTTTCTAAGTGGGACGGATTTCACTTCGAATCCTACTAATAAGTTGAATCGGTGTTTGTACATCAATCCTTCTCCATTACAACACAATTGTGGACAAAACACTACAAACCATTTCAAAATAGTCCACACGCTCCTAACTAGCCCTTTTCTTTCTCTCCAACCTTCTTTTCTTTCTAAGTGGGACGGATTTCACTTCGAATCCTACTAATAAGTTGAATCGGTGTTTGTACATCATTCCTTCACCAATATAAGTTTCTTATTGTCAACAACACCATAAAGCGTACCGAAATAGTCCACACGCTCCTAACTAGCCCTTTTCTTTCTCTCCAACCTTCTTGTCTTTCTAAGTGGGACGAATTTCATTTCGAATCCTACTAATAAGTTGAATCGGTGTTTGTATATCATTCCTTCTCCATTATAAGACTATTGTGGAGAAAACACTACAAACCACTTGAAAATAGTCCACACGCTCCTAACTAGCCCTTTTCTTTCTCTCCAACCTTCTTTTCTTTCTAAGTGGGACGGATTTTACTTCGAATCGTACTAATAAGTTGAATCGGTGTTTGTACATCATTCCTTCTCCATTGTAAGACTATTGTGGATAAAACACTACAAACCATTTCAAAATATTCCACACGCTCCTAAGTAGCCCTTTTCTTTCTCTCCAACCTTCTTTTCTTTCTAAGTGGGACGGATTTCACTTCGAATCCTACTAATAAGTTGAATCGGTGTTTGTACATCATTCCTTCACCAATATAAGTTTCTTATTGTCAACAACACCATAAAGCGTACCGAAATAGTCCACACGCTCCTAACTAGCCCTTTTCTTTCTCTCCAACCTTCTTATCTTTCTAAGTGGGACGGATTTCACTTCGAATCCTACTAATAAGTTGAATCGGTGTTTGTACATCAATCCTTCTCCATTACAACACAATTGTGGACAAAACACTACAAACCATTTCAAAATAGTCCACACGCTCCTAACTAGCCCTTTTCTTTCTCTCCAACCTTCTTTTCTTTCTAAGTGGGACGGATTTCACTTCGAATCCTACTAATAAGTTGAATCGGTGTTTGTACATCATTCCTTCACCAATATAAGTTTCTTATTGTCAACAACACCATAAAGCGTACCGAAATAGTCCACACGCTCCTAACTAGCCCTTTTCTTTCTCTCCAACCTTCTTATCTTTCTAAGTGGGACGGATTTCATTTCGAATCCTACTAATAAGTTGAATCGGTGTTTGTATATCATTCCTTCTCCATTATAAGACTATTGTGGAGAAAACACTACAAACCACTTGAAAATAGTCCACACGCTCCTAACTAGCCCTTTTCTTTCTCTCCAACCTTCTTTTCTTTCTAAGTGGGACGGATTTTACTTCGAATCGTACTAATAAGTTGAATCGGTGTTTTTACATCATTCCTTCTCCATTGTAAGACTATTGTGGATAAAACACTACAAACCATTTCAAAATAGTCCACACGCTCCTAAGTAGCCCTTTTCTTTCTCTCCAACCTTCTTTTCTTTCTAAGTGGGACGGATTTCACTTCGAATCCTACTAATAAGTTGAATCGGTGTTTGTACATCATTCCTTCACCAATATAAGTTTCTTATTGTCAACAACACCATAAAGCGTACCGAAATAGTCCACACGCTCCTAACTAGCCCTTTTCTTTCTCTCCAACCTTCTTATCTTTCTAAGTGGGACGGATTTCACTTCGAATCCTACTAATAAGTTGAATCGGTGTTTGTACATCAATCCTTCTCCATTACAACACAATTGTGGACAAAACACTACAAACCATTTCAAAATAGTCCACACGCTCCTAACTAGCCCTTTTCTTTCTCTCCAACCTTCTTTTCTTTCTAAGTGGGACGGATTTCACTTCGAATCCTACTAATAAGTTGAATCGGTGTTTGTACATCATTCCTTCACCAATATAAGTTTCTTATTGTCAACAACACCATAAAGCGTACCGAAATAGTCCACACGCTCCTAACTAGCCCTTTTCTTTCTCTCCAACCTTCTTATCTTTCTAAGTGGGACGGATTTCACTTCGAATCCTACTAATAAGTTGAATCGGTGTTTGTACATCAATCCTTCTCCATTACAACACAATTGTGGACAAAACACTACAAACCATTTCAAAATAGTCCACACGCTCCTAACTAGCCCTTTTCTTTCTCTCCAACCTTCTTTTCTTTCTAAGTGGGACGGATTTTACTTCGAATCGTACTAATAAGTTGAATCGGTGTTTGTACATCATTCCTTCTCCATTGTAAGACTATTGTGGATAAAACACTACAAACCATTTCAAAATAGTCCACACGCTCCTAAGTAGCCCTTTTCTTTCTCTCCAACCTTCTTTTCTTTCTAAGTGGGACGGATTTCACTTCGAATCCTACTAATAAGTTGAATCGGTGTTTGTACATCATTCCTTCACCAATATAAGTTTCTTATTGTCAACAACACCATAAAGCGTACCGAAATAGTCCACACGCTCCTAACTAGCCCTTTTCTTTCTCTCCAACCTTCTTATCTTTCTAAGTGGGACGGATTTCACTTCGAATCCTACTAATAAGTTGAATCGGTGTTTGTACATCAATCCTTCTCCATTACAACACAATTGTGGACAAAACACTACAAACCATTTCAAAATAGTCCACACGCTCCTAACTAGCCCTTTTCTTTCTCTCCAACCTTCTTTTCTTTCTAAGTGGGACGGATTTCACTTCGAATCCTACTAATAAGTTGAATCGGTGTTTGTACATCAATCCTTCTCCATTACAACACAATTGTGGACAAAACACTACAAACCATTTCAAAATAGTCCACACGCTCCTAACTAGCCCTTTTCTTTCTCTCCAACCTTCTTTTCTTTCTAAGTGGGACGGATTTTACTTCGAATCGTACTAATAAGTTGAATCGGTGTTTCTACATCATTCCTTCTCCATTGTAAGACTATTGTGGATAAAACACTACAAACCATTTCAAAATAGTCCACACGCTCCTAAGTAGCCCTTTTCTTTCTCTCCAACCTTCTTTTCTTTCTAAGTGGGACGGATTTCACTTCGAATCCTACTAATAAGTTGAATCGGTGTTTGTACATCATTCCTTCACCAATATAAGTTTCTTATTGTCAACAACACCATAAAGCGTACCGAAATAGTCCACACGCTCCTAACTAGCCCTTTTCTTTCTCTCCAACCTTCTTATCTTTCTAAGTGGGACGGATTTCACTTCGAATCCTACTAATAAGTTGAATCGGTGTTTGTACATCAATCCTTCTCCATTACAACACAATTGTGGACAAAACACTACAAACCATTTCAAAATAGTCCACACGCTCCTAAGTAGCCCTTTTCTTTCTCTCCAACCTTCTTTTCTTTCTAAGTGGGACGGATTTCACTTCGAATCCTACTAATAAGTTGAATCGGTGTTTGTATATCATTCCTTCTCCATTATAAGACTATTGTGGAGAAAACACTACAAACCACTTGAAAATAGTCCACACGCTCCTAACTAGCCCTTTTCTTTCTCTCCAACCTTCTTTTCTTTCTAAGTGGGACGGATTTTACTTCGAATCGTACTAATAAGTTGAATCGGTGTTTGTACATCATTCCTTCTCCATTGTAAGACTATTGTGGATAAAACACTACAAACCATTTCAAAATAGTCCACACGCTCCTAAGTAGCCCTTTTCTTTCTCTCCAACCTTCTTTTCTTTCTAAGTGGGACGGATTTCACTTCGAATCCTACTAATAAGTTGAAACGGTGTTTGTACATCATTCCTTCACCAATATAAGTTTCTTATTGTCAACAACACCATAAAGCGTACCGAAATAGTCCACACGCTCCTAACTAGCCCTTTTCTTTCTCTCCAACCTTCTTATCTTTCTAAGTGGGACGGATTTCATTTCGAATCCTACTAATAAGTTGAATCGGTGTTTGTATATCATTCCTTCTCCATTATAAGACTATTGTGGAGAAAACACTACAAACCACTTGAAAATAGTCCACACGCTCCTAACTAGCCCTTTTCTTTCTCTCCAACCTTCTTTTCTTTCTAAGTGGGACGGATTTTACTTCGAATCGTACTAATAAGTTGAATCGGTGTTTTTACATCATTCCTTCTCCATTGTAAGACTATTGTGGATAAAACACTACAAACCATTTCAAAATAGTCCACACGCTCCTAAGTAGCCCTTTTCTTTCTCTCCAACCTTCTTTTCTTTCTAAGTGGGACGGATTTCACTTCGAATCCTACAAATAAGTTGAATCGGTGTTTGTACATCATTCCTTCACCAATATAAGTTTCTTATTGTCAACAACACCATAAAGCGTACCGAAATAGTCCACACGCTCCTAACTAGCCCTTTTCTTTCTCTCCAACCTTCTTATCTTTCTAAGTGGGACGGATTTCACTTCGAATCCTACTAATAAGTTGAATCGGTGTTTGTACATCAATCCTTCTCCATTACAACACAATTGTGGACAAAACACTACAAACCATTTCAAAATAGTCCACACGCTCCTAACTAGCCCTTTTCTTTCTCTCCAACCTTCTTTTCTTTCTAAGTGGGACGGATTTCACTTCGAATCCTACTAATAAGTTGAATCGGTGTTTGTACATCATTCCTTCACCAATATAAGTTTCTTATTGTCAACAACACCATAAAGCGTACCGAAATAGTCCACACGCTCCTAACTAGCCCTTTTCTTTCTCTCCAACCTTCTTATCTTTCTAAGTGGGACGGATTTCATTTCGAATCCTACTAATAAGTTGAATCGGTGTTTGTATATCATTCCTTCTCCATTATAAGACTATTGTGGAGAAAACACTACAAACCACTTGAAAATAGTCCACACGCTCCTAACTAGCCCTTTTCTTTCTCTCCAACCTTCTTTTCTTTCTAAGTGGGACGGATTTTACTTCGAATCGTACTAATAAGTTGAATCGGTGTTTGTACATCATTCCTTCTCCATTGTAAGACTATTGTGGATAAAACACTACAAACCATTTCAAAATAGTCCACACGCTCCTAAGTAGCCCTTTTCTTTCTCTCCAACCTTCTTTTCTTTCTAAGTGGGACGGATTTCACTTCGAATCCTACTAATAAGTTGAATCGGTGTTTGTACATCATTCCTTCACCAATATAAGTTTCTTATTGTCAACAACACCATAAAGCGTACCGAAATAGTCCACACGCTCCTAACTAGCCCTTTTCTTTCTCTCCAACCTTCTTATCTTTCTAAGTGGGACGGATTTCATTTCGAATCCTACTAATAAGTTGAATCGGTGTTTGTATATCATTCCTTCTCCATTATAAGACTATTGTGGAGAAAACACTACAAACCACTTGAAAATAGTCCACACGCTCCTAACTAGCCCTTTTCTTTCTCTCCAACCTTCTTTTCTTTCTAAGTGGGACGGATTTTACTTCGAATCGTACTAATAAGTTGAATCGGTGTTTGTACATCATTCCTTCTCCATTGTAAGACTATTGTGGATAAAACACTACAAACCATTTCAAAATAGTCCACACGCTCCTAAGTAGCCCTTTTCTTTCTCTCCAACCTTCTTTTCTTTCTAAGTGGGACGGATTTCACTTCGAATCCTACTAATAAGTTGAATCGGTGTTTGTACATCATTCCTTCACCAATATAAGTTTCTTATTGTCAACAACACCATAAAGCGTACCGAAATAGTCCACACGCTCCTAACTAGCCCTTTTCTTTCTCTCCAACCTTCTTATCTTTCTAAGTGGGACGGATTTCACTTCGAATCCTACTAATAAGTTGAATCGGTGTTTGTACATCAATCCTTCTCCATTACAACACAATTGTGGACAAAACACTACAAACCATTTCAAAATAGTCCACACGCTCCTAACTAGCCCTTTTCTTTCTCTCCAACCTTCTTTTCTTTCTAAGTGGGACGGATTTCACTTCGAATCCTACTAATAAGTTGAATCGGTGTTTGTACATCATTCCTTCACCAATATAAGTTTCTTATTGTCAACAACACCATAAAGCGTACCGAAATAGTCCACACGCTCCTAACTAGCCCTTTTCTTTCTCTCCAACCTTCTTATCTTTCTAAGTGGGACGGATTTCATTTCGAATCCTACTAATAAGTTGAATCGGTGTTTGTATATCATTCCTTCTCCATTATAAGACTATTGTGGAGAAAACACTACAAACCACTTGAAAATAGTCCACACGCTCCTAACTAGCCCTTTTCTTTCTCTCCAACCTTCTTTTCTTTCTAAGTGGGACGGATTTTACTTCGAATCGTACTAATAAGTTGAATCGGTGTTTGTACATCATTCCTTCTCCATTGTAAGACTATTGTGGATAAAACACTACAAACCATTTCAAAATAGTCCACACGCTCCTAAGTAGCCCTTTTCTTTCTCTCCAACCTTCTTTTCTTTCTAAGTGGGACGGATTTCACTTCGAATCCTACTAATAAGTTGAATCGGTGTTTGTACATCATTCCTTCACCAATATAAGTTTCTTATTGTCAACAACACCATAAAGCGTACCGAAATAGTCCACACGCTCCTAACTAGCCCTTTTCTTTCTCTCCAACCTTCTTATCTTTCTAAGTGGGACGGATTTCACTTCGAATCCTACTAATAAGTTGAATCGGTGTTTGTACATCAATCCTTCTCCATTACAACACAATTGTGGACAAAACACTACAAACCATTTCAAAATAGTCCACACGCTCCTAACTAGCCCTTTTCTTTCTCTCCAACCTTCTTTTCTTTCTAAGTGGGACGGATTTCACTTCGAATCCTACTAATAAGTTGAATCGGTGTTTGTACATCATTCCTTCACCAATATAAGTTTCTTATTGTCAACAACACCATAAAGCGTACCGAAATAGTCCACACGCTCCTAACTAGCCCTTTTCTTTCTCTCCAACCTTCTTATCTTTCTAAGTGGGACGGATTTCACTTCGAATCCTACTAATAAGTTGAATCGGTGTTTGTACATCAATCCTTCTCCATTACAACACAATTGTGGACAAAACACTACAAACCATTTCAAAATAGTCCACACGCTCCTAACTAGCCCTTTTCTTTCTCTCCAACCTTCTTTTCTTTCTAAGTGGGACGGATTTCACTTCGAATCCTACTAATAAGTTGAATCGGTGTTTGTACATCATTCCTTCACCAATATAAGTTTCTTATTGTCAACAACACCATAAAGCGTACCGAAATAGTCCACACGCTCCTAACTAGCCATTTTCTTTCTCTCCAACCTTCTTATCTTTCTAAGTGGGACGGATTTCATTTCGAATCCTACTAATAAGTTGAATCGGTGTTTGTATATCATTCCTTCTCCATTATAAGACTATTGTGGAGAAAACACTACAAACCACTTGAAAATAGTCCACACGCTCCTAACTAGCCCTTTTCTTTCTCTCCAACCTTCTTTTCTTTCTAAGTGGGACGGATTTTACTTCGAATCGTACTAATAAGTTGAATCGGTGTTTGTACATCATTCCTTCTCCATTGTAAGACTATTGTGGATAAAACACTACAAACCATTTCAAAATAGTCCACACGCTCCTAAGTAGCCCTTTTCTTTGTCTCCAACCTTCTTTTCTTTCTAAGTGGGACGGATTTCACTTCGAATCCTACTAATAAGTTGAATCGGTGTTTGTACATCATTCCTTCACCAATATAAGTTTCTTATTGTCAACAACACCATTAAGCGTACCGAAATAGTCCACACGCTCCTAACTAGCCCTTTTCTTTCTCTCCAACCTTCTTATCTTTCTAAGTGGGACGGATTTCATTTCGAATCCTACTAATAAGTTGAATCGGTGTTTGTATATCATTCCTTCTCCATTATAAGACTATTGTGGAGAAAACACTACAAACCACTTGAAAATAGTCCACACGCTCCTAACTAGCCCTTTTCTTTCTCTACAACCTTCTTTTCTTTCTAAGTGGGACGGATTTTACTTCGAATCGTACTAATAAGTTGAATCGGTGTTTGTACATCATTCCTTCTCCATTGTAAGACTATTGTGGATAAAACACTACAAACCATTTCAAAATAGTCCACACGCTCCTAAGTAGCCCTTTTCTTTCTCTCCAACCTTCTTTTCTTTCTAAGTGGGACGGATTTCACTTCGAATCCTACTAATAAGTTGAATCGGTGTTTGTACATCATTCCTTCACCAATATAAGTTTCTTATTGTCAACAACACCATAAAGCGTACCGAAATAGTCCACACGTTCCTAACTAGCCCTTTTCTTTCTCTCCAACCTTCTTATCTTTCTAAGTGGGACGGATTTCACTTCGAATCCTACTAATAAGTTGAATCGGTGTTTGTACATCAATCCTTCTCCATTACAACACAATTGTGGACAAAACACTACAAACCATTTCAAAATAGTCCACACGCTCCTAACTAGCCCTTTTCTTTCTCTCCAACCTTCTTTTCTTTCTAAGTGGGACGGATTTCACTTCGAATCCTACTAATAAGTTGAATCGGTGTTTGTACATCATTCCTTCACCAATATAAGTTTCTTATTGTCAACAACACCATAAAGCGTACCGAAATAGTCCACACGCTCCTAACTAGCCATTTTCTTTCTCTCCAACCTTCTTATCTTTCTAAGTGGGACGGATTTCATTTCGAATCCTACTAATAAGTTGAATCGGTGTTTGTATATCATTCCTTCTCCATTATAAGACTATTGTGGAGAAAACACTACAAACCACTTGAAAATAGTCCACACGCTCCTAACTAGCCCTTTTCTTTCTCTCCAACCTTCTTTTCTTTCTAAGTGGGACGGATTTTACTTCGAATCGTACTAATAAGTTGAATCGGTGTTTGTACATCATTCCTTCTCCATTGTAAGACTATTGTGGATAAAACACTACAAACCATTTCAAAATAGTCCACACGCTCCTAAGTAGCCCTTTTCTTTCTCTCCAACCTTCTTTTCTTTCTAAGTGGGACGGATTTCACTTCGAATCCTACTAATAAGTTGAATCGGTGTTTGTACATCATTCCTTCACCAATATAAGTTTCTTATTGTCAACAACACCATAAAGCGTACCGAAATAGTCCACACGCTCCTAACTAGCCCTTTTCTTTCTCTCCAACCTTCTTATCTTTCTAAGTGGGACGGATTTCATTTCGAATCCTACTAATAAGTTGAATCGGTGTTTGTATATCATTCCTTCTCCATTATAAGACTATTGTGGAGAAAACACTACAAACCACTTGAAAATAGTCCACACGCTCCTAACTAGCCCTTTTCTTTCTCTCCAACCTTCTTTTCTTTCTAAGTGGGACGGATTTTACTTCGAATCGTACTAATAAGTTGAATCGGTGTTTGTACATCATTCCTTCTCCATTGTAAGACTATTGTGGATAAAACACTACAAACCATTTCAAAATAGTCCACACGCTCCTAAGTAGCCCTTTTCTTTCTCTCCAACCTTCTTTTCTTTCTAAGTGGGACGGATTTCACTTCGAATCCTACTAATAAGTTGAATCGGTGTTTGTACATCATTCCTTCACCAATATAAGTTTCTTATTGTCAACAACACCATAAAGCGTACCGAAATAGTCCACACGCTCCTAACTAGCCCTTTTCTTTCTCTCCAACCTTCTTATCTTTCTAAGTGGGACGGATTTCACTTCGAATCCTACTAATAAGTTGAATCGGTGTTTGTACATCAATCCTTCTCCATTACAACACAATTGTGGACAAAACACTACAAACCATTTCAAAATAGTCCACACGCTCCTAACTAGCCCTTTTCTTTCTCTCCAACCTTCTTTTCTTTCTAAGTGGGACGGATTTCACTTCGAATCCTACTAATAAGTTGAATCGGTGTTTGTACATCATTCCTTCACCAATATAAGTTTCTTATTGTCAACAACACCATAAAGCGTACCGAAATAGTCCACACGCTCCTAACTAGCCATTTTCTTTCTCTCCAACCTTCTTATCTTTCTAAGTGGGACGGATTTCATTTCGAATCCTACTAATAAGTTGAATCGGTGTTTGTATATCATTCCTTCTCCATTATAAGACTATTGTGGAGAAAACACTACAAACCACTTGAAAATAGTCCACACGCTCCTAACTAGCCCTTTTCTTTCTCTCCAACCTTCTTTTCTTTCTAAGTGGGACGGATTTTACTTCGAATCGTACTAATAAGTTGAATCGCTGTTTGTACATCATTCCTTCTCCATTGTAAGACTATAGTGGATAAAACACTACAAACCATTTCAAAATAGTCCACACGCTCCTAACTAGCCCTTTTCTTTCTCTCCAACCTTCTTATCTTTCTAAGTGGGACGGATTTCATTTCGAATCCTACTAATAAGTTGAATCGGTGTTTGTATATCATTCCTTCTCCATTATAAGACTATTGTGGAGAAAACACTACAAACCACTTGAAAATAGTCCACACGCTCCTAACTAGCCCTTTTCTTTCTCTCCAACCTTCTTTTCTTTCTAAGTGGGACGGATTTTACTTCGAATCGTACTAATAAGTTGAATCGGTGTTTTTACATCATTCCTTCTCCATTGTAAGACTATTGTGGATAAAACACTACAAACCATTTCAAAATAGTCCACACGCTCCTAAGTAGCCCTTTTCTTTCTCTCCAACCATCTTTTCTTTCTAAGTGGGACGGATTTCACTTCGAATCCTACTAATAAGTTGAATCGGTGTTTGTACATCATTCCTTCACCAATATAAGTTTCTTATTGTCAACAACACCATAAAGCGTACCGAAATAGTCCACACGCTCCTAACTAGCCCTTTTCTTTCTCTCCAACCTTCTTATCTTTCTAAGTGGGACGGATTTCACTTCGAATCCTACTAATAACTTGAATCGGTGTTTGTACATCAATCCTTCTCCATTACAACACAATTGTGGACAAAACACTACAAACCATTTCAAAATAGTCCACACGCTCCTAACTAGCCCTTTTCTTTCTCTCCAACCTTCTTTTCTTTCTAAGTGGGACGGATTTCACTTCGAATCCTACTAATAAGTTGAATCGGTGTTTGTACATCATTCCTTCACCAATATAAGTTTCTTATTGTCAACAACACCATAAAGCGTACCGAAATAGTCCACACGCTCCTAACTAGCCCTTTTCTTTCTCTCCAACCTTCTTATCTTTCTAAGTGGGACGGATTTCATTTCGAATCCTACTAATAAGTTGAATCGGTGTTTGTATATCATTCCTTCTCCATTATAAGACTATTGTGGAGAAAACACTACAAACCACTTGAAAATAGTCCACACGCTCCTAACTAGCCCTTTTCTTTCTCTCCAACCTTCTTTTCTTTCTAAGTGGGACGGATTTTACTTCGAATCGTACTAATAAGTTGAATCGCTGTTTGTACATCATTCCTTCTCCATTGTAAGACTATTGTGGATAAAACACTACAAACCATTTCAAAATAGTCCACACGCTCCTAAGTAGCCCTTTTCTTTCTCTCCAACCTTCTGTTCTTTCTAAGTGGGACGGATTTCACTTCGAATCCTACTAATAAGTTGAATCGGTGTTTGTACATCATTCCTTCACCAATATAAGTTTCTTATTGTCAACAACACCATAAAGCGTACCGAAATAGTCCACACGCTCCTAACTAGCCCTTTTCTTTCTCTCCAACCTTCTTATCTTTCTAAGTGGGACGGATTTCATTTCGAATCCTACTAATAAGTTGAATCGGTGTTTGTATATCATTCCTTCTCCATTATAAGACTATTGTGGAGAAAACACTACAAACCACTTGAAAATAGTCCACACGCTCCTAACTAGCCCTTTTCTTTCTCTCCAACCTTCTTTTCTTTCTAAGTGGGACGGATTTTACTTCGAATCGTACTAATAAGTTGAATCGGTGTTTGTACATCATTCCTTCTCCATTGTAAGACTATTGTGGATAAAACACTACAAACCATTTCAAAATAGTCCACACGCTCCTAAGTAGCCCTTTTCTTTCTCTCCAACCTTCTTTTCTTTCTAAGTGGGACGGATTTCACTTCGAATCCTACTAATAAGTTGAATCGGTGTTTGTACATCATTCCTTCACCAATATAAGTTTCTTATTGTCAACAACACCATAAAGCGTACCGAAATAGTCCACACGCTCCTAACTAGCCCTTTTCTTTCTCTCCAACCTTCTTATCTTTCTAAGTGGGACGGATTTCATTTCGAATCCTACTAATAAGTTGAATCGGTGTTTGTATATCATTCCTTCTCCATTATAAGACTATTGTGGAGAAAACACTACAAACCACTTGAAAATAGTCCACACGCTCCTAACTAGCCCTTTTCTTTCTCTCCAACCTTCTTTTCTTTCTAAGTGGGACGGATTTTACTTCGAATCGTACTAATAAGTTGAATCGGTGTTTGTACATCATTCCTTCTCCATTGTAAGACTATTGTGGATAAAACACTACAAACCATTTCAAAATAGTCCACACGCTCCTAAGTAGCCCTTTTCTTTCTCTCCAACCTTCTTTTCTTTCTAAGTGGGACGGATTTCACTTCGAATCCTACTAATAAGTTGAATCGGTGTTTGTACATCATTCCTTCACCAATATAAGTTTCTTATTGTCAACAACACCATAAAGCGTACCGAAATAGTCCACACGCTCCTAACTAGCCCTTTTCTTTCTCTCCAACCTTCTTATCTTTCTAAGTGGGACGGATTTCACTTCGAATCCTACTAATAAGTTGAATCGGTGTTTGTACATCAATCCTTCTCCATTACAACACAATTGTGGACAAAACACTACAAACCATTTCAAAATAGTCCACACGCTCCTAACTAGCCCTTTTCTTTCTCTCCAACCTTCTTTTCTTTCTAAGTGGGACGGATTTCACTTCGAATCCTACTAATAAGTTGAATCGGTGTTTGTACATCATTCCTTCACCAATATAAGTTTCTTATTGTCAACAACACCATAAAGCGTACCGAAATAGTCCACACGCTCCTAACTAGCCATTTTCTTTCTCTCCAACCTTCTTATCTTTCTAAGTGGGACGGATTTCATTTCGAATCCTACTAATAAGTTGAATCGGTGTTTGTATATCATTCCTTCTCCATTATAAGACTATTGTGGAGAAAACACTACAAACCACTTGAAAATAGTCCACACGCTCCTAACTAGCCCTTTTCTTTCTCTCCAACCTTCTTTTCTTTCTAAGTGGGACGGATTTTACTTCGAATCGTACTAATAAGTTGAATCGCTGTTTGTACATCATTCCTTCTCCATTGTAAGACTATAGTGGATAAAACACTACAAACCATTTCAAAATAGTCCACACGCTCCTAACTAGCCCTTTTCTTTCTCTCCAACCTTCTTATCTTTCTAAGTGGGACGGATTTCATTTCGAATCCTACTAATAAGTTGAATCGGTGTTTGTATATCATTCCTTCTCCATTATAAGACTATTGTGGAGAAAACACTACAAACCACTTGAAAATAGTCCACACGCTCCTAACTAGCCCTTTTCTTTCTCTCCAACCTTCTTTTCTTTCTAAGTGGGACGGATTTTACTTCGAATCGTACTAATAAGTTGAATCGGTGTTTTTACATCATTCCTTCTCCATTGTAAGACTATTGTGGATAAAACACTACAAACCATTTCAAAATAGTCCACACGCTCCTAAGTAGCCCTTTTCTTTCTCTCCAACCATCTTTTCTTTCTAAGTGGGACGGATTTCACTTCGAATCCTACTAATAAGTTGAATCGGTGTTTGTACATCATTCCTTCACCAATATAAGTTTCTTATTGTCAACAACACCATAAAGCGTACCGAAATAGTCCACACGCTCCTAACTAGCCCTTTTCTTTCTCTCCAACCTTCTTATCTTTCTAAGTGGGACGGATTTCACTTCGAATCCTACTAATAACTTGAATCGGTGTTTGTACATCAATCCTTCTCCATTACAACACAATTGTGGACAAAACACTACAAACCATTTCAAAATAGTCCACACGCTCCTAACTAGCCCTTTTCTTTCTCTCCAACCTTCTTTTCTTTCTAAGTGGGACGGATTTCACTTCGAATCCTACTAATAAGTTGAATCGGTGTTTGTACATCATTCCTTCACCAATATAAGTTTCTTATTGTCAACAACACCATAAAGCGTACCGAAATAGTCCACACGCTCCTAACTAGCCCTTTTCTTTCTCTCCAACCTTCTTATCTTTCTAAGTGGGACGGATTTCATTTCGAATCCTACTAATAAGTTGAATCGGTGTTTGTATATCATTCCTTCTCCATTATAAGACTATTGTGGAGAAAACACTACAAACCACTTGAAAATAGTCCACACGCTCCTAACTAGCCCTTTTCTTTCTCTCCAACCTTCTTTTCTTTCTAAGTGGGACGGATTTTACTTCGAATCGTACTAATAAGTTGAATCGCTGTTTGTACATCATTCCTTCTCCATTGTAAGACTATTGTGGATAAAACACTACAAACCATTTCAAAATAGTCCACACGCTCCTAAGTAGCCCTTTTCTTTCTCTCCAACCTTCTGTTCTTTCTAAGTGGGACGGATTTCACTTCGAATCCTACTAATAAGTTGAATCGGTGTTTGTACATCATTCCTTCACCAATATAAGTTTCTTATTGTCAACAACACCATAAAGCGTACCGAAATAGTCCACACGCTCCTAACTAGCCCTTTTCTTTCTCTCCAACCTTCTTATCTTTCTAAGTGGGACGGATTTCATTTCGAATCCTACTAATAAGTTGAATCGGTGTTTGTATATCATTCCTTCTCCATTATAAGACTATTGTGGAGAAAACACTACAAACCACTTGAAAATAGTCCACACGCTCCTAACTAGCCCTTTTCTTTCTCTCCAACCTTCTTTTCTTTCTAAGTGGGACGGATTTTACTTCGAATCGTACTAATAAGTTGAATCGGTGTTTGTACATCATTCCTTCTCCATTGTAAGACTATTGTGGATAAAACACTACAAACCATTTCAAAATAGTCCACACGCTCCTAAGTAGCCCTTTTCTTTCTCTCCAACCATCTTTTCTTTCTAAGTGGGACGGATTTCACTTCGAATCCTACTAATAAGTTGAATCGGTGTTTGTACATCATTCCTTCACCAATATAAGTTTCTTATTGTCAACAACACCATAAAGCGTACCGAAATAGTCCACACGCTCCTAACTAGCCCTTTTCTTTCTCTCCAACCTTCTTATCTTTCTAAGTGGGACGGATTTCACTTCGAATCCTACTAATAACTTGAATCGGTGTTTGTACATCAATCCTTCTCCATTACAACACAATTGTGGACAAAACACTACAAACCATTTCAAAATAGTCCACACGCTCCTAACTAGCCCTTTTCTTTCTCTCCAACCTTCTTTTCTTTCTAAGTGGGACGGATTTCACTTCGAATCCTACTAATAAGTTGAATCGGTGTTTGTACATCATTCCTTCACCAATATAAGTTTCTTATTGTCAACAACACCATAAAGCGTACCGAAATAGTCCACACGCTCCTAACTAGCCCTTTTCTTTCTCTCCAACCTTCTTATCTTTCTAAGTGGGACGGATTTCATTTCGAATCCTACTAATAAGTTGAATCGGTGTTTGTATATCATTCCTTCTCCATTATAAGACTATTGTGGAGAAAACACTACAAACCACTTGAAAATAGTCCACACGCTCCTAACTAGCCCTTTTCTTTCTCTCCAACCTTCTTTTCTTTCTAAGTGGGACGGATTTTACTTCGAATCGTACTAATAAGTTGAATCGCTGTTTGTACATCATTCCTTCTCCATTGTAAGACTATTGTGGATAAAACACTACAAACCATTTCAAAATAGTCCACACGCTCCTAAGTAGCCCTTTTCTTTCTCTCCAACCTTCTGTTCTTTCTAAGTGGGACGGATTTCACTTCGAATCCTACTAATAAGTTGAATCGGTGTTTGTACATCATTCCTTCACCAATATAAGTTTCTTATTGTCAACAACACCATAAAGCGTACCGAAATAGTCCACACGCTCCTAACTAGCCCTTTTCTTTCTCTCCAACCTTCTTATCTTTCTAAGTGGGACGGATTTCATTTCGAATCCTACTAATAAGTTGAATCGGTGTTTGTATATCATTCCTTCTCCATTATAAGACTATTGTGGAGAAAACACTACAAACCACTTGAAAATAGTCCACACGCTCCTAACTAGCCCTTTTCTTTCTCTCCAACCTTCTTTTCTTTCTAAGTGGGACGGATTTTACTTCGAATCGTACTAATAAGTTGAATCGGTGTTTGTACATCATTCCTTCTCCATTGTAAGACTATTGTGGATAAAACACTACAAACCATTTCAAAATAGTCCACACGCTCCTAAGTAGCCCTTTTCTTTCTCTCCAACCTTCTTTTCTTTCTAAGTGGGACGGATTTCACTTCGAATCCTACTAATAAGTTGAATCGGTGTTTGTACATCATTCCTTCACCAATATAAGTTTCTTATTGTCAACAACACCATAAAGCGTACCGAAATAGTCCACACGCTCCTAACTAGCCCTTTTCTTTCTCTCCAACCTTCTTATCTTTCTAAGTGGGACGGATTTCACTTCGAATCCTACTAATAAGTTGAATCGGTGTTTGTACATCAATCCTTCTCCATTACAACACAATTGTGGACAAAACACTACAAACCATTTCAAAATAGTCCACACGCTCCTAACTAGCCCTTTTCTTTCTCTCCAACCTTCTTTTCTTTCTAAGTGGGACGGATTTCACTTCGAATCCTACTAATAAGTTGAATCGGTGTTTGTACATCATTCCTTCACCAATATAAGTTTCTTATTGTCAACAACACCATAAAGCGTACCGAAATAGTCCACACGCTCCTAACTAGCCCTTTTCTTTCTCTCCAACCTTCTTGTCTTTCTAAGTGGGACGAATTTCATTTCGAATCCTACTAATAAGTTGAATCGGTGTTTGTATATCATTCCTTCTCCATTATAAGACTATTGTGGTGAAAACACTACAAACCACTTGAAAATAGTCCACACGCTCCTAACTAGCCCTTTTCTTTCTCTCCAACCTTCTTTTCTTTCTAAGTGGGACGGATTTTACTTCGAATCGTACTAATAAGTTGAATCGGTGTTTGTACATCATTCCTTCTCCATTGTAAGACTATTGTGGATAAAACACTACAAACCATTTCAAAATAGTCCACACGCTCCTAAGTAGCCCTTTTCTTTCTCTCCAACCTTCTTTTCTTTCTAAGTGGGACGGATTTCACTTCGAATCCTACTAATAAGTTGAATCGGTGTTTGTACATCATTCCTTCACCAATATAAGTTTCTTATTGTCAACAACACCATAAAGCGTACCGAAATAGTCCACACGCTCCTAACTAGCCCTTTTCTTTCTCTCCAACCTTCTTATCTTTCTAAGTGGGACGGATTTCACTTCGAATCCTACTAATAACTTGAATCGGTGTTTGTACATCAATCCTTCTCCATTACAACACAATTGTGGACAAAACACTACAAACCATTTCAAAATAGTCCACACGCTCCTAACTAGCCCTTTTCTTTCTCTCCAACCTTCTTTTCTTTCTAAGTGGGACGGATTTCACTTCGAATCCTACTAATAAGTTGAATCGGTGTTTGTACATCATTCCTTCACCAATATAAGTTTCTTATTGTCAACAACACCATAAAGCGTACCGAAATAGTCCACACGCTCCTAACTAGCCCTTTTCTTTCTCTCCAACCTTCTTATCTTTCTAAGTGGGACGGATTTCATTTCGAATCCTACTAATAAGTTGAATCGGTGTTTGTATATCATTCCTTCTCCATTATAAGACTATTGTGGAGAAAACACTACAAACCACTTGAAAATAGTCCACACGCTCCTAACTAGCCCTTTTCTTTCTCTCCAACCTTCTTTTCTTTCTAAGTGGGACGGATTTTACTTCGAATCGTACTAATAAGTTGAATCGGTGTTTGTACATCATTCCTTCTCCATTGTAAGACTATTGTGGATAAAACACTACAAACCATTTCAAAATAGTCCACACGCTCCTAAGTAGCCCTTTTCTTTCTCTCCAACCTTCTTTTCTTTCTAAGTGGGACGGATTTCACTTCGAATCCTACTAATAAGTTGAATCGGTGTTTGTACATCATTCCTTCACCAATATAAGTTTCTTATTGTCAACAACACCATAAAGCGTACCGAAATAGTCCACACGCTCCTAACTAGCCCTTTTCTTTCTCTCCAACCTTCTTATCTTTCTAAGTGGGACGGATTTCATTTCGAATCCTACTAATAAGTTGAATCGGTGTTTGTATATCATTCCTTCTCCATTATAAGACTATTGTGGAGAAAACACTACAAACCACTTGAAAATAGTCCACACGCTCCTAACTAGCCCTTTTCTTTCTCTCCAACCTTCTTTTCTTTCTAAGTGGGACGGATTTTACTTCGAATCGTACTAATAAGTTGAATCGGTGTTTGTACATCATTCCTTCTCCATTGTAAGACTATTGTGGATAAAACACTACAAACCATTTCAAAATAGTCCACACGCTCCTAAGTAGCCCTTTTCTTTCTCTCCAACCTTCTTTTCTTTCTAAGTGGGACGGATTTCACTTCGAATCCTACTAATAAGTTGAATCGGTGTTTGTACATCATTCCTTCACCAATATAAGTTTCTTATTGTCAACAACACCATAAAGCGTACCGAAATAGTCCACACGCTCCTAACTAGCCCTTTTCTTTCTCTCCAACCTTCTTATCTTTCTAAGTGGGACGGATTTCACTTCGAATCCTACTAATAAGTTGAATCGGTGTTTGTACATCAATCCTTCTCCATTACAACACAATTGTGGACAAAACACTACAAACCATTTCAAAATAGTCCACACGCTCCTAACTAGCCCTTTTCTTTCTCTCCAACCTTCTTTTCTTTCTAAGTGGGACGGATTTCACTTCGAATCCTACTAATAAGTTGAATCGGTGTTTGTACATCATTCCTTCACCAATATAAGTTTCTTATTGTCAACAACACCATAAAGCGTACCGAAATAGTCCACACGCTCCTAACTAGCCATTTTCTTTCTCTCCAACCTTCTTATCTTTCTAAGTGGGACGGATTTCATTTCGAATCCTACTAATAAGTTGAATCGGTGTTTGTATATCATTCCTTCTCCATTATAAGACTATTGTGGAGAAAACACTACAAACCACTTGAAAATAGTCCACACGCTCCTAACTAGCCCTTTTCTTTCTCTCCAACCTTCTTTTCTTTCTAAGTGGGACGGATTTTACTTCGAATCGTACTAATAAGTTGAATCGGTGTTTGTACATCATTCCTTCTCCATTGTAAGACTATTGTGGATAAAACACTACAAACCATTTCAAAATAGTCCACACGCTCCTAAGTAGCCCTTTTCTTTCTCTCCAACCTTCTTTTCTTTCTAAGTGGGACGGATTTCACTTCGAATCCTACTAATAAGTTGAATCGGTGTTTGTACATCATTCCTTCACCAATATAAGTTTCTTATTGTCAACAACACCATAAAGCGTACCGAAATAGTCCACACGCTCCTAACTAGCCCTTTTCTTTCTCTCCAACCTTCTTATCTTTCTAAGTGGGACGGATTTCACTTCGAATCCTACTAATAAGTTGAATCGGTGTTTGTACATCAATCCTTCTCCATTACAACACAATTGTGGACAAAACACTACAAACCATTTCAAAATAGTCCACACGCTCCTAACTAGACCTTTTCTTTCTCTCCAACCTTCTTATCTTTCTAAGTGGGACGGATTTCATTTCGAATCCTACTAATAAGTTGAATCGGTGTTTGTATATCATTCCTTCTCCATTATAAGACTATTGTGGAGAAAACACTACAAACCACTTGAAAATAGTCCACACGCTCCTAACTAGCCCTTTTCTTTCTCTCCAACCTTCTTTTCTTTCTAAGTGGGACGGATTTTACTTCGAATCGTACTAATAAGTTGAATCGGTGTTTTTACATCATTCCTTCTCCATTGTAAGACTATTGTGGATAAAACACTACAAACCATTTCAAAATAGTCCACACGCTCCTAAGTAGCCCTTTTCTTTCTCTCCAACCTTCTTTTCTTTCTAAGTGGGACGGATTTCACTTCGAATCCTACTAATAAGTTGAATCGGTGTTTGTACATCATTCCTTCACCAATATAAGTTTCTTATTGTCAACAACACCATAAAGCGTACCGAAATAGTCCACACGCTCCTAACTAGCCCTTTTCTTTCTCTCCAACCTTCTTTTCTTTCTAAGTGGGACGGATTTCACTTCGAATCCTACTAATAAGTTGAATCGGTGTTTGTACATCATTCCTTCACCAATATAAGTTTCTTATTGTCAACAACACCATAAAGCGTACCGAAATAGTCCACACGCTCCTAACTAGCCCTTTTCTTTCTCTCCAACCTTCTTATCTTTCTAAGTGGGACGGATTTCATTTCGAATCCTACTAATAAGTTGAATCGGTGTTTGTATATCATTCCTTCTCCATTATAAGACTATTGTGGAGAAAACACTACAAACCACTTGAAAATAGTCCACACGCTCCTAACTAGCCCTTTTCTTTCTCTCCAACCTTCTTTTCTTTCTAAGTGGGACGGATTTTACTTCGAATCGTACTAATAAGTTGAATCGGTGTTTGTACATCATTCCTTCTCCATTGTAAGACTATTGTGGATAAAACACTACAAACCATTTCAAAATAGTCCACACGCTCCTAAGTAGCCCTTTTCTTTCTCTCCAACCTTCTTTTCTTTCTAAGTGGGACGGATTTCACTTCGAATCCTACTAATAAGTTGAATCGGTGTTTGTACATCATTCCTTCACCAATATAAGTTTCTTATTGTCAACAACACCATAAAGCGTACCGAAATAGTCCACACGCTCCTAACTAGCCCTTTTCTTTCTCTCGAACCTTCTTATCTTTCTAAGTGGGACGGATTTCACTTCGAATCCTACTAATAAGTTGAATCGGTGTTTGTACATCAATCCTTCTCCATTACAACACAATTGTGGACAAAACACTACAAACCATTTCAAAATAGTCCACACGCTCCTAACTAGCCCTTTTCTTTCTCTCCAACCTTCTTATCTGTCTAAGTGGGACGGATTTCATTTCGAATCCTACTAATAAGTTGAATCGGTGTTTGTATATCATTCCTTCTCCATTATAAGACTATTGTGGAGAAAACACTACAAACCACTTGAAAATAGTCCACACGCTCCTAACTAGCCCTTTTCTTTCTCTCCAACCTTCTTTTCTTTCTAAGTGGGACGGATTTTACTTCGAATCGTACTAATAAGTTGAATCGGTGTTTTTACATCATTCCTTCTCCATTGTAAGACTATTGTGGATAAAACACTACAAACCATTTCAAAATAGTCCACACGCTCCTAAGTAGCCCTTTTCTTTCTCTCCAACCTTCTTTTCTTTCTAAGTGGGACGGATTTCACTTCGAATCCTACTAATAAGTTGAATCGGTGTTTGTACATCATTCCTTCACCAATATAAGTTTCTTATTGTCAACAACACCATAAAGCGTACCGAAATAGTCCACACGCTCCTAACTAGCCCTTTTCTTTCTCTCCAACCTTCTTTTCTTTCTAAGTGGGACGGATTTCACTTCGAATCCTACTAATAAGTTGAATCGGTGTTTGTACATCATTCCTTCACCAATATAAGTTTCTTATTGTCAACAACACCATAAAGCGTACCGAAATAGTCCACACGCTCCTAACTAGCCCTTTTCTTTCTCTCCAACCTTCTTATCTTTCTAAGTGGGACGGATTTCATTTCGAATCCTACTAATAAGTTGAATCGGTGTTTGTATATCATTCCTTCTCCATTATAAGACTATTGTGGAGAAAACACTACAAACCACTTGAAAATAGTCCACACGCTCCTAACTAGCCCTTTTCTTTCTCTCCAACCTTCTTTTCTTTCTAAGTGGGACGGATTTTACTTCGAATCGTACTAATAAGTTGAATCGGTGTTTGTACATCATTCCTTCTCCATTGTAAGACTATTGTGGATAAAACACTACAAACCATTTCAAAATAGTCCACACGCTCCTAAGTAGCCCTTTTCTTTCTCTCCAACTTTCTTTTCTTTCTAAGTGGGACGGATTTCACTTCGAATCCTACTAATAAGTTGAATCGGTGTTTGTACATCATTCCTTCACCAATATAAGTTTCTTATTGTCAACAACACCATAAAGCGTACCGAAATAGTCCACACGCTCCTAACTAGCCCTTTTCTTTCTCTCCAACCTTCTTATCTTTCTAAGTGGGACGGATTTCACTTCGAATCCTACTAATAAGTTGAATCGGTGTTTGTACATCAATCCTTCTCCATTACAACACAATTGTGGACAAAACACTACAAACCATTTCAAAATAGTCCACACGCTCCTAACTAGCCCTTTTCTTTCTCTCCAACCTTCTTTTCTTTCTAAGTGGGACGGATTTCACTTCGAATCCTACTAATAAGTTGAATCGGTGTTTGTACATCATTCCTTCACCAATATAAGTTTCTTATTGTCAACAACACCATAAAGCGTACCGAAATAGTCCACACGCTCCTAACTAGCCCTTTTCTTTCTCTCCAACCTTCTTATCTTTCTAAGTGGGACGGATTTCACTTCGAATCCTACTAATAAGTTGAATCGGTGTTTGTACATCAATCCTTCTCCATTACAACACAATTGTGGACAAAACACTACAAACCATTTCAAAATAGTCCACACGCTCCTAACTAGCCCTTTTCTTTCTCTCCAACCTTCTTTTCTTTCTAAGTGGGACGGATTTCACTTCGAATCCTACTAATAAGTTGAATCGGTGTTTGTACATCATTCCTTCACCAATATAAGTTTCTTATTGTCAACAACACCATAAAGCGTACCGAAATAGTCCACACGCTCCTAACTAGCCCTTTTCTTTCTCTCCAACCTTCTTATCTTTCTAAGTGGGACGGATTTCATTTCGAATCCTACTAATAAGTTGAATCGGTGTTTGTATATCACTCCTTCTCCATTATAAGACTATTGTGGAGAAAACACTACAAACCACTTGAAAATAGTCCACACGCTCCTAACTAGCCCTTTTCTTTCTCTCCAACCTTCTTTTCTTTCTAAGTGGGACGGATTTTACTTCGAATCGTACTAATAAGTTGAATCGGTGTTTGTACATCATTCCTTCTCCATTGTAAGACTATTGTGGATAAAACACTACAAACCATTTCAAAATAGTCCACACGCTCCTAAGTAGCCCTTTTCTTTCTCTCCAACCTTCTTTTCTTTCTAAGTGGGACGGATTTCACTTCGAATCCTACTAATAAGTTGAATCGGTGTTTGTACATCATTCCTTCACCAATATAAGTTTCTTATTGTCAACAACACCATAAAGCGTACCGAAATAGTCCACACGCTCCTAACTAGCCCTTTTCTTTCTCTCCAACCTTCTTATCTTTCTAAGTGGGACGGATTTCACTTCGAATCCTACTAATAAGTTGAATCGGTGTTTGTACATCAATCCTTCTCCATTACAACACAATTGTGGACAAAACACTACAAACCATTTCAAAATAGTCCACACGCTCCTAACTAGCCCTTTTCTTTCTCTCCAACCTTCTTTTCTTTCTAAGTGGGACGGATTTCACTTCGAATCCTACTAATAAGTTGAATCGGTGTTTGTACATCATTCCTTCACCAATATAAGTTTCTTATTGTCAACAACACCATAAAGCGTACCGAAATAGTCCACACGCTCCTAACTAGCCCTTTTCTTTCTCTCCAACCTTCTTATCTTTCTAAGTGGGACGGATTTCACTTCGAATCCTACTAATAAGTTGAATCGGTGTTTGTACATCAATCCTTCTCCATTACAACACAATTGTGGACAAAACACTACAAACCATTTCAAAATAGTCCACACGCTCCTAACTAGCCCTTTTCTTTCTCTCCAACCTTCTTTTCTTTCTAAGTGGGACGGATTTCACTTCGAATCCTACTAATAAGTTGAATCGGTGTTTGTACATCATTCCTTCACCAATATAAGTTTCTTATTGTCAACAACACCATAAAGCGTACCGAAATAGTCCACACGCTCCTAACTAGCCCTTTTCTTTCTCTCCAACCTTCTTATCTTTCTAAGTGGGACGGATTTCACTTCGAATCCTACTAATAAGTTGAATCGGTGTTTGTACATCAATCCTTCTCCATTACAACACAATTGTGGACAAAACACTACAAACCATTTCGAAATATTCCACACGCTCCTAACTAGCCCTTTTCTTTCTCTCCAACCTTCTTATCTTTCTAAGTGGGACGGATTTCATTTCGAATCCTACTAATAAGTTGAATCGGTGTTTGTATATCATTCCTTCTCCATTATAAGACTATTGTGGAGAAAACACTACAAACCACTTGAAAATAGTCCACACGCTCCTAACTAGCCCTTTTCTTTCTCTCCAACCTTCTTTTCTTTCTAAGTGGGACGGATTTTACTTCGAATCGTACTAATAAGTTGAATCGGTGTTTGTACATCATTCCTTCTCCATTGTAAGACTATTGTGGATAAAACACAACAAACCATTTCAAAATAGTCCACACGCTCCTAAGTAGCCCTTTTCTTTCTCTCCAACCTTCTTTTCTTTCTAAGTGGGACGGATTTCACTTCGAATCCTACTAATAAGTTGAATCGGTGTTTGTACATCAATCCTTCTCCATTACAACACAATTGTGGACAAAACACTACAAACCATTTCAAAATAGTCCACACGCTCCTAACTAGCCCTTTTCTTTCTCTCCAACCATCTTTTCTTTCTAAGTGGGACGGATTTCACTTCGAATCCTACTAATAAGTTGAATCGGTGTTTGTACATCATTCCTTCACCAATATAAGTTTCTTATTGTCAACAACACCATAAAGCGTACCGAAATAGTCCACACGCTCCTAACTAGCCCTTTTCTTTCTCTCCAACCTTCTTATCTTTCTAAGTGGGACGGATTTCATTTCGAATCCTACTAATAAGTCGAATCGGTGTTTGTATATCATTCCTTCTCCATTATAAGACTATTGTGGAGAAAACACTACAAACCACTTGAAAATAGTCCACACGCTCCTAACTAGCCCTTTTCTTTCTCTCCAACCTTCTTTTCTTTCTAAGTGGGACGGATTTTACTTCGAATCGTACTAATAAGTTGAATCGGTGTTTGTACATCATTCCTTCTCCATTGTAAGACTATTGTGGATAAAACACTACAAACCATTTCAAAATAGTCCACACGCTCCTAAGTAGCCCTTTTCTTTCTCTCCAACCTTCTTTTCTTTCTAAGTGGGACGGATTTCACTTCGAATCCTACTAATAAGTTGAATCGGTGTTTGTACATCATTCCTTCACCAATATAAGTTTCTTATTGTCAACAACACCATAAAGCGTACCGAAATAGTCCACACGCTCCTAACTAGCCCTTTTCTTTCTCTCCAACCTTCTTATCTTTCTAAGTGGGACGGATTTCACTTCGAATCCTACTAATAAGTTGAATCGGTGTTTGTACATCAATCCTTCTCCATTACAACACAATTGTGGACAAAACACTACAAACCATTTCAAAATAGTCCACACGCTCCTAACTAGCCCTTTTCTTTCTCTCCAACCTTCTTTTCTTTCTAAGTGGGACGGATTTCACTTCGAATCCTACTAATAAGTTGAATCGGTGTTTGTACATCATTCCTTCACCAATATAAGTTTCTTATTGTCAACAACACCATAAAGCGTACCGAAATAGTCCACACGCTCCTAACTAGCCCTTTTCTTTCTCTCCAACCTTCTTATCTTTCTAAGTGGGACGGATTTCACTTCGAATCCTACTAATAAGTTGAATCGGTGTTTGTACATCAATCCTTCTCCATTACAACACAATTGTGGACAAAACACTACAAACCATTTCAAAATAGTCCACACGCTCCTAACTAGCCCTTTTCTTTCTCTCCAACCTTCTTTTCTTTCTAAGTGGGACGGATTTCACTTCGAATCCTACTAATAAGTTGAATCGGTGTTTGTACATCATTCCTTCACCAATATAAGTTTCTTATTGTCAACAACACCATAAAGCGTACCGAAATAGTCCACACGCTCCTAACTAGCCATTTTCTTTCTCTCCAACCTTCTTATCTTTCTAAGTGGGACGGATTTCATTTCGAATCCTACTAATAAGTTGAATCGGTGTTTGTATATCATTCCTTCTCCATTATAAGACTATTGTGGAGAAAACACTACAAACCACTTGAAAATAGTCCACACGCTCCTAACTAGCCCTTTTCTTTCTCTCCAACCTTCTTTTCTTTCTAAGTGGGACGGATTTTACTTCGAATCGTACTAATAAGTTGAATCGGTGTTTGTACATCATTCCTTCTCCATTGTAAGACTATTGTGGATAAAACACTACAAACCATTTCAAAATAGTCCACACGCTCCTAAGTAGCCCTTTTCTTTCTCTCCAACCTTCTTTTCTTTCTAAGTGGGACGGATTTCACTTCGAATCCTACTAATAAGTTGAATCGGTGTTTGTACATCATTCCTTCACCAATATAAGTTTCTTATTGTCAACAACACCATAAAGCGTACCGAAATAGTCCACACGCTCCTAACTAGCCCTTTTCTTTCTCTCCAACCTTCTTATCTTTCTAAGTGGGACGGATTTCATTTCGAATCCTACTAATAAGTTGAATCGGTGTTTGTATATCATTCCTTCTCCATTATAAGACTATTGTGGAGAAAACACTACAAACCACTTGAAAATAGTCCACACGCTCCTAACTAGCCCTTTTCTTTCTCTCCAACCTTCTTTTCTTTCTAAGTGGGACGGATTTTACTTCGAATCGTACTAATAAGTTGAATCGGTGTTTGTACATCATTCCTTCTCCATTGTAAGACTATTGTGGATAAAACACTACAAACCATTTCAAAATAGTCCACACGCTCCTATGTAGCCCTTTTCTTTCTCTCCAACCTTCTTTTCTTTCTAAGTGGGACGGATTTCACTTCGAATCCTACTAATAAGTTGAATCGGTGTTTGTACATCATTCCTTCACCAATATAAGTTTCTTATTGTCAACAACACCATAAAGCGTACCGAAATAGTCCACACGCTCCTAACTAGCCCTTTTCTTTCTCTCCAACCTTCTTATCTTTCTAAGTGGGACGGATTTCACTTCGAATCCTACTAATAAGTTGAATCGGTGTTTGTACATCAATCCTTCTCCATTACAACACAATTGTGGACAAAACACTACAAACCATTTCAAAATAGTCCACACGCTCCTAACTAGCCCTTTTCTTTCTCTCCAACCTTCTTATCTTTCTAAGTGGGACGGATTTCATTTCGAATCCTACTAATAAGTTGAATCGGTGTTTGTATATCATTCCTTCTCCATTATAAGACTATTGTGGAGAAAACACTACAAACCACTTGAAAATAGTCCACACGCTCCTAACTAGCCCTTTTCTTTCTCTCCAACCTTCTTTTCTTTCTAAGTGGGACGGATTTTACTTCGAATCGTACTAATAAGTTGAATCGGTGTTTTTACATCATTCCTTCTCCATTGTAAGACTATTGTGGATAAAACACTACAAACCATTTCAAAATAGTCCACATGCTCCTAAGTAGCCCTTTTCTTTCTCTCCAACCTTCTTTTCTTTCTAAGTGGGACGGATTTCACTTCGAATCCTACTAATAAGTTGAATCGGTGTTTGTACATCATTCCTTCACCAATATAAGTTTCTTATTGTCAACAACACCATAAAGCGTACCGAAATAGTCCACACGCTCCTAACTAGCCCTTTTCTTTCTCTCCAACCTTCTTATCTTTCTAAGTGGGACGGATTTCACTTCGAATCCTACTAATAAGTTGAATCGGTGTTTGTACATCAATCCTTCTCCATTACAACACAATTGTGGACAAAACACTACAAACCATTTCAAAATAGTCCACACGCTCCTAACTAGCCCTTTTCTTTCTCTCCAACCTTCTTTTCTTTCTAAGTGGGACGGATTTCACTTCGAATCCTACTAATAAGTTGAATCGGTGTTTGTACATCTTTCCTTCACCAATATAAGTTTCTTATTGTCAACAACACCATAAAGCGTACCGAAATAGTCCACACGCTCCTAACTAGCCCTTTTCTTTCTCTCCAACCTTCTTATCTTTCTAAGTGGGACGGATTTCATTTCGAATCCTACTAATAAGTTGAATCGGTGTTTGTATATCATTCCTTCTCCATTATAAGACTATTGTGGAGAAAACACTACAAACCACTTGAAAATAGTCCACACGCTCCTAACTAGCCCTTTTCTTTCTCTCCAACCTTCTTTTCTTTCTAAGTGGGACGGATTTTACTTCGAATCGTACTAATAAGTTGAATCGGTGTTTGTACATCATTCCTTCTCCATTGTAAGACTATTGTGGATAAAACACTACAAACCATTTCAAAATAGTCCACACGCTCCTAAGTAGCCCTTTTCTTTGTCTCCAACCTTCTTTTCTTTCTAAGTGGGACGGATTTCACTTCGAATCCTACTAATAAGTTGAATCGGTGTTTGTACATCATTCCTTCACCAATATAAGTTTCTTATTGTCAACAACACCATAAAGCGTACCGAAATAGTCCACACGCTCCTAACTAGCCCTTTTCTTTCTCTCCAACCTTCTTATCTTTCTAAGTGGGACGGATTTCACTTCGAATCCTACTAATAAGTTGAATCGGTGTTTGTACATCAATCCTTCTCCATTACAACACAATTGTGGACAAAACACTACAAACCATTTCGAAATAGTCCACACGCTCCTAACTAGCCCTTTTCTTTCTCTCCAACCTTCTTATCTTTCTAAGTGGGACGGATTTCATTTCGAATCCTACTAATAAGTTGAATCGGTGTTTGTATATCATTCCTTCTCCATTATAAGACTATTGTGGAGAAAACACTACAAACCACTTGAAAATAGTCCACACGCTCCTAACTAGCCCTTTTCTTTCTCTCCAACCTTCTTTTCTTTCTAAGTGGGACGGATTTTACTTCGAATCGTACTAATAAGTTGAATCGGTGTTTGTACATCATTCCTTCTCCATTGTAAGACTATTGTGGATAAAACACAACAAACCATTTCAAAATAGTCCACACGCTCCTAAGTAGCCCTTTTCTTTCTCTCCAACCTTCTTTTCTTTCTAAGTGGGACGGATTTCACTTCGAATCCTACTAATAAGTTGAATCGGTGTTTGTACATCAATCCTTCTCCATTACAACACAATTGTGGATAAAACACTACAAACCATTTCAAAATAGTCCACACGCTCCTAAGTAGCCCTTTTCTTTCTCTCCAACCTTCTTTTCTTTCTAAGTGGGACGGATTTCACTTCGAATCCTACTAATAAGTTGAATCGGTGTTTGTACATCATTCCTTCACCAATATAAGTTTCTTATTGTCAACAACACCATAAAGCGTACCGAAATAGTCCACACGCTCCTAACTAGCCCTTTTCTTTCTCTCCAACCTTCTTATCTTTCTAAGTGGGACGGATTTCACTTCGAATCCTACTAATAAGTTGAATCGGTGTTTGTACATCAATCCTTCTCCATTACAACACAATTGTGGACAAAACACTACAAACCATTTCAAAATAGTCCACACGCTCCTAACTAGCCCTTTTCTTTCTCTCCAACCTTCTTTTCTTTCTAAGTGGGACGGATTTCACTTCGAATCCTACTAATAAGTTGAATCGGTGTTTGTACATCTTTCCTTCACCAATATAAGTTTCTTATTGTCAACAACACCATAAAGCGTACCGAAATAGTCCACACGCTCCTAACTAGCCCTTTTCTTTCTCTCCAACCTTCTTATCTTTCTAAGTGGGACGGATTTCATTTCGAATCCTACTAATAAGTTGAATCGGTGTTTGTATATCATTCCTTCTCCATTATAAGACTATTGTGGAGAAAACACTACAAACCACTTGAAAATAGTCCACACGCTCCTAACTAGCCCTTTTCTTTCTCTCCAACCTTCTTTTCTTTCTAAGTGGGACGGATTTTACTTCGAATCGTACTAATAAGTTGAATCGGTGTTTGTACATCATTCCTTCTCCATTGTAAGACTATTGTGGATAAAACACTACAAACCATTTCAAAATAGTCCACACGCTCCTAAGTAGCCCTTTTCTTTGTCTCCAACCTTCTTTTCTTTCTAAGTGGGACGGATTTCACTTCGAATCCTACTAATAAGTTGAATCGGTGTTTGTACATCATTCCTTCACCAATATAAGTTTCTTATTGTCAACAACACCATAAAGCGTACCGAAATAGTCCACACGCTCCTAACTAGCCCTTTTCTTTCTCTCCAACCTTCTTATCTTTCTAAGTGGGACGGATTTCACTTCGAATCCTACTAATAAGTTGAATCGGTGTTTGTACATCAATCCTTCTCCATTACAACACAATTGTGGACAAAACACTACAAACCATTTCGAAATAGTCCACACGCTCCTAACTAGCCCTTTTCTTTCTCTCCAACCTTCTTATCTTTCTAAGTGGGACGGATTTCATTTCGAATCCTACTAATAAGTTGAATCGGTGTTTGTATATCATTCCTTCTCCATTATAAGACTATTGTGGAGAAAACACTACAAACCACTTGAAAATAGTCCACACGCTCCTAACTAGCCCTTTTCTTTCTCTCCAACCTTCTTTTCTTTCTAAGTGGGACGGATTTTACTTCGAATCGTACTAATAAGTTGAATCGGTGTTTGTACATCATTCCTTCTCCATTGTAAGACTATTGTGGATAAAACACAACAAACCATTTCAAAATAGTCCACACGCTCCTAAGTAGCCCTTTTCTTTCTCTCCAACCTTCTTTTCTTTCTAAGTGGGACGGATTTCACTTCGAATCCTACTAATAAGTTGAATCGGTGTTTGTACATCAATCCTTCTCCATTACAACACAATTGTGGATAAAACACTACAAACCATTTCAAAATAGTCCACACGCTCCTAAGTAGCCCTTTTCTTTCTCTCCAACCTTCTTTTCTTTCTAAGTGGGACGGATTTTACTTCGAATCGTACTAATAAGTTGAATCGGTGTTTGTACATCATTCCTTCACCAATATAAGTTTCTTATTGTCAACAACACCATAAAGCGTACCGAAATAGTCCACACGCTCCTAACTAGCCCTTTTCTTTCTCTCCAACCTTCTTATCTTTCTAAGTGGGACGGATTTCACTTCGAATCCTACTAATAAGTTGAATCGGTGTTTGTACATCAATCCTTCTCCATTACAACACAATTGTGGACAAAACACTACAAACCATTTCGAAATAGTCCACACGCTCCTAACTAGCCCTTTTCTTTCTCTCCAACCTTCTTATCTTTCTAAGTGGGACGGATTTCATTTCGAATCCTACTAATAAGTTGAATCGGTGTTTGTATATCATTCCTTCTCCATTATAAGACTATTGTGGAGAAAACACTACAAACCACTTGAAAATAGTCCACACGCTCCTAACTAGCCCTTTTCTTTCTCTCCAACCTTCTTTTCTTTCTAAGTGGGACGGATTTTACTTCGAATCGTACTAATAAGTTGAATCGGTGTTTGTACATCATTCCTTCTCCATTGTAAGACTATTGTGGATAAAACACAACAAACCATTTCAAAATAGTCCACACGCTCCTAAGTAGCCCTTTTCTTTCTCTCCAACCTTCTTTTCTTTCTAAGTGGGACGGATTTCACTTCGAATCCTACTAATAAGTTGAATCGGTGTTTGTACATCAATCCTTCTCCATTACAACACAATTGTGGATAAAACACTACAAACCATTTCAAAATAGTCCACACGCTCCTAAGTAGCCCTTTTCTTTCTCTCCAACCTTCTTTTCTTTCTAAGTGGGACGGATTTCACTTCGAATCCTACTAATAAGTTGAATCGGTGTTTGTACATCATTCCTTCACCAATATAAGTTTCTTATTGTCAACAACACCATAAAGCGTACCGAAATAGTCCACACGCTCCTAACTAGCCCTTTTCTTTCTCTCCAACCTTCTTATCTTTCTAAGTGGGACGGATTTCACTTCGAATCCTACTAATAAGTTGAATCGGTGTTTGTACATCAATCCTTCTCCATTACAACACAATTGTGGACAAAACACTACAAACCATTTCAAAATAGTCCACACGCTCCTAACTAGCCCTTTTCTTTCTCTCCAACCTTCTTTTCTTTCTAAGTGGGACGGATTTCACTTCGAATCCTACTAATAAGTTGAATCGGTGTTTGTACATCTTTCCTTCACCAATATAAGTTTCTTATTGTCAACAACACCATAAAGCGTACCGAAATAGTCCACACGCTCCTAACTAGCCCTTTTCTTTCTCTCCAACCTTCTTATCTTTCTAAGTGGGACGGATTTCATTTCGAATCCTACTAATAAGTTGAATCGGTGTTTGTATATCATTCCTTCTCCATTATAAGACTATTGTGGAGAAAACACTACAAACCACTTGAAAATAGTCCACACGCTCCTAACTAGCCCTTTTCTTTCTCTCCAACCTTCTTTTCTTTCTAAGTGGGACGGATTTTACTTCGAATCGTACTAATAAGTTGAATCGGTGTTTGTACATCATTCCTTCTCCATTGTAAGACTATTGTGGATAAAACACTACAAACCATTTCAAAATAGTCCACACGCTCCTAAGTAGCCCTTTTCTTTGTCTCCAACCTTCTTTTCTTTCTAAGTGGGACGGATTTCACTTCGAATCCTACTAATAAGTTGAATCGGTGTTTGTACATCATTCCTTCACCAATATAAGTTTCTTATTGTCAACAACACCATAAAGCGTACCGAAATAGTCCACACGCTCCTAACTAGCCCTTTTCTTTCTCTCCAACCTTCTTATCTTTCTAAGTGGGACGGATTTCACTTCGAATCCTACTAATAAGTTGAATCGGTGTTTGTACATCAATCCTTCTCCATTACAACACAATTGTGGACAAAACACTACAAACCATTTCGAAATAGTCCACACGCTCCTAACTAGCCCTTTTCTTTCTCTCCAACCTTCTTATCTTTCTAAGTGGGACGGATTTCATTTCGAATCCTACTAATAAGTTGAATCGGTGTTTGTATATCATTCCTTCTCCATTATAAGACTATTGTGGAGAAAACACTACAAACCACTTGAAAATAGTCCACACGCTCCTAACTAGCCCTTTTCTTTCTCTCCAACCTTCTTTTCTTTCTAAGTGGGACGGATTTTACTTCGAATCGTACTAATAAGTTGAATCGGTGTTTGTACATCATTCCTTCTCCATTGTAAGACTATTGTGGATAAAACACAACAAACCATTTCAAAATAGTCCACACGCTCCTAAGTAGCCCTTTTCTTTCTCTCCAACCTTCTTTTCTTTCTAAGTGGGACGGATTTCACTTCGAATCCTACTAATAAGTTGAATCGGTGTTTGTACATCAATCCTTCTCCATTACAACACAATTGTGGATAAAACACTACAAACCATTTCAAAATAGTCCACACGCTCCTAAGTAGCCCTTTTCTTTCTCTCCAACCTTCTTTTCTTTCTAAGTGGGACGGATTTTACTTCGAATCGTACTAATAAGTTGAATCGGTGTTTGTACATCATTCCTTCACCAATATAAGTTTCTTATTGTCAACAACACCATAAAGCGTACCGAAATAGTCCACACGCTCCTAACTAGCCCTTTTCTTTCTCTCCAACCTTCTTATCTTTCTAAGTGGGACGGATTTCACTTCGAATCCTACTAATAAGTTGAATCGGTGTTTGTACATCAATCCTTCTCCATTACAACACAATTGTGGACAAAACACTACAAACCATTTCGAAATAGTCCACACGCTCCTAACTAGCCCTTTTCTTTCTCTCCAACCTTCTTATCTTTCTAAGTGGGACGGATTTCATTTCGAATCCTACTAATAAGTTGAATCGGTGTTTGTATATCATTCCTTCTCCATTATAAGACTATTGTGGAGAAAACACTACAAACCACTTGAAAATAGTCCACACGCTCCTAACTAGCCCTTTTCTTTCTCTCCAACCTTCTTTTCTTTCTAAGTGGGACGGATTTTACTTCGAATCGTACTAATAAGTTGAATCGGTGTTTGTACATCATTCCTTCTCCATTGTAAGACTATTGTGGATAAAACACAACAAACCATTTCAAAATAGTCCACACGCTCCTAAGTAGCCCTTTTCTTTCTCTCCAACCTTCTTTTCTTTCTAAGTGGGACGGATTTCACTTCGAATCCTACTAATAAGTTGAATCGGTGTTTGTACATCAATCCTTCTCCATTACAACACAATTGTGGATAAAACACTACAAACCATTTCAAAATAGTCCACACGCTCCTAAGTAGCCCTTTTCTTTCTCTCCAACCTTCTTTTCTTTCTAAGTGGGACGGATTTCACTTCGAATCCTACTAATAAGTTGAATCGGTGTTTGTACATCATTCCTTCACCAATATAAGTTTCTTATTGTCAACAACACCATAAAGCGTACCGAAATAGTCCACACGCTCCTAACTAGCCCTTTTCTTTCTCTCCAACCTTCTTATCTTTCTAAGTGGGACGGATTTCACTTCGAATCCTACTAATAAGTTGAATCGGTGTTTGTACATCAATCCTTCTCCATTACAACACAATTGTGGACAAAACACTACAAACCATTTCAAAATAGTCCACACGCTCCTAACTAGCCCTTTTCTTTCTCTCCAACCTTCTTTTCTTTCTAAGTGGGACGGATTTCACTTCGAATCCTACTAATAAGTTGAATCGGTGTTTGTACATCAATCCTTCTCCATTACAACACAATTGTGGATAAAACACTACAAACCATTTCAAAATAGTCCACACGCTCCTAAGTAGCCCTTTTCTTTCTCTCCAACCTTCTTTTCTTTCTAAGTGGGACGGATTTTACTTCGAATCGTACTAATAAGTTGAATCGGTGTTTGTACATCATTCCTTCACCAATATAAGTTTCTTATTGTCAACAACACCATAAAGCGTACCGAAATAGTCCACACGCTCCTAACTAGCCCTTTTCTTTCTCTCCAACCTTCTTATCTTTCTAAGTGGGACGGATTTCACTTCGAATCCTACTAATAAGTTGAATCGGTGTTTGTACATCAATCCTTCTCCATTACAACACAATTGTGGACAAAACACTACAAACCATTTCGAAATAGTCCACACGCTCCTAACTAGCCCTTTTCTTTCTCTCCAACCTTCTTATCTTTCTAAGTGGGACGGATTTCATTTCGAATCCTACTAATAAGTTGAATCGGTGTTTGTATATCATTCCTTCTCCATTATAAGACTATTGTGGAGAAAACACTACAAACCACTTGAAAATAGTCCACACGCTCCTAACTAGCCCTTTTCTTTCTCTCCAACCTTCTTTTCTTTCTAAGTGGGACGGATTTTACTTCGAATCGTACTAATAAGTTGAATCGGTGTTTGTACATCATTCCTTCTCCATTGTAAGACTATTGTGGATAAAACACAACAAACCATTTCAAAATAGTCCACACGCTCCTAAGTAGCCCTTTTCTTTCTCTCCAACCTTCTTTTCTTTCTAAGTGGGACGGATTTCACTTCGAATCCTACTAATAAGTTGAATCGGTGTTTGTACATCAATCCTTCTCCATTACAACACAATTGTGGATAAAACACTACAAACCATTTCAAAATAGTCCACACGCTCCTAAGTAGCCCTTTTCTTTCTCTCCAACCTTCTTTTCTTTCTAAGTGGGACGGATTTCACTTCGAATCCTACTAATAAGTTGAATCGGTGTTTGTACATCATTCCTTCACCAATATAAGTTTCTTATTGTCAACAACACCATAAAGCGTACCGAAATAGTCCACACGCTCCTAACTAGCCCTTTTCTTTCTCTCCAACCTTCTTATCTTTCTAAGTGGGACGGATTTCACTTCGAATCCTACTAATAAGTTGAATCGGTGTTTGTACATCAATCCTTCTCCATTACAACACAATTGTGGACAAAACACTACAAACCATTTCAAAATAGTCCACACGCTCCTAACTAGCCCTTTTCTTTCTCTCCAACCTTCTTTTCTTTCTAAGTGGGACGGATTTCACTTCGAATCCTACTAATAAGTTGAATCGGTGTTTGTACATCTTTCCTTCACCAATATAAGTTTCTTATTGTCAACAACACCATAAAGCGTACCGAAATAGTCCACACGCTCCTAACTAGCCCTTTTCTTTCTCTCCAACCTTCTTATCTTTCTAAGTGGGACGGATTTCATTTCGAATCCTACTAAAAAGTTGAATCGGTGTTTGTATATCATTCCTTCTCCATTATAAGACTATTGTGGAGAAAACACTACAAACCACTTGAAAATAGTCCACACGCTCCTAACTAGCCCTTTTCTTTCTCTCCAACCTTCTTTTCTTTCTAAGTGGGACGGATTTTACTTCGAATCGTACTAATAAGTTGAATCGGTGTTTGTACATCATTCCTTCTCCATTGTAAGACTATTGTGGATAAAACACTACAAACCATTTCAAAATAGTCCACACGCTCCTAAGTAGCCCTTTTCTTTGTCTCCAACCATCTTTTCTTTCTAAGTGGGACGGATTTCACTTCGAATCCTAATAATAAGTTGAATCGGTGTTTGTACATCATTCCTTCACCAATATAAGTTTCTTATTGTCAACAACACCATAAAGCGTACCGAAATAGTCCACACGCTCCTAACTAGCCCTTTTCTTTCTCTCCAACCTTCTTATCTTTCTAAGTGGGACGGATTTCACTTCGAATCCTACTAATAAGTTGAATCGGTGTTTGTACATCAATCCTTCTCCATTACAACACAATTGTGGACAAAACACTACAAACCATTTCGAAATAGTCCACACGCTCCTAACTAGCCCTTTTCTTTCTCTCCAACCTTCTTATCTTTCTAAGTGGGACGGATTTCATTTCGAATCCTACTAATAAGTTGAATCGGTGTTTGTATATCATTCCTTCTCCATTATAAGACTATTGTGGAGAAAACACTACAAACCACTTGAAAATAGTCCACACGCTCCTAACTAGCCCTTTTCTTTCTCTCCAACCTTCTTTTCTTTCTAAGTGGGACGGATTTTACTTCGAATCGTACTAATAAGTTGAATCGGTGTTTGTACATCATTCCTTCTCCATTGTAAGACTATTGTGGATAAAACACAACAAACCATTTCAAAATAGTCCACACGCTCCTAAGTAGCCCTTTTCTTTCTCTCCAACCTTCTTTTCTTTCTAAGTGGGACGGATTTCACTTCGAATCCTACTAATAAGTTGAATCGGTGTTTGTACATCAATCCTTCTCCATTACAACACAATTGTGGACAAAACACTACAAACCATTTCAAAATAGTCCACACGCTCCTAACTAGCCCTTTTCTTTCTCTCCAACCTTCTTTTCTTTCTAAGTGGGACGGATTTCACTTCGAATCCTACTAATAAGTTGAATCGGTGTTTGTACATCATTCCTTCACCAATATAAGTTTCTTATTGTCAACAACACCATAAAGCGTACCGAAATAGTCCACACGCTCCTAACTAGCCCTTTTCTTTCTCTCCAACCTTCTTATCTTTCTAAGTGGGACGGATTTCATTTCGAATCCTACTAATAAGTCGAATCGGTGTTTGTATATCATTCCTTCTCCATTATAAGACTATTGTGGAGAAAACACTACAAACCACTTGAAAATAGTCCACACGCTCCTAACTAGCCCTTTTCTTTCTCTCCAACCTTCTTTTCTTTCTAAGTGGGACGGATTTCACTTCGAATCCTACTAATAAGTTGAATCGGTGTTTGTACATCATTCCTTCTCCATTGTAAGACTATTGTGGATAAAACACTACAAACCATTTCAAAATAGTCCACACGCTCCTAAGTAGCCCTTTTCTTTCTCTCCAACCTTCTTTTCTTTCTAAGTGGGACGGATTTCACTTCGAATCCTACTAATAAGTTGAATCGGTGTTTGTACATCATTCCTTCACCAATATAAGTTTCTTATTGTCAACAACACCATAAAGCGTACCGAAATAGTCCACACGCTCCTAACTAGCCCTTTTCTTTCTCTCCAACCTTCTTATCTTTCTAAGTGGGACGGATTTCACTTCGAATCCTACTAATAAGTTGAATCGGTGTTTGTACATCAATCCTTCTCCATTACAACACAATTGTGGACAAAACACTACAAACCATTTCAAAATAGTCCACACGCTCCTAACTAGCCCTTTTCTTTCTCTCCAACCTTCTTTTCTTTCTAAGTGGGACGGATTTCACTTCGAATCCTACTAATAAGTTGAATCGGTGTTTGTACATCTTTCCTTCACCAATATAAGTTTCTTATTGTCAACAACACCATAAAGCGTACCGAAATAGTCCACACGCTCCTAACTAGCCCTTTTCTTTCTCTCCAACCTTCTTATCTTTCTAAGTGGGACGGATTTCATTTCGAATCCTACTAATAAGTTGAATCGGTGTTTGTATATCATTCCTTCTCCATTATAAGACTATTGTGGAGAAAACACTACAAACCACTTGAAAATAGTCCACACGCTCCTAACTAGCCCTTTTCTTTCTCTCCAACCTTCTTTTCTTTCTAAGTGGGACGGATTTTACTTCGAATCGTACTAATAAGTTGAATCGGTGTTTGTACATCATTCCTTCTCCATTGTAAGACTATTGTGGATAAAACACTACAAACCATTTCAAAATAGTCCACACGCTCCTAAGTAGCCCTTTTCTTTGTCTCCAACCTTCTTTTCTTTCTAAGTGGGACGGATTTCACTTCGAATCCTACTAATAAGTTGAATCGGTGTTTGTACATCATTCCTTCACCAATATAAGTTTCTTATTGTCAACAACACCATAAAGGGTACCGAAATAGTCCACACGCTCCTAACTAGCCCTTTTCTTTCTCTCCAACCTTCTTATCTTTCTAAGTGGGACGGATTTCACTTCGAATCCTACTAATAAGTTGAATCGGTGTTTGTACATCAATCCTTCTCCATTACAACACAATTGTGGACAAAACACTACAAACCATTTCGAAATAGTCCACACGCTCCTAACTAGCCCTTTTCTTTCTCTCCAACCTTCTTATCTTTCTAAGTGGGACGGATTTCATTTCGAATCCTACTAATAAGTTGAATCGGTGTTTGTATATCATTCCTTCTCCATTATAAGACTATTGTGGAGAAAACACTACAAACCATTTCAAAATAGTCCACACGCTCCTAACTAGCCCTTTTCTTTCTCTCCAACCTTCTTATCTTTCTAAGTGGGACGGATTTCATTTCGAATCCTACTAATAAGTTGAATCGGTGTTTCTATATCATTCCTTCTCCATTATAAGACTATTGTGGAGAAAACACTACAAACCACTTGAAAATAGTCCACACGCTCCTAACTAGCCCTTTTCTTTCTCTCCAACCTTCTTTTCTTTCTAAGTGAGACGGATTTTACTTCGAATCGTACTAATAAGTTGAATCGGTGTTTTTACATCATTCCTTCTCCATTGTAATACTATTGTGGATAAAACACTACAAACCATTTCAAAATAGTCCACACGCTCCTAACTAGCCCTTTTCTTTCTCTCCAACCTTCTTTTCTTTCTAAGTGGGACGGATTTCACTTCGAATCCTACTAATAAGTTGAATCGGTGTTTGTACATCATTCCTTCACCAATATAAGTTTCTTATTGTCAACAACACCATAAAGCGTACCGAAATAGTCCACACGCTCCTAACTAGCCCTTTTCTTTCTCTCCAACCTTCTTATCTTTCTAAGTGGGACGGATTTCACTTCGAATCCTACTAATAAGTTGAATCGGTGTTTGTACATCAATCCTTCTCCATTACAACACAATTGTGGACAAAACACTACAAACCATTTCAAAATAGTCCACACGCTCCTAACTAGCCCTTTTCTTTCTCTCCAACCTTCTTTTCTTTCTAAGTGGGACGGATTTCACTTCGAATCCTACTAATAAGTTGAATCGGTGTTTGTACATCATTCCTTCACCAATATAAGTTTCTTATTGTCAACAACACCATAAAGCGTACCGAAATAGTCCACACGCTCCTAACTAGCCCTTTTCTTTCTCTCCAACCTTCTTATCTTTCTAAGTGGGACGGATTTCATTTCGAATCCTACTAATAAGTTGAATCGGTGTTTGTATATCATTCCTTCTCCATTATAAGACTATTGTGGAGAAAACACTACAAACCACTTGAAAATAGTCCACACGCTCCTAACTAGCCCTTTTCTTTCTCTCCAACCTTCTTTTCTTTCTAAGTGGGACGGATTTTACTTCGAATCGTACTAATAAGTTGAATCGGTGTTTGTACATCATTCCTTCTCCATTGTAAGACTATTGTGGATAAAACACTACAAACCATTTCAAAATAGTCCACACGCTCCTAAGTAGCCCTTTTCTTTCTCTCCAACCTTCTTTTCTTTCTAAGTGGGACGGATTTCACTTCGAATCCTACTAATAAGTTGAATCGGTGTTTGTACATCATTCCTTCACCAATATAAGTTTCTTATTGTCAACAACACCATAAAGCGTACCGAAATAGTCCACACGCTCCTAACTAGCCCTTTTCTTTCTCTCCAACCTTCTTATCTTTCTAAGTGGGACGGATTTCACTTCGAATCCTACTAATAAGTTGAATCGGTGTTTGTACATCAATCCTTCTCCATTACAACACAATTGTGGACAAAACACTACAAACCATTTCAAAATAGTCCACACGCTCCTAACTAGCCCTTTTCTTTCTCTCCAACCTTCTTATCTTTCTAAGTGGGACGGATTTCATTTCGAATCCTACTAATAAGTTGAATCGGTGTTTGTATATCATTCCTTCTCCATTATAAGACTATTGTGGAGAAAACACTACAAACCACTTGAAAATAGTCCACACGCTCCTAACTAGCCCTTTTCTTTCTCTCGAACCTTCTTTTCTTTCTAAGTGGGACGGATTTTACTTCGAATCGTACTAATAAGTTGAATCGGTGTTTGTACATCATTCCTTCTCCATTGTAAGACTATTGTGGATAAAACACTACAAACCATTTCAAAATAGTCCACACGCTCCTAAGTAGCCCTTTTCTTTCTCTCCAACCTTCTTTTCTTTCTAAGTGGGACGGATTTCACTTCGAATCCTACTAATAAGTTGAATCGGTGTTTGTACATCATTCCTTCACCAATATAAGTTTCTTATTGTCAACAACACCATAAAGCGTACCGAAATAGTCCACACGCTCCTAACTAGCCCTTTTCTTTCTCTCCAACCTTCTTATCTTTCTAAGTGGGACGGATTTCACTTCGAATCCTACTAATAAGTTGAATCGGTGTTTGTACATCAATCCTTCTCCATTACAACACAATTGTGGACAAAACACTACAAACCATTTCAAAATAGTCCACACGCTCCTAACTAGCCCTTTTCTTTCTCTCCAACCTTCTTTTCTTTCTAAGTGGGACGGATTTCACTTCGAATCCTACTAATAAGTTGAATCGGTGTTTGTACATCATTCCTTCACCAATATAAGTTTCTTATTGTCAACAACACCATAAAGCGTACCGAAATAGTCCACACGCTCCTAACTAGCCCTTTTCTTTCTCTCCAACCTTCTTGTCTTTCTAAGTGGGACGGATTTCATTTCGAATCCTACTAATAAGTTTAATCGGTGTTTGTATATCATTCCTTCTCCATTATAAGACTATTGTGGAGAAAACACTACAAACCACTTGAAAATAGTCCACACGCTCCTAACTAGCCCTTTTCTTTCTCTCCAACCTTCTTTTCTTTCTAAGTGGGACGGATTTTACTTCGAATCGTACTAATAAGTTGAATCGGTGTTTGTACATCATTCCTTCTCCATTGTAAGACTATTGTGGATAAAACACTACAAACCATTTCAAAATAGTCCACACGCTCCTAAGTAGCCCTTTTCTTTCTCTCCAACCTTCTTTTCTTTCTAAGTGGGACGGATTTCACTTCGAATCCTACTAATAAGTTGAATCGGTGTTTGTACATCATTCCTTCACCAATATAAGTTTCTTATTGTCAACAACACCATAAAGCGTACCGAAATAGTCCACACGCTCCTAACTAGCCCTTTTCTTTCTCTCCAACCTTCTTATCTTTCTAAGTGGGACGGATTTCATTTCGAATCCTACTAATAAGTTGAATCGGTGTTTGTATATCATTCCTTCTCCATTATAAGACTATTGTGGAGAAAACACTACAAACCACTTGAAAATAGTCCACACGCTACTAACTAGCCCTTTTCTTTCTCTCCAACCTTCTTTTCTTTCTAAGTGGGACGGATTTTACTTCGAATCGTACTAATAAGTTGAATCGGTGTTTGTACATCATTCCTTCTCCATTGTAAGACTATTGTGGATAAAACACTACAAACCATTTCAAAATAGTCCACACGCTCCTAAGTAGCCCTTTTCTTTCTCTCCAACCTTCTTTTCTTTCTAAGTGGGACGGATTTCACTTCGAATCCTACTAATAAGTTGAATCGGTGTTTGTACATCATTCCTTCACCAATATAAGTTTCTTATTGTCAACAACACCATAAAGCGTACCGAAATAGTCCACACGCTCCTAACTAGCACTTTTCTTTCTCTCCAACCTTCTTATCTTTCTAAGTGGGACGGATTTCACTTCGAATCCTACTAATAAGTTGAATCGGTGTTTGTACATCAATCCTTCTCCATTACAACACAATTGTGGACAAAACACTACAAACCATTTCAAAATAGTCCACACGCTCCTAACTAGCCCTTTTCTTTCTCTCCAACCTTCTTTTCTTTCTAAGTGGGACGGATTTCACTTCGAATCCTACTAATAAGTTGAATCGGTGTTTGTACATCATTCCTTCACCAATATAAGTTTCTTATTGTCAACAACACCATAAAGCGTACCGAAATAGTCCACACGCTCCTAACTAGCCCTTTTCTTTCTCTCCAACCTTCTTGTCTTTCTAAGTGGGACGAATTTCATTTCGAATCCTACTAATAAGTTGAATCGGTGTTTGTATATCATTCCTTCTCCATTATAAGACTATTGTGGAGAAAACACTACAAACCACTTGAAAATAGTCCACACGCTCCTAACTAGCCCTTTTCTTTCTCTCCAACCTTCTTATCTTTCTAAGTGGGACGGATTTCACTTCGAATCCTACTAATAAGTTGAATCGGTGTTTGTACATCAATCCTTCTCCATTACAACACAATTGTGGACAAAACACTACAAACCATTTCAAAATAGTCCACACGCTCCTAACTAGCCCTTTTCTTTCTCTCCAACCTTCTTTTCTTTCTAAGTGGGACGGATTTCACTTCGAATCCTACTAATAAGTTGAATCGGTGTTTGTACATCATTCCTTCACCAATATAAGTTTCTTATTGTCAACAACACCATAAAGCGTACCGAAATAGTCCACACGCTCCTAACTAGCCCTTTTCTTTCTCTCCAACCTTCTTGTCTTTCTAAGTGGGACGAATTTCATTTCGAATCCTACTAATAAGTTGAATCGGTGTTTGTATATCATTCCTTCTCCATTATAAGACTATTGTGGAGAAAACACTACAAACCACTTGAAAATAGTCCACACGCTCCTAACTAGCCCTTTTCTTTCTCTCCAACCTTCTTTTCTTTCTAAGTGGGACGGATTTTACTTCGAATCGTACTAATAAGTTGAATCGGTGTTTGTACATCATTCCTTCTCCATTGTAAGACTATTGTGGATAAAACACTACAAACCATTTCAAAATAGTCCACACGCTCCTAAGTAGCCCTTTTCTTTCTCTCCAACCTTCTTTTCTTTCTAAGTGGGACGGATTTCACTTCGAATCCTACTAATAAGTTGAATCGGTGTTTGTACATCATTCCTTCACCAATATAAGTTTCTTATTGTCAACAACACCATAAAGCGTACCGAAATAGTCCACACGCTCCTAACTAGCCCTTTTCTTTCTCTCCAACCTTCTTATCTTTCTAAGTGGGACGGATTTCATTTCGAATCCTACTAATAAGTTGAATCGGTGTTTGTATATCATTCCTTCTCCATTATAAGACTATTGTGGAGAAAACACTACAAACCACTTGAAAATAGTCCACACGCTCCTAACTAGCCCTTTTCTTTCTCTCCAACCTTCTTTTCTTTCTAAGTGGGACGGATTTTACTTCGAATCGTACTAATAAGTTGAATCGGTGTTTGTACATCATTCCTTCTCCATTGTAAGACTATTGTGGATAAAACACTACAAACCATTTCAAAATAGTCCACACGCTCCTAAGTAGCCCTTTTCTTTCTCTCCAACCTTCTTTTCTTTCTAAGTGGGACGGATTTCACTTCGAATCCTACTAATAAGTTGAATCGGTGTTTGTACATCATTCCTTCACCAATATAAGTTTCTTATTGTCAACAACACCATAAAGCGTACCGAAATAGTCCACACGCTCCTAACTAGCCCTTTTCTTTCTCTCCAACCTTCTTATCTTTCTAAGTGGGACGGATTTCACTTCGAATCCTACTAATAAGTTGAATCGGTGTTTGTACATCAATCCTTCTCCATTACAACACAATTGTGGACAAAACACTACAAACCATTTCAAAATAGTCCACACGCTCCTAACTAGCCCTTTTCTTTCTCTCCAACCTTCTTATCTTTCTAAGTGGGACGGATTTCATTTCGAATCCTACTAATAAGTTGAATCGGTGTTTGTATATCATTCCTTCTCCATTATAAGACTATTGTGGAGAAAACACTACAAACCACTTGAAAATAGTCCACACGCTCCTAACTAGCCCTTTTCTTTCTCTCCAACCTTCTTTTCTTTCTAAGTGGGACGGATTTTACTTCGAATCGTACTAATAAGTTGAATCGGTGTTTTTACATCATTCCTTCTCCATTGTAAGACTATTGTGGATAAAACACTACAAACCATTTCAAAATAGTCCACACGCTCCTAAGTAGCCCTTTTCTTTCTCTCCAACCTTCTTTTCTTTCTAAGTGGGACGGATTTCACTTCGAATCCTACTAATAAGTTGAATCGGTGTTTGTACATCATTCCTTCACCAATATAAGTTTCTTATTGTCAACAACACCATAAAGCGTACCGAAATAGTCCACACGCTCCTAACTAGCCCTTTTCTTTCTCTCCAACCTTCTTATCTTTCTAAGTGGGACGGATTTCATTTCGAATCCTACTAATAAGTTGAATCGGTGTTTGTATATCATTCCTTCTCCATTATAAGACTATTGTGGAGAAAACACTACAAACCACTTGAAAATAGTCCACACGCTCCTAACTAGCCATTTTCTTTCTCTCCAACCTTCTTTTCTTTCTAAGTGGGACGGATTTTACTTCGAATCGTACTAATAAGTTGAATCGGTGTTTGTACATCATTCCTTCTCCATTGTAAGACTATTGTGGATAAAACACTACAAACCATTTCAAAATAGTCCACACGCTCCTAAGTAGCCCTTTTCTTTCTCTCCAACCTTCTTTTCTTTCTAAGTGGGACGGATTTCACTTCGAATCCTACTAATAAGTTGAATCGGTGTTTGTACATCATTCCTTCACCAATATAAGTTTCTTATTGTCAACAACACCATAAAGCGTACCGAAATAGTCCACACGCTCCTAACTAGCCCTTTTCTTTCTCTCCAACCTTCTTATCTTTCTAAGTGGGACGGATTTCATTTCGAATCCTACTAATAAGTTGAATCGGTGTTTGTATATCATTCCTTCTCCATTATAAGACTATTGTGGAGAAAACACTACAAACCACTTGAAAATAGTCCACACGCTCCTAACTAGCCCTTTTCTTTCTCTCCAACCTTCTTTTCTTTCTAAGTGGGACGGATTTTACTTCGAATCGTACTAATAAGTTGAATCGGTGTTTGTACATCATTCCTTCTCCATTGTAAGACTATTGTGGATAAAACACTACAAACCATTTCAAAATAGTCCACACGCTCCTAAGTAGCCCTTTTCTTTCTCTCCAACCTTCTTTTCTTTCTAAGTGGGACGGATTTCACTTCGAATCCTACTAATAAGTTGAATCGGTGTTTGTACATCATTCCTTCACCAATATAAGTTTCTTATTGTCAACAACACCATAAAGCGTACCGAAATAGTCCACACGCTCCTAACTAGCCCTTTTCTTTCTCTCCAACCTTCTTATCTTTCTAAGTGGGACGGATTTCACTTCGAATCCTACTAATAAGTTGAATCGGTGTTTGTACATCAATCCTTCTCCATTACAACACAATTGTGGACAAAACACTACAAACCATTTCAAAATAGTCCACACGCTCCTAACTAGCCCTTTTCTTTCTCTCCAACCTTCTTATCTTTCTAAGTGGGACGGATTTCATTTCGAATCCTACTAATAAGTTGAATCGGTGTTTGTATATCATTCCTTCTCCATTATAAGACTATTGTGGAGAAAACACTACAAACCACTTGAAAATAGTCCACACGCTCCTAACTAGCCCTTTTCTTTCTCTCCAACCTTCTTTTCTTTCTAAGTGGGACGGATTTTACTTCGAATCGTACTAATAAGTTGAATCGGTGTTTTTACATCATTCCTTCTCCATTGTAAGACTATTGTGGATAAAACACTACAAACCATTTCAAAATAGTCCACACGCTCCTAAGTAGCCCTTTTCTTTCTCTCCAACCTTCTTTTCTTTCTAAGTGGGACGGATTTCACTTCGAATCCTACTAATAAGTTGAATCGGTGTTTGTACATCATTCCTTCACCAATATAAGTTTCTTATTGTCAACAACACCATAAAGCGTACCGAAATAGTCCACACGCTCCTAACTAGCCCTTTTCTTTCTCTCCAACCTTCTTATCTTTCTAAGTGGGACGGATTTCATTTCGAATCCTACTAATAAGTTGAATCGGTGTTTGTATATCATTCCTTCTCCATTATAAGACTATTGTGGAGAAAACACTACAAACCACTTGAAAATAGTCACACGCTCCTAACTAGCCATTTTCTTTCTCTCCAACCTTCTTTTCTTTCTAAGTGGGACGGATTTTACTTCGAATCGTACTAATAAGTTGAATCGGTGTTTGTACATCATTCCTTCTCCATTGTAAGACTATTGTGGATAAAACACTACAAACCATTTCAAAATAGTCCACACGCTCCTAAGTAGCCCTTTTCTTTCTCTCCAACCTTCTTTTCTTTCTAAGTGGGACGGATTTCACTACGAATCCTACTAATAAGTTGAATCGGTGTTTGTACATCATTCCTTCACCAATATAAGTTTCTTATTGTCAACAACACCATAAAGCGTACCGAAATAGTCCACACGCTCCTAACTAGCCCTTTTCTTTCTCTCCAACCTTCTTATCTTTCTAAGTGGGACGGATTTCATTTCGAATCCTACTAATAAGTTGAATCGGTGTTTGTATATCATTCCTTCTCCATTATAAGACTATTGTGGAGAAAACACTACAAACCACTTGAAAATAGTCCACACGCTCCTAACTAGCCCTTTTCTTTCTCTCCAACCTTCTTTTCTTTCTAAGTGGGACGGATTTTACTTCGAATCGTACTAATAAGTTGAATCGGTGTTTGTACATCATTCCTTCTCCATTGTAAGACTATTGTGGATAAAACACTACAAACCATTTCAAAATAGTCCACACGCTCCTAAGTAGCCCTTTTCTTTCTCTCCAACCTTCTTTTCTTTCTAAGTGGGACGGATTTCACTTCGAATCCTACTAATAAGTTGAATCGGTGTTTGTACATCATTCCTTCACCAATATAAGTTTCTTATTGTCAACAACACCATAAAGCGTACCGAAATAGTCCACACGCTCCTAACTAGCCCTTTTCTTTCTCTCCAACCTTCTTATCTTTCTAAGTGGGACGGATTTCACTTCGAATCCTACTAATAAGTTGAATCGGTGTTTGTACATCAATCCTTCTCCATTACAACACAATTGTGGACAAAACACTACAAACCATTTCAAAATAGTCCACACGCTCCTAACTAGCCCTTTTCTTTCTCTCCAACCTTCTTTTCTTTCTAAGTGGGACGGATTTCACTTCGAATCCTACTAATAAGTTGAATCGGTGTTTGTACATCATTCCTTCACCAATATAAGTTTCTTATTGTCAACAACACCATAAAGCGTACCGAAATAGTCCACACGCTCCTAACTAGCCATTTTCTTTCTCTCCAACCTTCTTATCTTTCTAAGTGGGACGGATTTCATTTCGAATCCTACTAATAAGTTGAATCGGTGTTTGTATATCATTCCTTCTCCATTATAAGACTATTGTGGAGAAAACACTACAAACCACTTGAAAATAGTCCACACGCTCCTAACTAGCCCTTTTCTTTCTCTCCAACCTTCTTTTCTTTCTAAGTGGGACGGATTTTACTTCGAATCGTACTAATAAGTTGAATCGCTGTTTGTACATCATTCCTTCTCCATTGTAAGACTATAGTGGATAAAACACTACAAACCATTTCAAAATAGTCCACACGCTCCTAACTAGCCCTTTTCTTTCTCTCCAACCTTCTTATCTTTCTAAGTGGGACGGATTTCATTTCGAATCCTACTAATAAGTTGAATCGGTGTTTGTATATCATTCCTTCTCCATTATAAGACTATTGTGGAGAAAACACTACAAACCACTTGAAAATAGTCCACACGCTCCTAACTAGCCCTTTTCTTTCTCTCCAACCTTCTTTTCTTTCTAAGTGGGACGGATTTTACTTCGAATCGTACTAATAAGTTGAATCGGTGTTTTTACATCATTCCTTCTCCATTGTAAGACTATTGTGGATAAAACACTACAAACCATTTCAAAATAGTCCACACGCTCCTAAGTAGCCCTTTTCTTTCTCTCCAACCTTCTTTTCTTTCTAAGTGGGACGGATTTCACTTCGAATCCTACTAATAAGTTGAATCGGTGTTTGTACATCATTCCTTCACCAATATAAGTTTCTTATTGTCAACAACACCATAAAGCGTACCGAAATAGTCCACACGCTCCTAACTAGCCCTTTTCTTTCTCTCCAACCTTCTTATCTTTCTAAGTGGGACGGATTTCACTTCGAATCCTACTAATAACTTGAATCGGTGTTTGTACATCAATCCTTCTCCATTACAACACAATTGTGGACAAAACACTACAAACCATTTCAAAATAGTCCACACGCTCCTAACTAGCCCTTTTCTTTCTCTCCAACCTTCTTTTCTTTCTAAGTGGGACGGATTTCACTTCGAATCCTACTAATAAGTTGAATCGGTGTTTGTACATCATTCCTTCACCAATATAAGTTTCTTATTGTCAACAACACCATAAAGCGTACCGAAATAGTCCACACGCTCCTAACTAGCCCTTTTCTTTCTCTCCAACCTTCTTATCTTTCTAAGTGGGACGGATTTCATTTCGAATCCTACTAATAAGTTGAATCGGTGTTTGTATATCATTCCTTCTCCATTATAAGACTATTGTGGAGAAAACACTACAAACCACTTGAAAATAGTCCACACGCTCCTAACTAGCCCTTTTCTTTCTCTCCAACCTTCTTTTCTTTCTAAGTGGGACGGATTTTACTTCGAATCGTACTAATAAGTTGAATCGGTGTTTGTACATCATTCCTTCTCCATTGTAAGACTATTGTGGATAAAACACTACAAACCATTTCAAAATAGTCCACACGCTCCTAAGTAGCCCTTTTCTTTCTCTCCAACCTTCTTTTCTTTCTAAGTGGGACGGATTTCACTTCGAATCCTACTAATAAGTTGAATCGGTGTTTGTACATCATTCCTTCACCAATATAAGTTTCTTATTGTCAACAACACCATAAAGCGTACCGAAATAGTCCACACGCTCCTAACTAGCCCTTTTCTTTCTCTCCAACCTTCTTATCTTTCTAAGTGGGACGGATTTCATTTCGAATCCTACTAATAAGTTGAATCGGTGTTTGTATATCATTCCTTCTCCATTATAAGACTATTGTGGAGAAAACACTACAAACCACTTGAAAATAGTCCACACGCTCCTAACTAGCCCTTTTCTTTCTCTCCAACCTTCTTTTCTTTCTAAGTGGGACGGATTTTACTTCGAATCGTACTAATAAGTTGAATCGGTGTTTGTACATCATTCCTTCTCCATTGTAAGACTATTGTGGATAAAACACTACAAACCATTTCAAAATAGTCCACACGCTCCTAAGTAGCCCTTTTCTTTCTCTCCAACCTTCTTTTCTTTCTAAGTGGGACGGATTTCACTTCGAATCCTACTAATAAGTTGAATCGGTGTTTGTACATCATTCCTTCACCAATATAAGTTTCTTATTGTCAACAACACCATAAAGCGTACCGAAATAGTCCACACGCTCCTAACTAGCCCTTTTCTTTCTCTCCAACCTTCTTATCTTTCTAAGTGGGACGGATTTCACTTCGAATCCTACTAATAACTTGAATCGGTGTTTGTACATCAATCCTTCTCCATTACAACACAATTGTGGACAAAACACTACAAACCATTTCAAAATAGTCCACACGCTCCTAACTAGCCCTTTTCTTTCTCTCCAACCTTCTTTTCTTTCTAAGTGGGACGGATTTCACTTCGAATCCTACTAATAAGTTGAATCGGTGTTTGTACATCATTCCTTCACCAATATAAGTTTCTTATTGTCAACAACACCATAAAGCGTACCGAAATAGTCCACACGCTCCTAACTAGCCCTTTTCTTTCTCTCCAACCTTCTTATCTTTCTAAGTGGGACGGATTTCATTTCGAATCCTACTAATAAGTTGAATCGGTGTTTGTATATCATTCCTTCTCCATTATAAGACTATTGTGGAGAAAACACTACAAACCACTTGAAAATAGTCCACACGCTCCTAACTAGCCCTTTTCTTTCTCTCCAACCTTCTTTTCTTTCTAAGTGGGACGGATTTTACTTCGAATCGTACTAATAAGTTGAATCGGTGTTTGTACATCATTCCTTCTCCATTGTAAGACTATTGTGGATAAAACACTACAAACCATTTCAAAATAGTCCACACGCTCCTAAGTAGCCCTTTTCTTTCTCTCCAACCTTCTTTTCTTTCTAAGTGGGACGGATTTCACTTCGAATCCTACTAATAAGTTGAATCGGTGTTTGTACATCATTCCTTCACCAATATAAGTTTCTTATTGTCAACAACACCATAAAGCGTACCGAAATAGTCCACACGCTCCTAACTAGCCCTTTTCTTTCTCTCCAACCTTCTTATCTTTCTAAGTGGGACGGATTTCATTTCGAATCCTACTAATAAGTTGAATCGGTGTTTGTATATCATTCCTTCTCCATTATAAGACTATTGTGGAGAAAACACTACAAACCACTTGAAAATAGTCCACACGCTCCTAACTAGCCCTTTTCTTTCTCTCCAACCTTCTTTTCTTTCTAAGTGGGACGGATTTTACTTCGAATCGTACTAATAAGTTGAATCGGTGTTTGTACATCATTCCTTCTCCATTGTAAGACTATTGTGGATAAAACACTACAAACCATTTCAAAATAGTCCACACGCTCCTAAGTAGCCCTTTTCTTTCTCTCCAACCTTCTTTTCTTTCTAAGTGGGACGGATTTCACTTCGAATCCTACTAATAAGTTGAATCGGTGTTTGTACATCATTCCTTCACCAATATAAGTTTCTTATTGTCAACAACACCATAAAGCGTACCGAAATAGTCCACACGCTCCTAACTAGCCCTTTTCTTTCTCTCCAACCTTCTTATCTTTCTAAGTGGGACGGATTTCACTTCGAATCCTACTAATAACTTGAATCGGTGTTTGTACATCAATCCTTCTCCATTACAACACAATTGTGGACAAAACACTACAAACCATTTCAAAATAGTCCACACGCTCCTAACTAGCCCTTTTCTTTCTCTCCAACCTTCTTTTCTTTCTAAGTGGGACGGATTTCACTTCGAATCCTACTAATAAGTTGAATCGGTGTTTGTACATCATTCCTTCACCAATATAAGTTTCTTATTGTCAACAACACCATAAAGCGTACCGAAATAGTCCACACGCTCCTAACTAGCCCTTTTCTTTCTCTCCAACCTTCTTATCTTTCTAAGTGGGACGGATTTCATTTCGAATCCTACTAATAAGTTGAATCGGTGTTTGTATATCATTCCTTCTCCATTATAAGACTATTGTGGAGAAAACACTACAAACCACTTGAAAATAGTCCACACGCTCCTAACTAGCCCTTTTCTTTCTCTCCAACCTTCTTTTCTTTCTAAGTGGGACGGATTTTACTTCGAATCGTACTAATAAGTTGAATCGGTGTTTGTACATCATTCCTTCTCCATTGTAAGACTATTGTGGATAAAACACTACAAACCATTTCAAAATAGTCCACACGCTCCTAAGTAGCCCTTTTCTTTCTCTCCAACCTTCTTTTCTTTCTAAGTGGGACGGATTTCACTTCGAATCCTACTAATAAGTTGAATCGGTGTTTGTACATCATTCCTTCACCAATATAAGTTTCTTATTGTCAACAACACCATAAAGCGTACCGAAATAGTCCACACGCTCCTAACTAGCCCTTTTCTTTCTCTCCAACCTTCTTATCTTTCTAAGTGGGACGGATTTCATTTCGAATCCTACTAATAAGTTGAATCGGTGTTTGTATATCATTCCTTCTCCATTATAAGACTATTGTGGAGAAAACACTACAAACCACTTGAAAATAGTCCACACGCTCCTAACTAGCCCTTTTCTTTCTCTCCAACCTTCTTTTCTTTCTAAGTGGGACGGATTTTACTTCGAATCGTACTAATAAGTTGAATCGGTGTTTGTACATCATTCCTTCTCCATTGTAAGACTATTGTGGATAAAACACTACAAACCATTTCAAAATAGTCCACACGCTCCTAAGTAGCCCTTTTCTTTCTCTCCAACCTTCTTTTCTTTCTAAGTGGGACGGATTTCACTTCGAATCCTACTAATAAGTTGAATCGGTGTTTGTACATCATTCCTTCACCAATATAAGTTTCTTATTGTCAACAACACCATAAAGCGTACCGAAATAGTCCACACGCTCCTAACTAGCCCTTTTCTTTCTCTCCAACCTTCTTATCTTTCTAAGTGGGACGGATTTCACTTCGAATCCTACTAATAAGTTGAATCGGTGTTTGTACATCAATCCTTCTCCATTACAACACAATTGTGGACAAAACACTACAAACCATTTCAAAATAGTCCACACGCTCCTAACTAGCCCTTTTCTTTCTCTCCAACCTTCTTTTCTTTCTAAGTGGGACGGATTTCACTTCGAATCCTACTAATAAGTTGAATCGGTGTTTGTACATCATTCCTTCACCAATATAAGTTTCTTATTGTCAACAACACCATAAAGCGTACCGAAATAGTCCACACGCTCCTAACTAGCCATTTTCTTTCTCTCCAACCTTCTTATCTTTCTAAGTGGGACGGATTTCATTTCGAATCCTACTAATAAGTTGAATCGGTGTTTGTATATCATTCCTTCTCCATTATAAGACTATTGTGGAGAAAACACTACAAACCACTTGAAAATAGTCCACACGCTCCTAACTAGCCCTTTTCTTTCTCTCCAACCTTCTTTTCTTTCTAAGTGGGACGGATTTTACTTCGAATCGTACTAATAAGTTGAATCGGTGTTTGTACATCATTCCTTCTCCATTGTAAGACTATTGTGGATAAAACACTACAAACCATTTCAAAATAGTCCACACGCTCCTAAGTAGCCCTTTTCTTTCTCTCCAACCTTCTTTTCTTTCTAAGTGGGACGGATTTCACTTCGAATCCTACTAATAAGTTGAATCGGTGTTTGTACATCATTCCTTCACCAATATAAGTTTCTTATTGTCAACAACACCATAAAGCGTACCGAAATAGTCCACACGCTCCTAACTAGCCCTTTTCTTTCTCTCCAACCTTCTTATCTTTCTAAGTGGGACGGATTTCACTTCGAATCCTACTAATAAGTTGAATCGGTGTTTGTACATCAATCCTTCTCCATTACAACACAATTGTGGACAAAACACTACAAACCATTTCAAAATAGTCCACACGCTCCTAACTAGACCTTTTCTTTCTCTCCAACCTTCTTATCTTTCTAAGTGGGACGGATTTCATTTCGAATCCTACTAATAAGTTGAATCGGTGTTTGTATATCATTCCTTCTCCATTATAAGACTATTGTGGAGAAAACACTACAAACCACTTGAAAATAGTCCACACGCTCCTAACTAGCCCTTTTCTTTCTCTCCAACCTTCTTTTCTTTCTAAGTGGGACGGATTTTACTTCGAATCGTACTAATAAGTTGAATCGGTGTTTTTACATCATTCCTTCTCCATTGTAAGACTATTGTGGATAAAACACTACAAACCATTTCAAAATAGTCCACACGCTCCTAAGTAGCCCTTTTCTTTCTCTCCAACCTTCTTTTCTTTCTAAGTGGGACGGATTTCACATCGAATCCTACTAATAAGTTGAATCGGTGTTTGTACATCATTCCTTCACCAATATAAGTTTCTTATTGTCAACAACACCATAAAGCGTACCGAAATAGTCCACACGCTCCTAACTAGCCCTTTTCTTTCTCTCCAACCTTCTTTTCTTTCTAAGTGGGACGGATTTCACTTCGAATCCTACTAATAAGTTGAATCGGTGTTTGTACATCATTCCTTCACCAATATAAGTTTCTTATTGTCAACAACACCATAAAGCGTACCGAAATAGTCCACACGCTCCTAACTAGCCCTTTTCTTTCTCTCCAACCTTCTTATCTTTCTAAGTGGGACGGATTTCATTTCGAATCCTACTAATAAGTTGAATCGGTGTTTGTATATCATTCCTTCTCCATTATAAGACTATTGTGGAGAAAACACTACAAACCACTTGAAAATAGTCCACACGCTCCTAACTAGCCCTTTTCTTTCTCTCCAACCTTCTTTTCTTTCTAAGTGGGACGGATTTTACTTCGAATCGTACTAATAAGTTGAATCGGTGTTTGTACATCATTCCTTCTCCATTGTAAGACTATTGTGGATAAAACACTACAAACCATTTCAAAATAGTCCACACGCTCCTAAGTAGCCCTTTTCTTTCTCTCCAACCTTCTTATCTTTCTAAGTGGGACGGATTTCACTTCGAATCCTACTAATAAGTTGAATCGGTGTTTGTACATCATTCCTTCACCAATATAAGTTTCTTATTGTCAACAACACCATAAAGCGTACCGAAATAGTCCACACGCTCCTAACTAGCCCTTTTCTTTCTCTCCAACCTTCTTTTCTTTCTAAGTGGGACGGATTTCACTTCGAATCCTACTAATAAGTTGAATCGGTGTTTGTACATCATTCCTTCACCAATATAAGTTTCTTATTGTCAACAACACCATAAAGCGTACCGAAATAGTCCACACGCTCCTAACTAGCCCTTTTCTTTCTCTCCAACCTTCTTATCTTTCTAAGTGGGACGGATTTCATTTCGAATCCTACTAATAAGTTGAATCGGTGTTTGTATATCATTCCTTCTCCATTATAAGACTATTGTGGAGAAAACACTACAAACCACTTGAAAATAGTCCACACGCTCCTAACTAGCCCTTTTCTTTCTCTCCAACCTTCTTTTCTTTCTAAGTGGGACGGATTTTACTTCGAATCGTACTAATAAGTTGAATCGGTGTTTGTACATCATTCCTTCTCCATTGTAAGACTATTGTGGATAAAACACTACAAACCATTTCAAAATAGTCCACACGCTCCTAAGTAGCCCTTTTCTTTCTCTCCAACCTTCTTTTCTTTCTAAGTGGGACGGATTTCACTTCGAATCCTACTAATAAGTTGAATCGGTGTTTGTACATCATTCCTTCACCAATATAAGTTTCTTATTGTCAACAACACCATAAAGCGTACCGAAATAGTCCACACGCTCCTAACTAGCCCTTTTCTTTCTCTCGAACCTTCTTATCTTTCTAAGTGGGACGGATTTCACTTCGAATCCTACTAATAAGTTGAATCGGTGTTTGTACATCAATCCTTCTCCATTACAACACAATTGTGGACAAAACACTACAAACCATTTCAAAATAGTCCACACGCTCCTAACTAGCCCTTTTCTTTCTCTCCAACCTTCTTATCTGTCTAAGTGGGACGGATTTCATTTCGAATCCTACTAATAAGTTGAATCGGTGTTTGTATATCATTCCTTCTCCATTATAAGACTATTGTGGAGAAAACACTACAAACCACTTGAAAATAGTCCACACGCTCCTAACTAGCCCTTTTCTTTCTCTCCAACCTTCTTATCTTTCTAAGTGGGACGGATTTCACTTCGAATCCTACTAATAAGTTGAATCGGTGTTTGTACATCAATCCTTCTCCATTACAACACAATTGTGGACAAAACACTACAAACCATTTCAAAATAGTCCACACGCTCCTAACTAGACCTTTTCTTTCTCTCCAACCTTCTTATCTTTCTAAGTGGGACGGATTTCATTTCGAATCCTACTAATAAGTTGAATCGGTGTTTGTATATCATTCCTTCTCCATTATAAGACTATTGTGGAGAAAACACTACAAACCACTTGAAAATAGTCCACACGCTCCTAACTAGCCCTTTTCTTTCTCTCCAACCTTCTTTTCTTTCTAAGTGGGACGGATTTTACTTCGAATCGTACTAATAAGTTGAATCGGTGTTTTTACATCATTCCTTCTCCATTGTAAGACTATTGTGGATAAAACACTACAAACCATTTCAAAATAGTCCACACGCTCCTAAGTAGCCCTTTTCTTTCTCTCCAACCTTCTTTTCTTTCTAAGTGGGACGGATTTCACTTCGAATCCTACTAATAAGTTGAATCGGTGTTTGTACATCATTCCTTCACCAATATAAGTTTCTTATTGTCAACAACACCATAAAGCGTACCGAAATAGTCCACACGCTCCTAACTAGCCCTTTTCTTTCTCTCCAACCTTCTTTTCTTTCTAAGTGGGACGGATTTCACTTCGAATCCTACTAATAAGTTGAATCGGTGTTTGTACATCATTCCTTCACCAATATAAGTTTCTTATTGTCAACAACACCATAAAGCGTACCGAAATAGTCCACACGCTCCTAACTAGCCCTTTTCTTTCTCTCCAACCTTCTTATCTTTCTAAGTGGGACGGATTTCATTTCGAATCCTACTAATAAGTTGAATCGGTGTTTGTATATCATTCCTTCTCCATTATAAGACTATTGTGGAGAAAACACTACAAACCACTTGAAAATAGTCCACACGCTCCTAACTAGCCCTTTTCTTTCTCTCCAACCTTCTTTTCTTTCTAAGTGGGACGGATTTTACTTCGAATCGTACTAATAAGTTGAATCGGTGTTTGTACATCATTCCTTCTCCATTGTAAGACTATTGTGGATAAAACACTACAAACCATTTCAAAATAGTCCACACGCTCCTAAGTAGCCCTTTTCTTTCTCTCCAACCTTCTTATCTTTCTAAGTGGGACGGATTTCACTTCGAATCCTACTAATAAGTTGAATCGGTGTTTGTACATCATTCCTTCACCAATATAAGTTTCTTATTGTCAACAACACCATAAAGCGTACCGAAATAGTCCACACGCTCCTAACTAGCCCTTTTCTTTCTCTCCAACCTTCTTTTCTTTCTAAGTGGGACGGATTTCACTTCGAATCCTACTAATAAGTTGAATCGGTGTTTGTACATCATTCCTTCACCAATATAAGTTTCTTATTGTCAACAACACCATAAAGCGTACCGAAATAGTCCACACGCTCCTAACTAGCCCTTTTCTTTCTCTCCAACCTTCTTATCTTTCTAAGTGGGACGGATTTCATTTCGAATCCTACTAATAAGTTGAATCGGTGTTTGTATATCATTCCTTCTCCATTATAAGACTATTGTGGAGAAAACACTACAAACCACTTGAAAATAGTCCACACGCTCCTAACTAGCCCTTTTCTTTCTCTCCAACCTTCTTTTCTTTCTAAGTGGGACGGATTTTACTTCGAATCGTACTAATAAGTTGAATCGGTGTTTGTACATCATTCCTTCTCCATTGTAAGACTATTGTGGATAAAACACTACAAACCATTTCAAAATAGTCCACACGCTCCTAAGTAGCCCTTTTCTTTCTCTCCAACCTTCTTTTCTTTCTAAGTGGGACGGATTTCACTTCGAATCCTACTAATAAGTTGAATCGGTGTTTGTACATCATTCCTTCACCAATATAAGTTTCTTATTGTCAACAACACCATAAAGCGTACCGAAATAGTCCACACGCTCCTAACTAGCCCTTTTCTTTCTCTCGAACCTTCTTATCTTTCTAAGTGGGACGGATTTCACTTCGAATCCTACTAATAAGTTGAATCGGTGTTTGTACATCAATCCTTCTCCATTACAACACAATTGTGGACAAAACACTACAAACCATTTCAAAATAGTCCACACGCTCCTAACTAGCCCTTTTCTTTCTCTCCAACCTTCTTATCTGTCTAAGTGGGACGGATTTCATTTCGAATCCTACTAATAAGTTGAATCGGTGTTTGTATATCATTCCTTCTCCATTATAAGACTATTGTGGAGAAAACACTACAAACCACTTGAAAATAGTCCACACGCTCCTAACTAGCCCTTTTCTTTCTCTCCAACCTTCTTTTCTTTCTAAGTGGGACGGATTTTACTTCGAATCGTACTAATAAGTTGAATCGGTGTTTTTACATCATTCCTTCTCCATTGTAAGACTATTGTGGATAAAACACTACAAACCATTTCAAAATAGTCCACACGCTCCTAAGTAGCCCTTTTCTTTCTCTCCAACCTTCTTTTCTTTCTAAGTGGGACGGATTTCACTTCGAATCCTACTAATAAGTTGAATCGGTGTTTGTACATCATTCCTTCACCAATATAAGTTTCTTATTGTCAACAACACCATAAAGCGTACCGAAATAGTCCACACGCTCCTAACTAGCCCTTTTCTTTCTCTCCAACCTTCTTTTCTTTCTAAGTGGGACGGATTTCACTTCGAATCCTACTAATAAGTTGAATCGGTGTTTGTACATCATTCCTTCACCAATATAAGTTTCTTATTGTCAACAACACCATAAAGCGTACCGAAATAGTCCACACGCTCCTAACTAGCCCTTTTCTTTCTCTCCAACCTTCTTATCTTTCTAAGTGGGACGGATTTCATTTCGAATCCTACTAATAAGTTGAATCGGTGTTTGTATATCATTCCTTCTCCATTATAAGACTATTGTGGAGAAAACACTACAAACCACTTGAAAATAGTCCACACGCTCCTAACTAGCCCTTTTCTTTCTCTCCAACCTTCTTTTCTTTCTAAGTGGGACGGATTTTACTTCGAATCGTACTAATAAGTTGAATCGGTGTTTGTACATCATTCCTTCTCCATTGTAAGACTATTGTGGATAAAACACTACAAACCATTTCAAAATAGTCCACACGCTCCTAAGTAGCCCTTTTCTTTCTCTCCAACTTTCTTTTCTTTCTAAGTGGGACGGATTTCACTTCGAATCCTACTAATAAGTTGAATCGGTGTTTGTACATCATTCCTTCACCAATATAAGTTTCTTATTGTCAACAACACCATAAAGCGTACCGAAATAGTCCACACGCTCCTAACTAGCCCTTTTCTTTCTCTCCAACCTTCTTATCTTTCGAAGTGGGACGGATTTCACTTCGAATCCTACTAATAAGTTGAATCGGTGTTTGTACATCAATCCTTCTCCATTACAACACAATTGTGGACAAAACACTACAAACCATTTCAAAATAGTCCACACGCTCCTAACTAGCCCTTTTCTTTCTCTCCAACCTTCTTTTCTTTCTAAGTGGGACGGATTTTACTTCGAATCGTACTAATAAGTTGAATCGGTGTTTGTACATCATTCCTTCTCCATTGTAAGACTATTGTGGATAAAACACTACAAACCATTTCAAAATAGTCCACACGCTCCTAAGTAGCCCTTTTCTTTCTCTCCAACCTTCTTTTCTTTCTAAGTGGGACGGATTTCACTTCGAATCCTACTAATAAGTTGAATCGGTGTTTGTACATCATTCCTTCACCAATATAAGTTTCTTATTGTCAACAACACCATAAAGCGTACCGAAATAGTCCACACGCTCCTAACTAGCCCTTTTCTTTCTCTCCAACCTTCTTATCTTTCTAAGTGGGACGGATTTCACTTCGAATCCTACTAATAAGTTGAATCGGTGTTTGTACATCAATCCTTCTCCATTACAACACAATTGTGGACAAAACACTACAAACCATTTCAAAATAGTCCACACGCTCCTAACTAGCCCTTTTCTTTCTCTCCAACCTTCTTTTCTTTCTAAGTGGGACGGATTTCACTTCGAATCCTACTAATAAGTTGAATCGGTGTTTGTACATCATTCCTTCACCAATATAAGTTTCTTATTGTCAACAACACCATAAAGCGTACCGAAATAGTCCACACGCTCCTAACTAGCCCTTTTCTTTCTCTCCAACCTTCTTATCTTTCTAAGTGGGACGGATTTCACTTCGAATCCTACTAATAAGTTGAATCGGTGTTTGTACATCAATCCTTCTCCATTACAACACAATTGTGGACAAAACACTACAAACCATTTCAAAATAGTCCACACGCTCCTAACTAGCCCTTTTCTTTCTCTCCAACCTTCTTTTCTTTCTAAGTGGGACGGATTTCACTTCGAATCCTACTAATAAGTTGAATCGGTGTTTGTACATCATTCCTTCACCAATATAAGTTTCTTATTGTCAACAACACCATAAAGCGTACCGAAATAGTCCACACGCTCCTAACTAGCCCTTTTCTTTCTCTCCAACCTTCTTATCTTTCTAAGTGGGACGGATTTCATTTCGAATCCTACTAATAAGTCGAATCGGTGTTTGTATATCATTCCTTCTCCATTATAAGACTATTGTGGAGAAAACACTACAAACCACTTGAAAATAGTCCACACGCTCCTAACTAGCCCTTTTCTTTCTCTCCAACCTTCTTTTCTTTCTAAGTGGGACGGATTTTACTTCGAATCGTACTAATAAGTTGAATCGGTGTTTGTACATCATTCCTTCTCCATTGTAAGACTATTGTGGATAAAACACTACAAACCATTTCAAAATAGTCCACACGCTCCTAAGTAGCCCTTTTCTTTCTCTCCAACCTTCTTTTCTTTCTAAGTGGGACGGATTTCACTTCGAATCCTACTAATAAGTTGAATCGGTGTTTGTACATCATTCCTTCACCAATATAAGTTTCTTATTGTCAACAACACCATAAAGCGTACCGAAATAGTCCACACGCTCCTAACTAGCCCTTTTCTTTCTCTCCAACCTTCTTATCTTTCTAAGTGGGACGGATTTCACTTCGAATCCTACTAATAAGTTGAATCGGTGTTTGTACATCAATCCTTCTCCATTACAACACAATTGTGGACAAAACACTACAAACCATTTCAAAATAGTCCACACGCTCCTAACTAGCCCTTTTCTTTCTCTCCAACCTTCTTTTCTTTCTAAGTGGGACGGATTTCACTTCGAATCCTACTAATAAGTTGAATCGGTGTTTGTACATCATTCCTTCACCAATATAAGTTTCTTATTGTCAACAACACCATAAAGCGTACCGAAATAGTCCACACGCTCCTAACTAGCCCTTTTCTTTCTCTCCAACCTTCTTATCTTTCTAAGTGGGACGGATTTCACTTCGAATCCTACTAATAAGTTGAATCGGTGTTTGTACATCAATCCTTCTCCATTACAACACAATTGTGGACAAAACACTACAAACCATTTCAAAATAGTCCACACGCTCCTAACTAGCCCTTTTCTTTCTCTCCAACCTTCTTTTCTTTCTAAGTGGGACGGATTTCACTTCGAATCCTACTAATAAGTTGAATCGGTGTTTGTACATCATTCCTTCTCCATTATAAGACTATTGTGGAGAAAACACTACAAACCACTTGAAAATAGTCCACACGCTCCTAACTAGCCCTTTTCTTTCTCTCCAACCTTCTTTTCTTTCTAAGTGGGACGGATTTTACTTCGAATCGTACTAATAAGTTGAATCGGTGTTTGTACATCATTCCTTCTCCATTGTAAGACTATTGTGGATAAAACACTACAAACCATTTCAAAATAGTCCACACGCTCCTAAGTAGCCCTTTTCTTTCTCTCCAACTTTCTTTTCTTTCTAAGTGGGACGGATTTCACTTCGAATCCTACTAATAAGTTGAATCGGTGTTTGTACATCATTCCTTCACCAATATAAGTTTCTTATTGTCAACAACACCATAAAGCGTACCGAAATAGTCCACACGCTCCTAACTAGCCCTTTTCTTTCTCTCCAACCTTCTTATCTTTCTAAGTGGGACGGATTTCACTTCGAATCCTACTAATAAGTTGAATCGGTGTTTGTACATCAATCCTTCTCCATTACAACACAATTGTGGACAAAACACTACAAACCATTTCAAAATAGTCCACACGCTCCTAACTAGCCCTTTTCTTTCTCTCCAACCTTCTTTTCTTTCTAAGTGGGACGGATTTTACTTCGAATCGTACTAATAAGTTGAATCGGTGTTTGTACATCATTCCTTCTCCATTGTAAGACTATTGTGGATAAAACACTACAAACCATTTCAAAATAGTCCACACGCTCCTAAGTAGCCCTTTTCTTTGTCTCCAACCTTCTTTTCTTTCTAAGTGGGACGGATTTCACTTCGAATCCTACTAATAAGTTGAATCGGTGTTTGTACATCATTCCTTCACCAATATAAGTTTCTTATTGTCAACAACACCATAAAGCGTACCGAAATAGTCCACACGCTCCTAACTAGCCCTTTTCTTTCTCTCCAACCTTCTTATCTTTCTAAGTGGGACGGATTTCACTTCGAATCCTACTAATAAGTTGAATCGGTGTTTGTACATCAATCCTTCTCCATTACAACACAATTGTGGACAAAACACTACAAACCATTTCAAAATAGTCCACACGCTCCTAACTAGCCCTTTTCTTTCTCTCCAACCTTCTTTTCTTTCTAAGTGGGACGGATTTCACTTCGAATCCTACTAATAAGTTGAATCGGTGTTTGTACATCATTCCTTCACCAATATAAGTTTCTTATTGTCAACAACACCATAAAGCGTACCGAAATAGTCCACACGCTCCTAACTAGCCCTTTTCTTTCTCTCCAACCTTCTTATCTTTCTAAGTGGGACGGATTTCACTTCGAATCCTACTAATAAGTTGAATCGGTGTTTGTACATCAATCCTTCTCCATTACAACACAATTGTGGACAAAACACTACAAACCATTTCAAAATAGTCCACACGCTCCTAACTAGCCCTTTTCTTTCTCTCCAACCTTCTTTTCTTTCTAAGTGGGACGGATTTCACTTCGAATCCTACTAATAAGTTGAATCGGTGTTTGTACATCATTCCTTCTCCATTACAACACAATTGTGGACAAAACACTACAAACCATTTCAAAATAGTCCACACGCTCCTAACTAGCCCTTTTCTTTCTCTCCAACCTTCTTTTCTTTCTAAGTGGGACGGATTTCACTTCGAATCCTACTAATAAGTTGAATCGGTGTTTGTACATCAATCCTTCTCCATTACAACACAATTGTGGACAAAACACTACAAACCATTTCAAAATAGTCCACACGCTCCTAACTAGCCCTTTTCTTTCTCTCCAACCTTCTTTTCTTTCTAAGTGGGACGGATTTCACTTCGAATCCTACTAATAAGTTGAATCGGTGTTTGTACATCATTCCTTCACCAATATAAGTTTCTTATTGTCAACAACACCATAAAGCGTACCGAAATAGTCCACACGCTCCTAACTAGCCCTTTTCTTTCTCTCCAACCTTCTTATCTTTCTAAGTGGGACGGATTTCACTTCGAATCCTACTAATAAGTTGAATCGGTGTTTGTACATCAATCCTTCTCCATTACAACACAATTGTGGACAAAACACTACAAACCATTTCAAAATAGTCCACACGCTCCTAACTAGCCCTTTTCTTTCTCTCCAACCTTCTTTTCTTTCTAAGTGGGACGGATTTCACTTCGAATCCTACTAATAAGTTGAATCGGTGTTTGTACATCATTCCTTCTCCATTATAAGACTATTGTGGAGAAAACACTACAAACCACTTGAAAATAGTCCACACGCTCCTAACTAGCCCTTTTCTTTCTCTCCAACCTTCTTTTCTTTCTAAGTGGGACGGATTTTACTTCGAATCGTACTAATAAGTTGAATCGGTGTTTGTACATCATTCCTTCTCCATTGTAAGACTATTGTGGATAAAACACTACAAACCATTTCAAAATAGTCCACACGCTCCTAAGTAGCCCTTTTCTTTCTCTCCAACTTTCTTTTCTTTCTAAGTGGGACGGATTTCACTTCGAATCCTACTAATAAGTTGAATCGGTGTTTGTACATCATTCCTTCACCAATATAAGTTTCTTATTGTCAACAACACCATAAAGCGTACCGAAATAGTCCACACGCTCCTAACTAGCCCTTTTCTTTCTCTCCAACCTTCTTATCTTTCTAAGTGGGACGGATTTCACTTCGAATCCTACTAATAAGTTGAATCGGTGTTTGTACATCAATCCTTCTCCATTACAACACAATTGTGGACAAAACACTACAAACCATTTCAAAATAGTCCACACGCTCCTAACTAGCCCTTTTCTTTCTCTCCAACCTTCTTTTCTTTCTAAGTGGGACGGATTTTACTTCGAATCGTACTAATAAGTTGAATCGGTGTTTGTACATCATTCCTTCTCCATTGTAAGACTATTGTGGATAAAACACTACAGACCATTTCAAAATAGTCCACACGCTCCTAAGTAGCCCTTTTCTTTGTCTCCAACCTTCTTTTCTTTCTAAGTGGGACGGATTTCACTTCGAATCCTACTAATAAGTTGAATCGGTGTTTGTACATCATTCCTTCACCAATATAAGTTTCTTATTGTCAACAACACCATAAAGCGTACCGAAATAGTCCACACGCTCCTAACTAGCCCTTTTCTTTCTCTCCAACCTTCTTATCTTTCTAAGTGGGACGGATTTCACTTCGAATCCTACTAATAAGTTGAATCGGTGTTTGTACATCAATCCTTCTCCATTACAACACAATTGTGGACAAAACACTACAAACCATTTCAAAATAGTCCACACGCTCCTAACTAGCCCTTTTCTTTCTCTCCAACCTTCTTTTCTTTCTAAGTGGGACGGATTTCACTTCGAATCCTACTAATAAGTTGAATCGGTGTTTGTACATCATTCCTTCACCAATATAAGTTTCTTATTGTCAACAACACCATAAAGCGTACCGAAATAGTCCACACGCTCCTAACTAGCCCTTTTCTTTCTCTCCAACCTTCTTATCTTTCTAAGTGGGACGGATTTCACTTCGAATCCTACTAATAAGTTGAATCGGTGTTTGTACATCAATCCTTCTCCATTACAACACAATTGTGGACAAAACACTACAAACCATTTCAAAATAGTCCACACGCTCCTAACTAGCCCTTTTCTTTCTCTCCAACCTTCTTTTCTTTCTAAGTGGGACGGATTTCACTTCGAATCCTACTAATAAGTTGAATCGGTGTTTGTACATCATTCCTTCTCCATTACAACACAATTGTGGACAAAACACTACAAACCATTTCAAAATAGTCCACACGCTCCTAACTAGCCCTTTTCTTTCTCTCCAACCTTCTTTTCTTTCTAAGTGGGACGGATTTCACTTCGAATCCTACTAATAAGTTGAATCGGTGTTTGTACATCATTCCTTCACCAATATAAGTTTCTTATTGTCAACAACACCATAAAGCGTACCGAAATAGTCCACACGCTCCTAACTAGCCCTTTTCTTTCTCTCCAACCTTCTTATCTTTCTAAGTGGGACGGATTTCACTTCGAATCCTACTAATAAGTTGAATCGGTGTTTGTACATCAATCCTTCTCCATTACAACACAATTGTGGACAAAACACTACAAACCATTTCAAAATAGTCCACACGCTCCTAACTAGCCCTTTTCTTTCTCTCCAACCTTCTTTTCTTTCTAAGTGGGACGGATTTCACTTCGAATCCTACTAATAAGTTGAATCGGTGTTTGTACATCATTCCTTCACCAATATAAGTTTCTTATTGTCAACAACACCATAAAGCGTACCGAAATAGTCCACACGCTCCTAACTAGCCCTTTTCTTTCTCTCCAACCTTCTTATCTTTCTAAGTGGGACGGATTTCACTTCGAATCCTACTAATAAGTTGAATCGGTGTTTGTACATCAATCCTTCTCCATTACAACACAATTGTGGACAAAACACTACAAACCATTTCAAAATAGTCCACACGCTCCTAACTAGCCCTTTTCTTTCTCTCCAACCTTCTTTTCTTTCTAAGTGGGACGGATTTCATTTCGAATCCTACTAATAAGTTGAATCGGTGTTTGTATATCATTCCTTCTCCATTATAAGACTATTGTGGAGAAAACACTACAAACCACTTGAAAATAGTCCACACGCTCCTAACTAGCCCTTTTCTTTCTCTCCAACCTTCTTTTCTTTCTAAGTGGGACGGATTTTACTTCGAATCGTACTAATAAGTTGAATCGGTGTTTGTACATCATTCCTTCTCCATTGTAAGACTATTGTGGATAAAACACTACAAACCATTTCAAAATAGTCCACACGCTCCTAAGTAGCCCTTTTCTTTCTCTCCAACTTTCTTTTCTTTCTAAGTGGGACGGATTTCACTTCGAATCCTACTAATAAGTTGAATCGGTGTTTGTACATCATTCCTTCACCAATATAAGTTTCTTATTGTCAACAACACCATAAAGCGTACCGAAATAGTCCACACGCTCCTAACTAGCCCTTTTCTTTCTCTCCAACCTTCTTATCTTTCTAAGTGGGACGGATTTCACTTCGAATCCTACTAATAAGTTGAATCGGTGTTTGTACATCAATCCTTCTCCATTACAACACAATTGTGGACAAAACACTACAAACCATTTCAAAATAGTCCACACGCTCCTAACTAGCCCTTTTCTTTCTCTCCAACCTTCTTTTCTTTCTAAGTGGGACGGATTTCACTTCGAATCCTACTAATAAGTTGAATCGGTGTTTGTACATCATTCCTTCTCCATTACAACACAATTGTGGACAAAACACTACAAACCATTTCAAAATAGTCCACACGCTCCTAACTAGCCCTTTTCTTTCTCTCCAACCTTCTTTTCTTTCTAAGTGGGACGGATTTCATTTCGAATCCTACTAATAAGTTGAATCGGTGTTTGTATATCATTCCTTCTCCATTATAAGACTATTGTGGAGAAAACACTACAAACCACTTGAAAATAGTCCACACGCTCCTAACTAGCCCTTTTCTTTCTCTCCAACCTTCTTTTCTTTCTAAGTGGGACGGATTTTACTTCGAATCGTACTAATAAGTTGAATCGGTGTTTGTACATCATTCCTTCTCCATTGTAAGACTATTGTGGATAAAACACTACAAACCATTTCAAAATAGTCCACACGCTCCTAAGTAGCCCTTTTCTTTCTCTCCAACTTTCTTTTCTTTCTAAGTGGGACGGATTTCACTTCGAATCCTACTAATAAGTTGAATCGGTGTTTGTACATCATTCCTTCACCAATATAAGTTTCTTATTGTCAACAACACCATAAAGCGTACCGAAATAGTCCACACGCTCCTAACTAGCCCTTTTCTTTCTCTCCAACCTTCTTATCTTTCTAAGTGGGACGGATTTCACTTCGAATCCTACTAATAAGTTGAATCGGTGTTTGTACATCAATCCTTCTCCATTACAACACAATTGTGGACAAAACACTACAAACCATTTCAAAATAGTCCACACGCTCCTAACTAGCCCTTTTCTTTCTCTCCAACCTTCTTTTCTTTCTAAGTGGGACGGATTTCACTTCGAATCCTACTAATAAGTTGAATCGGTGTTTGTACATCATTCCTTCTCCATTACAACACAATTGTGGACAAAACACTACAAACCATTTCAAAATAGTCCACACGCTCCTAACTAGCCCTTTTCTTTCTCTCCAACCTTCTTTTCTTTCTAAGTGGGACGGATTTCACTTCGAATCCTACTAATAAGTTGAATCGGTGTTTGTACATCATTCCTTCACCAATATATGTTTCTTATTGTCAACAACACCATAAAGCGTACCGAAATAGTCCACACGCTCCTAACTAGCCCTTTTCTTTCTCTCCAACCTTCTTATCTTTCTAAGTGGGACGGATTTCACTTCGAATCCTACTAATAAGTTGAATCGGTGTTTGTACATCAATCCTTCTCCATTACAACACAATTGTGGACAAAACACTACAAACCATTTCAAAATAGTCCACACGCTCCTAACTAGCCCTTTTCTTTCTCTCCAACCTTCTTTTCTTTCTAAGTGGGACGGATTTCACTTCGAATCCTACTAATAAGTTGAATCGGTGTTTGTACATCATTCCTTCACCAATATAAGTTTCTTATTGTCAACAACACCATAAAGCGTACCGAAATAGTCCACACGCTCCTAACTAGCCCTTTTCTTTCTCTCCAACCTTCTTATCTTTCTAATTGGGACGGATTTCACTTCGAATCCTACTAATAAGTTGAATCGGTGTTTGTACATCAATCCTTCTCCATTACAACACAATTGTGGACAAAACACTACAAACCATTTCAAAATAGTCCACACGCTCCTAACTAGCCCTTTTCTTTCTCTCCAACCTTCTTTTCTTTCTAAGTGGGACGGATTTTACTTCGAATCGTACTAATAAGTTGAATCGGTGTTTGTACATCATTCCTTCTCCATTGTAAGACTATTGTGGATAAAACACTACAAACCATTTCAAAATAGTCCACACGCTCCTAAGTAGCCCTTTTCTTTCTCTCCAACCTTCTTTTCTTTCTAAGTGGGACGGATTTCACTTCGAATCCTACTAATAAGTTGAATCGGTGTTTGTACATCATTCCTTCACCAATATAAGTTTCTTATTGTCAACAACACCATAAAGCGTACCGAAATAGTCCACACGCTCCTAACTAGCCCTTTTCTTTCTCTCCAACCTTCTTATCTTTCTAAGTGGGACGGATTTCACTTCGAATCCTACTAATAAGTTGAATCGGTGTTTGTACATCAATCCTTCTCCATTACAACACAATTGTGGACAAAACACTACAAACCATTTCAAAATAGTCCACACGCTCCTAACTAGCCCTTTTCTTTCTCTCCAACCTTCTTTTCTTTCTAAGTGGGACGGATTTCACTTCGAATCCTACTAATAAGTTGAATCGGTGTTTGTACATCATTCCTTCACCAATATAAGTTTCTTATTGTCAACAACACCATAAAGCGTACCGAAATAGTCCACACGCTCCTAACTAGCCCTTTTCTTTCTCTCCAACCTTCTTATCTTTCTAAGTGGGACGGATTTCATTTCGAATCCTACTAATAAGTTGAATCGGTGTTTGTATATCATTCCTTCTCCATTATAAGACTATTGTGGAGAAAACACTACAAACCACTTGAAAATAGTCCACACGCTCCTAACTAGCCCTTTTCTTTCTCTCCAACCTTCTTTTCTTTCTAAGTGGGACGGATTTTACTTCGAATCGTACTAATAAGTTGAATCGGTGTTTGTACATCATTCCTTCTCCATTGTAAGACTATTGTGGATAAAACACTACAAACCATTTCAAAATAGTCCACACGCTCCTAAGTAGCCCTTTTCTTTCTCTCCAACCTTCTTTTCTTTCTAAGTGGGACGGATTTCACTTCGAATCCTACTAATAAGTTGAATCGGTGTTTGTACATCATTCCTTCACCAATATAAGTTTCTTATTGTCAACAACACCATAAAGCGTACCGAAATAGTCCACACGCTCCTAACTAGCCCTTTTCTTTCTCTCCAACCTTCTTATCTTTCTAAGTGGGACGGATTTCACTTCGAATCCTACTAATAAGTTGAATCGGTGTTTGTACATCAATCCTTCTCCATTACAACACAATTGTGGATAAAACACTACAAACCATTTCAAAATAGTCCACACTCTCCTAACTAGCCCTTTTCTTTCTCTCCAACCTTCTTATCTTTCTAAGTGGGACGGATTTCATTTCGAATCCTACTAATAAGTTGAATCGGTGTTTGTATATCATTCCTTCTCCATTATAAGACTATTGTGGAGAAAACACTACAAACCACTTGAAAATAGTCCACACGCTCCTAACTAGCCCTTTTCTTTCTCTCCAACCTTCTTTTCTTTCTAAGTGGGACGGATTTTACTTCGAATCGTACTAATAAGTTGAATCGGTGTTTTTACATCATTCCTTCTCCATTGTAAGACTATTGTGGATAAAACACTACAAACCATTTCAAAATAGTCCACACGCTCCTAAGTAGCCCTTTTCTTTCTCTCCAACCTTCTTTTCTTTCTAAGTGGGACGGATTTCACTTCGAATCCTACTAATAAGTTGAATCGGTGTTTGTACATCATTCCTTCACCAATATAAGTTTCTTATTGTCAACAACACCATAAAGCGTACCGAAATAGTCCACACGCTCCTAACTAGCCCTTTTCTTTCTCTCCAACCTTCTTATCTTTCTAAGTGGGACGGATTTCACTTCGAATCCTACTAATAAGTTGAATCGGTGTTTGTACATCAATCCTTCTCCATTACAACACAATTGTGGACAAAACACTACAAACCATTTCAAAATAGTCCACACGCTCCTAACTAGCCCTTTTCTTTCTCTCCAACCTTCTTTTCTTTCTAAGTGGGACGGATTTCACTTCGAATCCTACTAATAAGTTGAATCGGTGTTTGTACATCATTCCTTCACCAATATAAGTTTCTTATTGTCAACAACACCATAAAGCGTACCGAAATAGTCCACACGCTCCTAACTAGCCCTTTTCTTTCTCTCCAACCTTCTTATCTTTCTAAGTGGGACGGATTTCACTTCGAATCCTACTAATAAGTTGAATCGGTGTTTGTACATCAATCCTTCTCCATTACAACACAATTGTGGACAAAACACTACAAACCATTTCAAAATAGTCCACACGCTCCTAACTAGCCCTTTTCTTTCTCTCCAACCTTCTTTTCTTTCTAAGTGGGACGGATTTCATTTCGAATCCTACTAATAAGTTGAATCGGTGTTTGTATATCATTCCTTCTCCATTATAAGACTATTGTGGAGAAAACACTACAAACCACTTGAAAATAGTCCACACGCTCCTAACTAGCCCTTTTCTTTCTCTCCAACCTTCTTTTCTTTCTAAGTGGGACGGATTTTACTTCGAATCGTACTAATAAGTTGAATCGGTGTTTGTACATCATTCCTTCTCCATTGTAAGACTATTGTGGATAAAACACTACAAACCATTTCAAAATAGTCCACACGCTCCTAAGTAGCCCTTTTCTTTCTCTCCAACTTTCTTTTCTTTCTAAGTGGGACGGATTTCACTTCGAATCCTACTAATAAGTTGAATCGGTGTTTGTACATCATTCCTTCACCAATATAAGTTTCTTATTGTCAACAACACCATAAAGCGTACCGAAATAGTCCACACGCTCCTAACTAGCCCTTTTCTTTCTCTCCAACCTTCTTATCTTTCTAAGTGGGACGGATTTCATTTCGAATCCTACTAATAAGTTGAATCGGTGTTTGTATATCATTCCTTCTCCATTATAAGACTATTGTGGAGAAAACACTACAAACCACTTGAAAATAGTCCACACGCTCCTAACTAGCCCTTTTCTTTCTCTCCAACCTTCTTTTCTTTCTAAGTGGGACGGATTTTACTTCGAATCGTACTAATAAGTTGAATCGGTGTTTGTACATCATTCCTTCTCCATTGTAAGACTATTGTGGATAAAACACTACAAACCATTTCAAAATAGTCCACACGCTCCTAAGTAGCCCTTTTCTTTCTCTCCAACCTTCTTTTCTTTCTAAGTGGGACGGATTTCACTTCGAATCCTACTAATAAGTTGAATCGGTGTTTGTACATCATTCCTTCACCAATATAAGTTTCTTATTGTCAACAACACCATAAAGCGTACCGAAATAGTCCACACGCTCCTAACTAGCCCTTTTCTTTCTCTCCAACCTTCTTATCTTTCTAAGTGGGACGGATTTCACTTCGAATCCTACTAATAAGTTGAATCGGTGTTTGTACATCAATCCTTCTCCATTACAACACAATTGTGGATAAAACACTACAAACCATTTCAAAATAGTCCACACTCTCCTAACTAGCCCTTTTCTTTCTCTCCAACCTTCTTATCTTTCTAAGTGGGACGGATTTCATTTCGAATCCTACTAATAAGTTGAATCGGTGTTTGTATATCATTCCTTCTCCATTATAAGACTATTGTGGAGAAAACACTACAAACCACTTGAAAATAGTCCACACGCTCCTAACTAGCCCTTTTCTTTCTCTCCAACCTTCTTTTCTTTCTAAGTGGGACGGATTTTACTTCGAATCGTACTAATAAGTTGAATCGGTGTTTTTACATCATTCCTTCTCCATTGTAAGACTATTGTGGATAAAACACTACAAACCATTTCAAAATAGTCCACACGCTCCTAAGTAGCCCTTTTCTTTCTCTCCAACCTTCTTTTCTTTCTAAGTGGGACGGATTTCACTTCGAATCCTACTAATAAGTTGAATCGGTGTTTGTACATCATTCCTTCACCAATATAAGTTTCTTATTGTCAACAACACCATAAAGCGTACCGAAATAGTCCACACGCTCCTAACTAGCCCTTTTCTTTCTCTCCAACCTTCTTATCTTTCTAAGTGGGACGGATTTCACTTCGAATCCTACTAATAAGTTGAATCGGTGTTTGTACATCAATCCTTCTCCATTACAACACAATTGTGGACAAAACACTACAAACCATTTCAAAATAGTCCACACGCTCCTAACTAGCCCTTTTCTTTCTCTCCAACCTTCTTTTCTTTCTAAGTGGGACGGATTTCACTTCGAATCCTACTAATAAGTTGAATCGGTGTTTGTACATCATTCCTTCACCAATATAAGTTTCTTATTGTCAACAACACCATAAAGCGTACCGAAATAGTCCACACGCTCCTAACTAGCCCTTTTCTTTCTCTCCAACCTTCTTATCTTTCTAAGTGGGACGGATTTCACTTCGAATCCTACTAATAAGTTGAATCGGTGTTTGTACATCAATCCTTCTCCATTACAACACAATTGTGGACAAAACACTACAAACCATTTCAAAATAGTCCACACGCTCCTAACTAGCCCTTTTCTTTCTCTCCAACCTTCTTTTCTTTCTAAGTGGGACGGATTTCATTTCGAATCCTACTAATAAGTTGAATCGGTGTTTGTATATCATTCCTTCTCCATTATAAGACTATTGTGGAGAAAACACTACAAACCACTTGAAAATAGTCCACACGCTCCTAACTAGCCCTTTTCTTTCTCTCCAACCTTCTTTTCTTTCTAAGTGGGACGGATTTTACTTCGAATCGTACTAATAAGTTGAATCGGTGTTTGTACATCATTCCTTCTCCATTGTAAGACTATTGTGGATAAAACACTACAAACCATTTCAAAATAGTCCACACGCTCCTAAGTAGCCCTTTTCTTTCTCTCCAACCTTCTTTTCTTTCTAAGTGGGACGGATTTCACTTCGAATCCTACTAATAAGTTGAATCGGTGTTTGTACATCATTCCTTCACCAATATAAGTTTCTTATTGTCAACAACACCATAAAGCGTACCGAAATAGTCCACACGCTCCTAACTAGCCCTTTTCTTTCTCTCCAACCTTCTTATCTTTCTAAGTGGGACGGATTTCACTTCGAATCCTACTAATAAGTTGAATCGGTGTTTGTACATCAATCCTTCTCCATTACAACACAATTGTGGATAAAACACTACAAACCATTTCAAAATAGTCCACACTCTCCTAACTAGCCCTTTTCTTTCTCTCCAACCTTCTTATCTTTCTAAGTGGGACGGATTTCATTTCGAATCCTACTAATAAGTTGAATCGGTGTTTGTATATCATTCCTTCTCCATTATAAGACTATTGTGGAGAAAACACTACAAACCACTTGAAAATAGTCCACACGCTCCTAACTAGCCCTTTTCTTTCTCTCCAACCTTCTTTTCTTTCTAAGTGGGACGGATTTTACTTCGAATCGTACTAATAAGTTGAATCGGTGTTTTTACATCATTCCTTCTCCATTGTAAGACTATTGTGGATAAAACACTACAAACCATTTCAAAATAGTCCACACGCTCCTAAGTAGCCCTTTTCTTTCTCTCCAACCTTCTTTTCTTTCTAAGTGGGACGGATTTCACTTCGAATCCTACTAATAAGTTGAATCGGTGTTTGTACATCATTCCTTCACCAATATAAGTTTCTTATTGTCAACAACACCATAAAGCGTACCGAAATAGTCCACACGCTCCTAACTAGCCCTTTTCTTTCTCTCCAACCTTCTTATCTTTCTAAGTGGGACGGATTTCACTTCGAATCCTACTAATAAGTTGAATCGGTGTTTGTACATCAATCCTTCTCCATTACAACACAATTGTGGACAAAACACTACAAACCATTTCAAAATAGTCCACACGCTCCTAACTAGCCCTTTTCTTTCTCTCCAACCTTCTTTTCTTTCTAAGTGGGACGGATTTCACTTCGAATCCTACTAATAAGTTGAATCGGTGTTTGTACATCATTCCTTCACCAATATAAGTTTCTTATTGTCAACAACACCATAAAGCGTACCGAAATAGTCCACACGCTCCTAACTAGCCCTTTTCTTTCTCTCCAACCTTCTTATCTTTCTAAGTGGGACGGATTTCACTTCGAATCCTACTAATAAGTTGAATCGGTGTTTGTACATCAATCCTTCTCCATTACAACACAATTGTGGACAAAACACTACAAACCATTTCAAAATAGTCCACACGCTCCTAAGTAGCCCTTTTCTTTCTCTCCAACCTTCTTTTCTTTCTAAGTGGGACGGATTTCACTTCGAATCCTACTAATAAGTTGAATCGGTGTTTGTACATCATTCCTTCACCAATATAAGTTTCTTATTGTCAACAACACCATAAAGCGTACCGAAATAGTCCACACGCTCCTAACTAGCCCTTTTCTTTCTCTCCAACCTTCTTATCTTTCTAAGTGGGACGGATTTCACTTCGAATCCTACTAATAAGTTGAATCGGTGTTTGTACATCAATCCTTCTCCATTACAACACAATTGTGGATAAAACACTACAAACCATTTCAAAATAGTCCACACTCTCCTAACTAGCCCTTTTCTTTCTCTCCAACCTTCTTATCTTTCTAAGTGGGACGGATTTCATTTCGAATCCTACTAATAAGTTGAATCGGTGTTTGTATATCATTCCTTCTCCATTATAAGACTATTGTGGAGAAAACACTACAAACCACTTGAAAATAGTCCACACGCTCCTAACTAGCCCTTTTCTTTCTCTCCAACCTTCTTTTCTTTCTAAGTGGGACGGATTTTACTTCGAATCGTACTAATAAGTTGAATCGGTGTTTTTACATCATTCCTTCTCCATTGTAAGACTATTGTGGATAAAACACTACAAACCATTTCAAAATAGTCCACACGCTCCTAAGTAGCCCTTTTCTTTCTCTCCAACCTTCTTTTCTTTCTAAGTGGGACGGATTTCACTTCGAATCCTACTAATAAGTTGAATCGGTGTTTGTACATCATTCCTTCACCAATATAAGTTTCTTATTGTCAACAACACCATAAAGCGTACCGAAATAGTCCACACGCTCCTAACTAGCCCTTTTCTTTCTCTCCAACCTTCTTATCTTTCTAAGTGGGACGGATTTCACTTCGAATCCTACTAATAAGTTGAATCGGTGTTTGTACATCAATCCTTCTCCATTACAACACAATTGTGGACAAAACACTACAAACCATTTCAAAATAGTCCACACGCTCCTAACTAGCCCTTTTCTTTCTCTCCAACCTTCTTTTCTTTCTAAGTGGGACGGATTTCACTTCGAATCCTACTAATAAGTTGAATCGGTGTTTGTACATCATTCCTTCACCAATATAAGTTTCTTATTGTCAACAACACCATAAAGCGTACCGAAATAGTCCACACGCTCCTAACTAGCCCTTTTCTTTCTCTCCAACCTTCTTATCTTTCTAAGTGGGACGGATTTCACTTCGAATCCTACTAATAAGTTGAATCGGTGTTTGTACATCAATCCTTCTCCATTACAACACAATTGTGGACAAAACACTACAAACCATTTCAAAATAGTCCACACGCTCCTAACTAGCCCTTTTCTTTCTCTCCAACCTTCTTTTCTTTCTAAGTGGGACGGATTTCATTTCGAATCCTACTAATAAGTTGAATCGGTGTTTGTATATCATTCCTTCTCCATTATAAGACTATTGTGGAGAAAACACTACAAACCACTTGAAAATAGTCCACACGCTCCTAACTAGCCCTTTTCTTTCTCTCCAACCTTCTTTTCTTTCTAAGTGGGACGGATTTTACTTCGAATCGTACTAATAAGTTGAATCGGTGTTTGTACATCATTCCTTCTCCATTGTAAGACTATTGTGGATAAAACACTACAAACCATTTCAAAATAGTCCACACGCTCCTAAGTAGCCCTTTTCTTTCTCTCCAACCTTCTTTTCTTTCTAAGTGGGACGGATTTCACTTCGAATCCTACTAATAAGTTGAATCGGTGTTTGTACATCATTCCTTCACCAATATAAGTTTCTTATTGTCAACAACACCATAAAGCGTACCGAAATAGTCCACACGCTCCTAACTAGCCCTTTTCTTTCTCTCCAACCTTCTTATCTTTCTAAGTGGGACGGATTTCACTTCGAATCCTACTAATAAGTTGAATCGGTGTTTGTACATCAATCCTTCTCCATTACAACACAATTGTGGATAAAACACTACAAACCATTTCAAAATAGTCCACACTCTCCTAACTAGCCCTTTTCTTTCTCTCCAACCTTCTTATCTTTCTAAGTGGGACGGATTTCATTTCGAATCCTACTAATAAGTTGAATCGGTGTTTGTATATCATTCCTTCTCCATTATAAGACTATTGTGGAGAAAACACTACAAACCACTTGAAAATAGTCCACACGCTCCTAACTAGCCCTTTTCTTTCTCTCCAACCTTCTTTTCTTTCTAAGTGGGACGGATTTTACTTCGAATCGTACTAATAAGTTGAATCGGTGTTTTTACATCATTCCTTCTCCATTGTAAGACTATTGTGGATAAAACACTACAAACCATTTCAAAATAGTCCACACGCTCCTAAGTAGCCCTTTTCTTTCTCTCCAACCTTCTTTTCTTTCTAAGTGGGACGGATTTCACTTCGAATCCTACTAATAAGTTGAATCGGTGTTTGTACATCATTCCTTCACCAATATAAGTTTCTTATTGTCAACAACACCATAAAGCGTACCGAAATAGTCCACACGCTCCTAACTAGCCATTTTCTTTCTCTCCAACCTTCTTATCTTTCTAAGTGGGACGGATTTCACTTCGAATCCTACTAATAAGTTGAATCGGTGTTTGTACATCAATCCTTCTCCATTACAACACAATTGTGGACAAAACACTACAAACCATTTCAAAATAGTCCACACGCTCCTAACTAGCCCTTTTCTTTCTCTCCAACCTTCTTTTCTTTCTAAGTGGGACGGATTTCACTTCGAATCCTACTAATAAGTTGAATCGGTGTTTGTACATCATTCCTTCACCAATATAAGTTTCTTATTGTCAACAACACCATAAAGCGTACCGAAATAGTCCACACGCTCCTAACTAGCCCTTTTCTTTCTCTCCAACCTTCTTATCTTTCTAAGTGGGACGGATTTCACTTCGAATCCTACTAATAAGTTGAATCGGTGTTTGTACATCAATCCTTCTCCATTACAACACAATTGTGGACAAAACACTACAAACCATTTCAAAATAGTCCACACGCTCCTAACTAGCCCTTTTCTTTCTCTCCAACCTTCTTTTCTTTCTAAGTGGGACGGATTTCATTTCGAATCCTACTAATAAGTTGAATCGGTGTTTGTATATCATTCCTTCTCCATTATAAGACTATTGTGGAGAAAACACTACAAACCACTTGAAAATAGTCCACACGCTCCTAACTAGCCCTTTTCTTTCTCTCCAACCTTCTTTTCTTTCTAAGTGGGACGGATTTTACTTCGAATCGTACTAATAAGTTGAATCGGTGTTTGTACATCATTCCTTCTCCATTGTAAGACTATTGTGGATAAAACACTACAAACCATTTCAAAATAGTCCACACGCTCCTAAGTAGCCCTTTTCTTTCTCTCCAACTTTCTTTTCTTTCTAAGTGGGACGGATTTCACTTCGAATCCTACTAATAAGTTGAATCGGTGTTTGTACATCATTCCTTCACCAATATAAGTTTCTTATTGTCAACAACACCATAAAGCGTACCGAAATAGTCCACACGCTCCTAACTAGCCCTTTTCTTTCTCTCCAACCTTCTTATCTTTCTAAGTGGGACGGATTTCACTTCGAATCCTACTAATAAGTTGAATCGGTGTTTGTACATCAATCCTTCTCCATTACAACACAATTGTGGACAAAACACTACAAACCATTTCAAAATAGTCCACACGCTCCTAACTAGCCCTTTTCTTTCTCTCCAACCTTCTTTTCTTTCTAAGTGGGACGGATTTCACTTCGAATCCTACTAATAAGTTGAATCGGTGTTTGTACATCATTCCTTCTCCATTACAACACAATTGTGGACAAAACACTACAAACCATTTCAAAATAGTCCACACGCTCCTAACTAGCCCTTTTCTTTCTCTCCAACCTTCTTTTCTTTCTAAGTGGGACGGATTTCACTTCGAATCCTACTAATAAGTTGAATCGGTGTTTGTACATCATTCCTTCACCAATATAAGTTTCTTATTGTCAACAACACCATAAAGCGTACCGAAATAGTCCACACGCTCCTAACTAGCCCTTTTCTTTCTCTCCAACCTTCTTATCTTTCTAAGTGGGACGGATTTCACTTCGAATCCTACTAATAAGTTGAATCGGTGTTTGTACATCAATCCTTCTCCATTACAACACAATTGTGGACAAAACACTACAAACCATTTCAAAATAGTCCACACGCTCCTAACTAGCCCTTTTCTTTCTCTCCAACCTTCTTTTCTTTCTAAGTGGGACGGATTTCACTTCGAATCCTACTAATAAGTTGAATCGGTGTTTGTACATCATTCCTTCACCAATATAAGTTTCTTATTGTCAACAACACCATAAAGCGTACCGAAATAGTCCACACGCTCCTAACTAGCCCTTTTCTTTCTCTCCAACCTTCTTATCTTTCTAAGTGGGACGGATTTCACTTCGAATCCTACTAATAAGTTGAATCGGTGTTTGTACATCAATCCTTCTCCATTACAACACAATTGTGGACAAAACACTACAAACCATTTCAAAATAGTCCACACGCTCCTAACTAGCCCTTTTCTTTCTCTCCAACCTTCTTTTCTTTCTAAGTGGGACGGATTTTACTTCGAATCGTACTAATAAGTTGAATCGGTGTTTGTACATCATTCCTTCTCCATTGTAAGACTATTGTGGATAAAACACTACAAACCATTTCAAAATAGTCCACACGCTCCTAAGTAGCCCTTTTCTTTCTCTCCAACCTTCTTTTCTTTCTAAGTGGGACGGATTTCACTTCGAATCCTACTAATAAGTTGAATCGGTGTTTGTACATCATTCCTTCACCAATATAAGTTTCTTATTGTCAACAACACCATAAAGCGTACCGAAATAGTCCACACGCTCCTAACTAGCCCTTTTCTTTCTCTCCAACCTTCTTATCTTTCTAAGTGGGACGGATTTCACTTCGAATCCTACTAATAAGTTGAATCGGTGTTTGTACATCAATCCTTCTCCATTACAACACAATTGTGGACAAAACACTACAAACCATTTCAAAATAGTCCACACGCTCCTAACTAGCCCTTTTCTTTCTCTCCAACCTTCTTTTCTTTCTAAGTGGGACGGATTTCACTTCGAATCCTACTAATAAGTTGAATCGGTGTTTGTACATCATTCCTTCACCAATATAAGTTTCTTATTGTCAACAACACCATAAAGCGTACCGAAATAGTCCACACGCTCCTAACTAGCCCTTTTCTTTCTCTCCAACCTTCTTATCTTTCTAAGTGGGACGGATTTCATTTCGAATCCTACTAATAAGTTGAATCGGTGTTTGTATATCATTCCTTCTCCATTATAAGACTATTGTGGAGAAAACACTACAAACCACTTGAAAATAGTCCACACGCTCCTAACTAGCCCTTTTCTTTCTCTCCAACCTTCTTTTCTTTCTAAGTGGGACGGATTTTACTTCGAATCGTACTAATAAGTTGAATCGGTGTTTGTACATCATTCCTTCTCCATTGTAAGACTATTGTGGATAAAACACTACAAACCATTTCAAAATAGTCCACACGCTCCTAAGTAGCCCTTTTCTTTCTCTCCAACCTTCTTTTCTTTCTAAGTGGGACGGATTTCACTTCGAATCCTACTAATAAGTTGAATCGGTGTTTGTACATCATTCCTTCACCAATATAAGTTTCTTATTGTCAACAACACCATAAAGCGTACCGAAATAGTCCACACGCTCCTAACTAGCCCTTTTCTTTCTCTCCAACCTTTTATCTTTCTAAGTGGGACGGATTTCACTTCGAATCCTACTAATAAGTTGAATCGGTGTTTGTACATCAATCCTTCTCCATTACAACACAATTGTGGACAAAACACTACAAACCATTTCAAAATAGTCCACACTCTCCTAACTAGCCCTTTTCTTTCTCTCCAACCTTCTTATCTTTCTAAGTGGGACGGATTTCATTTCGAATCCTACTAATAAGTTGAATCGGTGTTTGTATATCATTCCTTCTCCATTATAAGACTATTGTGGAGAAAACACTACAAACCACTTGAAAATAGTCCACACGCTCCTAACTAGCCCTTTTCTTTCTCTCCAACCTTCTTTTCTTTCTAAGTGGGACGGATTTTACTTCGAATCGTACTAATAAGTTGAATCGGTGTTTTTACATCATTCCTTCTCCATTGTAAGACTATTGTGGATAAAACACTACAAACCATTTCAAAATAGTCCACACGCTCCTAAGTAGCCCTTTTCTTTCTCTCCAACCTTCTTTTCTTTCTAAGTGGGACGGATTTCACTTCGAATCCTACTAATAAGTTGAATCGGTGTTTGTACATCATTCCTTCACCAATATAAGTTTCTTATTGTCAACAACACCATAAAGCGTACCGAAATAGTCCACACGCTCCTAACTAGCCCTTTTCTTTCTCTCCAACCTTCTTATCTTTCTAAGTGGGACGGATTTCACTTCGAATCCTACTAATAAGTTGAATCGGTGTTTGTACATCAATCCTTCTCCATTACAACACAATTGTGGACAAAACACTACAAACCATTTCAAAATAGTCCACACGCTCCTAACTAGCCCTTTTCTTTCTCTCCAACCTTCTTTTCTTTCTAAGTGGGACGGATTTCACTTCGAATCCTACTAATAAGTTGAATCGGTGTTTGTACATCATTCCTTCACCAATATAAGTTTCTTATTGTCAACAACACCATAAAGCGTACCGAAATAGTCCACACGCTCCTAACTAGCCCTTTTCTTTCTCTCCAACCTTCTTATCTTTCTAAGTGGGACGGATTTCATTTCGAATCCTACTAATAAGTTGAATCGGTGTTTGTATATCACTCCTTCTCCATTATAAGACTATTGTGGAGAAAACACTACAAACCACTTGAAAATAGTCCACACGTTCCTAACTAGCCCTTTTCTTTCTCTCCAACCTTCTTTTCTTTCTAAGTGGGACGGATTTTACTTCGAATCGTACTAATAAGTTGAATCGGTGTTTGTACATCATTCCTTCTCCATTGTAAGACTATTGTGGATAAAACACTACAAACCATTTCAAAATAGTCCACACGCTCCTAAGTAGCCCTTTTCTTTCTCTCCAACCTTCTTTTCTTTCTAAGTGGGACGGATTTCACTTCGAATCCTACTAATAAGTTGAATCGGTGTTTGTACATCATTCCTTCACCAATATAAGTTTCTTATTGTCAACAACACCATAAAGCGTACCGAAATAGTCCACACGCTCCTAACTAGCCCTTTTCTTTCTCTCCAACCTTCTTATCTTTCTAAGTGGGACGGATTTCACTTCGAATCCTACTAATAAGTTGAATCGGTGTTTGTACATCAATCCTTCTCCATTACAACACAATTGTGGACAAAACACTACAAACCATTTCAAAATAGTCCACACGCTCCTAACTAGCCCTTTTCTTTCTCTCCAACCTTCTTTTCTTTCTAAGTGGGACGGATTTCACTTCGAATCCTACTAATAAGTTGAATCGGTGTTTGTACATCATTCCTTCACCAATATAAGTTTCTTATTGTCAACAACACCATAAAGCGTACCGAAATAGTCCACACGCTCCTAACTAGCCCTTTTCTTTCTCTCCAACCTTCTTATCTTTCTAAGTGGGACGGATTTCACTTCGAATCCTACTAATAAGTTGAATCGGTGTTTGTACATCAATCCTTCTCCATTACAACACAATTGTGGACAAAACACTACAAACCATTTCAAAATAGTCCACACGCTCCTAACTAGCCCTTTTCTTTCTCTCCAACCTTCTTTTCTTTCTAAGTGGGACGGATTTCACTTCGAATCCTACTAATAAGTTGAATCGGTGTTTGTACATCATTCCTTCACCAATATAAGTTTCTTATTGTCAACAACACCATAAAGCGTACCGAAATAGTCCACACGCTCCTAACTAGCCCTTTTCTTTCTCTCCAACCTTCTTATCTTTCTAAGTGGGACGGATTTCACTTCGAATCCTACTAATAAGTTGAATCGGTGTTTGTACATCAATCCTTCTCCATTACAACACAATTGTGGACAAAACACTACAAACCATTTCGAAATATTCCACACGCTCCTAACTAGCCCTTTTCTTTCTCTCCAACCTTCTTATCTTTCTAAGTGGGACGGATTTCATTTCGAATCCTACTAATAAGTTGAATCGGTGTTTGTATATCATTCCTTCTCCATTATAAGACTATTGTGGAGAAAACACTACAAACCACTTGAAAATAGTCCACACGCTCCTAACTAGCCCTTTTCTTTCTCTCCAACCTTCTTTTCTTTCTAAGTGGGACGGATTTTACTTCGAATCGTACTAATAAGTTGAATCGGTGTTTGTACATCATTCCTTCTCCATTGTAAGACTATTGTGGATAAAACACAACAAACCATTTCAAAATAGTCCACACGCTCCTAAGTAGCCCTTTTCTTTCTCTCCAACCTTCTTTTCTTTCTAAGTGGGACGGATTTCACTTCGAATCCTACTAATAACTTGAATCGGTGTTTGTACATCAATCCTTCTCCATTACAACACAATTGTGGACAAAACACTACAAACCATTTCAAAATAGTCCACACGCTCCTAACTAGCCCTTTTCTTTCTCTCCAACCATCTTTTCTTTCTAAGTGGGACGGATTTCACTTCGAATCCTACTAATAAGTTGAATCGGTGTTTGTACATCATTCCTTCACCAATATAAGTTTCTTATTGTCAACAACACCATAAAGCGTACCGAAATAGTCCACACGCTCCTAACTAGCCCTTTTCTTTCTCTCCAACCTTCTTATCTTTCTAAGTGGGACGGATTTCATTTCGAATCCTACTAATAAGTCGAATCGGTGTTTGTATATCATTCCTTCTCCATTATAAGACTATTGTGGAGAAAACACTACAAACCACTTGAAAATAGTCCACACGCTCCTAACTAGCCCTTTTCTTTCTCTCCAACCTTCTTTTCTTTCTAAGTGGGACGGATTTTACTTCGAATCGTACTAATAAGTTGAATCGGTGTTTGTACATCATTCCTTCTCCATTGTAAGACTATTGTGGATAAAACACTACAAACCATTTCAAAATAGTCCACACGCTCCTAAGTAGCCCTTTTCTTTCTCTCCAACCTTCTTTTCTTTCTAAGTGGGACGGATTTCACTTCGAATCCTACTAATAAGTTGAATCGGTGTTTGTACATCATTCCTTCACCAATATAAGTTTCTTATTGTCAACAACACCATAAAGCGTACCGAAATAGTCCACACGCTCCTAACTAGCCCTTTTCTTTCTCTCCAACCTTCTTATCTTTCTAAGTGGGACGGATTTCACTTCGAATCCTACTAATAAGTTGAATCGGTGTTTGTACATCAATCCTTCTCCATTACAACACAATTGTGGACAAAACACTACAAACCATTTCAAAATAGTCCACACGCTCCTAACTAGCCCTTTTCTTTCTCTCCAACCTTCTTTTCTTTCTAAGTGGGACGGATTTCACTTCGAATCCTACTAATAAGTTGAATCGGTGTTTGTACATCATTCCTTCACCAATATAAGTTTCTTATTGTCAACAACACCATAAAGCGTACCGAAATAGTCCACACGCTCCTAACTAGCCCTTTTCTTTCTCTCCAACCTTCTTATCTTTCTAAGTGGGACGGATTTCACTTCGAATCCTACTAATAAGTTGAATCGGTGTTTGTACATCAATCCTTCTCCATTACAACACAATTGTGGACAAAACACTACAAACCATTTCAAAATAGTCCACACGCTCCTAACTAGCCCTTTTCTTTCTCTCCAACCTTCTTTTCTTTCTAAGTGGGACGGATTTCACTTCGAATCCTACTAATAAGTTGAATCGGTGTTTGTACATCATTCCTTCACCAATATAAGTTTCTTATTGTCAACAACACCATAAAGCGTACCGAAATAGTCCACACGCTCCTAACTAGCCATTTTCTTTCTCTCCAACCTTCTTATCTTTCTAAGTGGGACGGATTTCATTTCGAATCCTACTAATAAGTTGAATCGGTGTTTGTATATCATTCCTTCTCCATTATAAGACTATTGTGGAGAAAACACTACAAACCACTTGAAAATAGTCCACACGCTCCTAACTAGCCCTTTTCTTTCTCTCCAACCTTCTTTTCTTTCTAAGTGGGACGGATTTTACTTCGAATCGTACTAATAAGTTGAATCGGTGTTTGTACATCATTCCTTCTCCATTGTAAGACTATTGTGGATAAAACACTACAAACCATTTCAAAATAGTCCACACGCTCCTAAGTAGCCCTATTCTTTCTCTCCAACCTTCTTTTCTTTCTAAGTGGGACGGATTTCACTTCGAATCCTACTAATAAGTTGAATCGGTGTTTGTACATCATTCCTTCACCAATATAAGTTTCTTATTGTCAACAACACCATAAAGCGTAACGAAATAGTCCACACGCTCCTAACTAGCCCTTTTCTTTCTCTCCAACCTTCTTATCTTTCTAAGTGGGACGGATTTCATTTCGAATCCTACTAATAAGTTGAATCGGTGTTTGTATATCATTCCTTCTCCATTATAAGACTATTGTGGAGAAAACACTACAAACCACTTGAAAATAGTCCACACGCTCCTAACTAGCCCTTTTCTTTCTCTCCAACCTTCTTTTCTTTCTAAGTGGGACGGATTTTACTTCGAATCGTACTAATAAGTTGAATCGGTGTTTGTACATCATTCCTTCTCCATTGTAAGACTATTGTGGATAAAACACTACAAACCATTTCAAAATAGTCCACACGCTCCTATGTAGCCCTTTTCTTTCTCTCCAACCTTCTTTTCTTTCTAAGTGGGACGGATTTCACTTCGAATCCTACTAATAAGTTGAATCGGTGTTTGTACATCATTCCTTCACCAATATAAGTTTCTTATTGTCAACAACACCATAAAGCGTACCGAAATAGTCCACACGCTCCTAACTAGCCCTTTTCTTTCTCTCCAACCTTCTTATCTTTCTAAGTGGGACGGATTTCACTTCGAATCCTACTAATAAGTTGAATCGGTGTTTGTACATCAATCCTTCTCCATTACAACACAATTGTGGACAAAACACTACAAACCATTTCAAAATAGTCCACACGCTCCTAACTAGCCCTTTTCTTTCTCTCCAACCTTCTTATCTTTCTAAGTGGGACGGATTTCATTTCGAATCCTACTAATAAGTTGAATCGGTGTTTGTATATCATTCCTTCTCCATTATAAGACTATTGTGGAGAAAACACTACAAACCACTTGAAAATAGTCCACACGCTCCTAACTAGCCCTTTTCTTTCTCTCCAACCTTCTTTTCTTTCTAAGTGGGACGGATTTTACTTCGAATCGTACTAATAAGTTGAATCGGTGTTTTTACATCATTCCTTCTCCATTGTAAGACTATTGTGGATAAAACACTACAAACCATTTCAAAATAGTCCACACGCTCCTAAGTAGCCCTTTTCTTTCTCTCCAACCTTCTTTTCTTTCTAAGTGGGACGGATTTCACTTCGAATCCTACTAATAAGTTGAATCGGTGTTTGTACATCATTCCTTCACCAATATAAGTTTCTTATTGTCAACAACACCATAAAGCGTACCGAAATAGTCCACACGCTCCTAACTAGCCCTTTTCTTTCTCTCCAACCTTCTTATCTTTCTAAGTGGGACGGATTTCACTTCGAATCCTACTAATAAGTTGAATCGGTGTTTGTACATCAATCCTTCTCCATTACAACACAATTGTGGACAAAACACTACAAACCATTTCAAAATAGTCCACACGCTCCTAACTAGCCCTTTTCTTTCTCTCCAACCTTCTTTTCTTTCTAAGTGGGACGGATTTCACTTCGAATCCTACTAATAAGTTGAATCGGTGTTTGTACATCTTTCCTTCACCAATATAAGTTTCTTATTGTCAACAACACCATAAAGCGTACCGAAATAGTCCACACGCTCCTAACTAGCCCTTTTCTTTCTCTCCAACCTTCTTATCTTTCTAAGTGGGACGGATTTCATTTCGAATCCTACTAATAAGTTGAATCGGTGTTTGTATATCATTCCTTCTCCATTATAAGACTATTGTGGAGAAAACACTACAAACCACTTGAAAATAGTCCACACGCTCCTAACTAGCCCTTTTCTTTCTCTCCAACCTTCTTTTCTTTCTAAGTGGGACGGATTTTACTTCGAATCGTACTAATAAGTTGAATCGGTGTTTGTACATCATTCCTTCTCCATTGTAAGACTATTGTGGATAAAACACTACAAACCATTTCAAAATAGTCCACACGCTCCTAAGTAGCCCTTTTCTTTGTCTCCAACCTTCTTTTCTTTCTAAGTGGGACGGATTTCACTTCGAATCCTACTAATAAGTTGAATCGGTGTTTGTACATCATTCCTTCACCAATATAAGTTTCTTATTGTCAACAACACCATAAAGCGTACCGAAATAGTCCACACGCTCCTAACTAGCCCTTTTCTTTCTCTCCAACCTTCTTATCTTTCTAAGTGGGACGGATTTCACTTCGAATCCTACTAATAAGTTGAATCGGTGTTTGTACATCAATCCTTCTCCATTACAACACAATTGTGGACAAAACACTACAAACCATTTCGAAATAGTCCACACGCTCCTAACTAGCCCTTTTCTTTCTCTCCAACCTTCTTATCTTTCTAAGTGGGACGGATTTCATTTCGAATCCTACTAATAAGTTGAATCGGTGTTTGTATATCATTCCTTCTCCATTATAAGACTATTGTGGAGAAAACACTACAAACCACTTGAAAATAGTCCACACGCTCCTAACTAGCCCTTTTCTTTCTCTCCAACCTTCTTTTCTTTCTAAGTGGGACGGATTTTACTTCGAATCGTACTAATAAGTTGAATCGGTGTTTGTACATCATTCCTTCTCCATTGTAAGACTATTGTGGATAAAACACAACAAACCATTTCAAAATAGTCCACACGCTCCTAAGTAGCCCTTTTCTTTCTCTCCAACCTTCTTTTCTTTCTAAGTGGGACGGATTTCACTTCGAATCCTACTAATAAGTTGAATCGGTGTTTGTACATCAATCCTTCTCCATTACAACACAATTGTGGATAAAACACTACAAACCATTTCAAAATAGTCCACACGCTCCTAAGTAGCCCTTTTCTTTCTCTCCAACCTTCTTTTCTTTCTAAGTGGGACGGATTTCACTTCGAATCCTACTAATAAGTTGAATCGGTGTTTGTACATCATTCCTTCACCAATATAAGTTTCTTATTGTCAACAACACCATAAAGCGTACCGAAATAGTCCACACGCTCCTAACTAGCCCTATTCTTTCTCTCCAACCTTCTTATCTTTCTAAGTGGGACGGATTTCACTTCGAATCCTACTAATAAGTTGAATCGGTGTTTGTACATCAATCCTTCTCCATTACAACACAATTGTGGACAAAACACTACAAACCATTTCAAAATAGTCCACACGCTCCTAACTAGCCCTTTTCTTTCTCTCCAACCTTCTTTTCTTTCTAAGTGGGACGGATTTCACTTCGAATCCTACTAATACGTTGAATCGGTGTTTGTACATCTTTCCTTCACCAATATAAGTTTCTTATTGTCAACAACACCATAAAGCGTACCGAAATAGTCCACACGCTCCTAACTAGCCCTTTTCTTTCTCTCCAACCTTCTTATCTTTCTAAGTGGGACGGATTTCATTTCGAATCCTACTAATAAGTTGAATCGGTGTTTGTATATCATTCCTTCTCCATTATAAGACTATTGTGGAGAAAACACTACAAACCACTTGAAAATAGTCCACACGCTCCTAACTAGCCCTTTTCTTTCTCTCCAACCTTCTTTTCTTTCTAAGTGGGACGGATTTTACTTCGAATCGTACTAATAAGTTGAATCGGTGTTTGTACATCATTCCTTCTCCATTGTAAGACTATTGTGGATAAAACACTACAAACCATTTCAAAATAGTCCACACGCTCCTAAGTAGCCCTTTTCTTTGTCTCCAACCTTCTTTTCTTTCTAAGTGGGACGGATTTCACTTCGAATCCTACTAATAAGTTGAATCGGTGTTTGTACATCATTCCTTCACCAATATAAGTTTCTTATTGTCAACAACACCATAAAGCGTACCGAAATAGTCCACACGCTCCTAACTAGCCCTTTTCTTTCTCTCCAACCTTCTTATCTTTCTAAGTGGGACGGATTTCACTTCGAATCCTACTAATAAGTTGAATCGGTGTTTGTACATCAATCCTTCTCCATTACAACACAATTGTGGACAAAACACTACAAACCATTTCGAAATAGTCCACACGCTCCTAACTAGCCCTTTTCTTTCTCTCCAACCTTCTTATCTTTCTAAGTGGGACGGATTTCATTTCGAATCCTACTAATAAGTTGAATCGGTGTTTGTATATCATTCCTTCTCCATTATAAGACTATTGTGGAGAAAACACTACAAACCACTTGAAAATAGTCCACACGCTCCTAACTAGCCCTTTTCTTTCTCTCCAACCTTCTTTTCTTTCTAAGTGGGACGGATTTTACTTCGAATCGTACTAATAAGTTGAATCGGTGTTTGTACATCATTCCTTCTCCATTGTAAGACTATTGTGGATAAAACACAACAAACCATTTCAAAATAGTCCACACGCTCCTAAGTAGCCCTTTTCTTTGTCTCCAACCTTCTTTTCTTTCTAAGTGGGACGGATTTCACTTCGAATCCTACTAATAAGTTGAATCGGTGTTTGTACATCAATCCTTCTCCATTACAACACAATTGTGGATAAAACACTACAAACCATTTCAAAATAGTCCACACGCTCCTAAGTAGCCCTTTTCTTTCTCTCCAACCTTCTTTTCTTTCTAAGTGGGACGGATTTTACTTCGAATCGTACTAATAAGTTGAATCGGTGTTTGTACATCATTCCTTCACCAATATAAGTTTCTTATTGTCAACAACACCATAAAGCGTACCGAAATAGTCCACACGCTCCTAACTAGCCCTTTTCTTTCTCTCCAACCTTCTTATCTTTCTAAGTGGGACGGATTTCACTTCGAATCCTACTAATAAGTTGAATCGGTGTTTGTACATCAATCCTTCTCCATTACAACACAATTGTGGACAAAACACTACAAACCATTTCGAAATAGTCCACACGCTCCTAACTAGCCCTTTTCTTTCTCTCCAACCTTCTTATCTTTCTAAGTGGGACGGATTTCATTTCGAATCCTACTAATAAGTTGAATCGGTGTTTGTATATCATTCCTTCTCCATTATAAGACTATTGTGGAGAAAACACTACAAACCACTTGAAAATAGTCCACACGCTCCTAACTAGCCCTTTTCTTTCTCTCCAACCTTCTTTTCTTTCTAAGTGGGACGGATTTTACTTCGAATCGTACTAATAAGTTGAATCGGTGTTTGTACATCATTCCTTCTCCATTGTAAGACTATTGTGGATAAAACACAACAAACCATTTCAAAATAGTCCACACGCTCCTAAGTAGCCCTTTTCTTTCTCTCCAACCTTCTTTTCTTTCTAAGTGGGACGGATTTCACTTCGAATCCTACTAATAAGTTGAATCGGTGTTTGTACATTAATCCTTCTCCATTACAACACAATTGTGGATAAAACACTACAAACCATTTCAAAATAGTCCACACGCTCCTAAGTAGCCCTTTTCTTTCTCTCCAACCTTCTTTTCTTTCTAAGTGGGACGGATTTCACTTCGAATCCTACTAATAAGTTGAATCGGTGTTTGTACATCATTCCTTCACCAATATAAGTTTCTTATTGTCAACAACACCATAAAGCGTACCGAAATAGTCCACACGCTCCTAACTAGCCCTTTTCTTTCTCTCCAACCTTCTTATCTTTCTAAGTGGGACGGATTTCACTTCGAATCCTACTAATAAGTTGAATCGGTGTTTGTACATCAATCCTTCTCCATTACAACACAATTGTGGACAAAACACTACAAACCATTTCAAAATAGTCCACACGCTCCTAACTAGCCCTTTTCTTTCTCTCCAACCTTCTTTTCTTTCTAAGTGGGACGGATTTCACTTCGAATCCTACTAATAAGTTGAATCGGTGTTTGTACATCTTTCCTTCACCAATATAAGTTTCTTATTGTCAACAACACCATAAAGCGTACCGAAATAGTCCACACGCTCCTAACTAGCCCTTTTCTTTCTCTCCAACCTTCTTTTCTTTCTAAGTGGGACGGATTTTACTTCGAATCGTACTAATAAGTTGAATCGGTGTTTGTACATCATTCCTTCTCCATTGTAAGACTATTGTGGATAAAACACAACAAACCATTTCAAAATAGTCCACACGCTCCTAAGTAGCCCTTTTCTTTCTCTCCAACCTTCTTTTCTTTCTAAGTGGGACGGATTTCACTTCGAATCCTACTAATAAGTTGAATCGGTGTTTGTACATCAATCCTTCTCCATTACAACACAATTGTGGATAAAACACTACAAACCATTTCAAAATAGTCCACACGCTCCTAAGTAGCCCTTTTCTTTGTCTCCAACCTTCTTTTCTTTCTAAGTGGGACGGATTTCACTTCGAATCCTACTAATAAGTTGAATCGGTGTTTGTACATCATTCCTTCACCAATATAAGTTTCTTATTGTCAACAACACCATAAAGCGTACCGAAATAGTCCACACGCTCCTAACTAGCCCTTTTCTTTCTCTCCAACCTTCTTATCTTTCTAAGTGGGACGGATTTCACTTCGAATCCTACTAATAAGTTGAATCGGTGTTTGTACATCAATCCTTCTCCATTACAACACAATTGTGGACAAAACACTACAAACCATTTCGAAATAGTCCACACGCTCCTAACTAGCCCTTTTCTTTCTCTCCAACCTTCTTATCTTTCTAAGTGGGACGGATTTCATTTCGAATCCTACTAATAAGTTGAATCGGTGTTTGTATATCATTCCTTCTCCATTATAAGACTATTGTGGAGAAAACACTACAAACCACTTGAAAATAGTCCACACGCTCCTAACTAGCCCTTTTCTTTCTCTCCAACCTTCTTTTCTTTCTAAGTGGGACGGATTTTACTTCGAATCGTACTAATAAGTTGAATCGGTGTTTGTACATCATTCCTTCTCCATTGTAAGACTATTGTGGATAAAACACAACAAACCATTTCAAAATAGTCCACACGCTCCTAAGTAGCCCTTTTCTTTGTCTCCAACCTTCTTTTCTTTCTAAGTGGGACGGATTTCACTTCGAATCCTACTAATAAGTTGAATCGGTGTTTGTACATCAATCCTTCTCCATTACAACACAATTGTGGATAAAACACTACAAACCATTTCAAAATAGTCCACACGCTCCTAAGTAGCCCTTTTCTTTCTCTCCAACCTTCTTTTCTTTCTAAGTGGGACGGATTTTACTTCGAATCGTACTAATAAGTTGAATCGGTGTTTGTACATCATTCCTTCACCAATATAAGTTTCTTATTGTCAACAACACCATAAAGCGTACCGAAATAGTCCACACGCTCCTAACTAGCCCTTTTCTTTCTCTCCAACCTTCTTATCTTTCAAAGTGGGACGGATTTCACTTCGAATCCTACTAATAAGTTGAATCGGTGTTTGTACATCAATCCTTCTCCATTACAACACAATTGTGGACAAAACATTACAAACCATTTCGAAATAGTCCACACGCTCCTAACTAGCCCTTTTCTTTCTCTCCAACCTTCTTATCTTTCTAAGTGGGACGGATTTCATTTCGAATCCTACTAATAAGTTGAATCGGTGTTTGTATATCATTCCTTCTCCATTATAAGACTATTGTGGAGAAAACACTACAAACCACTTGAAAATAGTCCACACGCTCCTAACTAGCCCTTTTCTTTCTCTCCAACCTTCTTTTCTTTCTAAGTGGGACGGATTTTACTTCGAATCGTACTAATAAGTTGAATCGGTGTTTGTACATCATTCCTTCTCCATTGTAAGACTATTGTGGATAAAACACTACAAACCATTTCAAAATAGTCCACACGCTCCTAAGTAGCCCTTTTCTTTGTCTCCAACCTTCTTTTCTTTCTAAGTGGGACGGATTTCACTTCGAATCCTACTAATAAGTTGAATCGGTGTTTGTACATCATTCCTTCACCAATATAAGTTTCTTATTGTCAACAACACCATAAAGCGTACCGAAATAGTCCACACGCTCCTAACTAGCCCATTTCTTTCTCTCCAACCTTCTTATCTTTCTAAGTGGGACGGATTTCACTTCGAATCCTACTAATAAGTTGAATCGGTGTTTGTACATCAATCCTTCTCCATTACAACACAATTGTGGACAAAACACTACAAACCATTTCGAAATAGTCCACACGCTCCTAACTAGCCCTTTTCTTTCTCTCCAACCTTCTTATCTTTCTAAGTGGGACGGATTTCATTTCGAATCCTACTAATAAGTTGAATCGGTGTTTGTATATCATTCCTTCTCCATTATAAGACTATTGTGGAGAAAACACTACAAACCACTTGAAAATAGTCCACACGCTCCTAACTAGCCCTTTTCTTTCTCTCCAACCTTCTTTTCTTTCTAAGTGGGACGGATTTTACTTCGAATCGTACTAATAAGTTGAATCGGTGTTTGTACATCATTCCTTCTCCATTGTAAGACTATTGTGGATAAAACACAACAAACCATTTCAAAATAGTCCACACGCTCCTAAGTAGCCCTTTTCTTTCTCTCCAACCTTCTTTTCTTTCTAAGTGGGACGGATTTCACTTCGAATCCTACTAATAAGTTGAATCGGTGTTTGTACATCAATCCTTCTCCATTACAACACAATTGTGGACAAAACACTACAAACCATTTCAAAATAGTCCACACGCTCCTAACTAGCCCTTTTCTTTCTCTCCAACCTTCTTTTCTTTCTAAGTGGGACGGATTTCACTTCGAATCCTACTAATAAGTTGAATCGGTGTTTGTACATCATTCCTTCACCAATATAAGTTTCTTATTGTCAACAACACCATAAAGCGTACCGAAATAGTCCACACGCTCCTAACTAGCCCTTTTCTTTCTCTCCAACCTTCTTATCTTTCTAAGTGGGACGGATTTCATTTCGAATCCTACTAATAAGTCGAATCGGTGTTTGTATATCATTCCTTCTCCATTATAAGACTATTGTGGAGAAAACACTACAAACCACTTGAAAATAGTCCACACGCTCCTAACTAGCCCTTTTCTTTCTCTCCAACCTTCTTTTCTTTCTAAGTGGGACGGATTTCACTTCGAATCCTACTAATAAGTTGAATCGGTGTTTGTACATCATTCCTTCTCCATTGTAAGACTATTGTGGATAAAACACTACAAACCATTTCAAAATAGTCCACACGCTCCTAAGTAGCCCTTTTCTTTCTCTCCAACCTTCTTTTCTTTCTAAGTGGGACGGATTTCACTTCGAATCCTACTAATAAGTTGAATCGGTGTTTGTACATCATTCCTTCACCAATATAAGTTTCTTATTGTCAACAACACCATAAAGCGTACCGAAATAGTCCACACGCTCCTAACTAGCCCTTTTCTTTCTCTCCAACCTTCTTATCTTTCTAAGTGGGACGGATTTCACTTCGAATCCTACTAATAAGTTGAATCGGTGTTTGTACATCAATCCTTCTCCATTACAACACAATTGTGGACAAAACACTACAAACCATTTCAAAATAGTCCACACGCTCCTAACTAGCCCTTTTCTTTCTCTCCAACCTTCTTTTCTTTCTAAGTGGGACGGATTTCACTTCGAATCCTACTAATAAGTTGAATCGGTGTTTGTACATCTTTCCTTCACCAATATAAGTTTCTTATTGTCAACAACACCATAAAGCGTACCGAAATAGTCCACACGCTCCTAACTAGCCCTTTTCTTTCTCTCCAACCTTCTTATCTTTCTAAGTGGGACGGATTTCATTTCGAATCCTACTAATAAGTTGAATCGGTGTTTGTATATCATTCCTTCTCCATTATAAGACTATTGTGGAGAAAACACTACAAACCACTTGAAAATAGTCCACACGCTCCTAACTAGCCCTTTTCTTTCTCTCCAACCTTCTTTTCTTTCTAAGTGGGACGGATTTTACTTCGAATCGTACTAATAAGTTGAATCGGTGTTTGTACATCATTCCTTCTCCATTGTAAGACTATTGTGGATAAAACACTACAAACCATTTCAAAATAGTCCACACGCTCCTAAGTAGCCCTTTTCTTTGTCTCCAACCTTCTTTTCTTTCTAAGTGGGACGGATTTCACTTCGAATCCTACTAATAAGTTGAATCGGTGTTTGTACATCATTCCTTCACCAATATAAGTTTCTTATTGTCAACAACACCATAAAGCGTACCGAAATAGTCCACACGCTCCTAACTAGCCCTTTTCTTTCTCTCCAACCTTCTTATCTTTCTAAGTGAGTCGGATTTCACTTCGAATCCTACTAATAAGTTGAATCGGTGTTTGTACATCAATCCTTCTCCATTACAACACAATTGTGGACAAAACACTACAAACCATTTCGAAATAGTCCACACGCTCCTAACTAGCCCTTTTCTTTCTCTCCAACCTTCTTATCTTTCTAAGTGGGACGGATTTCATTTCGAATCCTACTAATAAGTTGAATCGGTGTTTGTATATCATTCCTTCTCCATTATAAGACTATTGTGGAGAAAACACTACAAACCATTTCAAAATAGTCCACACGCTCCTAACTAGCCCTTTTCTTTCTCTCCAACCTTCTTATCTTTCTAAGTGGGACGGATTTCATTTCGAATCCTACTAATAAGTTGAATCGGTGTTTCTATATCATTCCTTCTCCATTATAAGACTATTGTGGAGAAAACACTACAAACCACTTGAAAATAGTCCACACGCTCCTAACTAGCCCTTTTCTTTCTCTCCAACCTTCTTTTCTTTCTAAGTGGGACGGATTTCACTTCGAATCCTACTAATAAGTTGAATCGGTGTTTGTACATCATTCCTTCACCAATATAAGTTTCTTATTGTCAACAACACCATAAAGCGTACCGAAATAGTCCACACGCTCCTAACTAGCCCTTTTCTTTCTCTCCAACCTTCTTATCTTTCTAAGTGGGACGGATTTCATTTCGAATCCTACTAATAAGTTGAATCGGTGTTTGTATATCATTCCTTCTCCATTATAAGACTATTGTGGAGAAAACACTACAAACCATTTCAAAATAGTCCACACGCTCCTAACTAGCCCTTTTCTTTCTCTCCAACCTTCTTATCTTTCTAAGTGGGACGGATTTCACTTCGAATCCTACTAATAAGTTGAATCGGTGTTTGTACATCAATCCTTCTCCATTACAACACAATTGTGGACAAAACACTACAAACCATTTCAAAATAGTCCACACGCTCCTAACTAGCCCTTTTCTTTCTCTCCAACCTTCTTTTCTTTCTAAGTGGGACGGATTTCACTTCGAATCCTACTAATAAGTTGAATCGGTGTTTGTACATCATTCCTTCACCAATATAAGTTTCTTATTGTCAACAACACCATAAAGCGTACCGAAATAGTCCACACGCTCCTAACTAGCCCTTTTCTTTCTCTCCAACCTTCTTATCTTTCTAAGTGGGACGGATTTCATTTCGAATCCTACTAATAAGTTGAATCGGTGTTTGTATATCATTCCTTCTCCATTAAAAGACTATTGTGGAGAAAACACTACAAACCACTTGAAAATAGTCCACACGCTCCTAACTAGCCCTTTTCTTTCTCTCCAACCTTCTTTTCTTTCTAAGTGGGACGGATTTTACTTCGAATCGTACTAATAAGTTGAATCGGTGTTTGTACATCATTCCTTCTCCATTGTAAGACTATTGTGGATAAAACACTACAAACCATTTCAAAATAGTCCACACGCTCCTAAGTAGCCCTTTTCTTTCTCTCCAACCTTCTTTTCTTTCTAAGTGGGACGGATTTCACTTCGAATCCTACTAATAAGTTGAATCGGTGTTTGTACATCATTCCTTCACCAATATAAGTTTCTTATTGTCAACAACACCATAAAGCGTACCGAAATAGTCCACACGCTCCTAACTAGCCCTTTTCTTTCTCTCCAACCTTCTTATCTTTCTAAGTGGGACGGATTTCACTTCGAATCCTACTAATAAGTTGAATCGGTGTTTGTACATCATTCCTTCACCAATATAAGTTTCTTATTGTCAACAACACCATAAAGCGTACCGAAATAGTCCACACGCTCCTAACTAGCCCTTTTCTTTCTCTCCAACCTTCTTATCTTTCTAAGTGGGACGGATTTCATTTCGAATCCTACTAATAAGTTGAATCGGTGTTTGTATATCATTCCTTCTCCATTATAAGACTATTGTGGAGAAAACACTACAAACCACTTGAAAATAGTCCACACGCTCCTAACTAGCCCTTTTCTTTCTCTCCAACCTTCTTTTCTTTCTAAGTGGGACGGATTTTACTTCGAATCGTACTAATAAGTTGAATCGGTGTTTTTACATCATTCCTTCTCCATTGTAAGACTATTGTGGATAAAACACTACAAACCATTTCAAAATAGTCCACACGCTCCTAAGTAGCCCTTTTCTTTCTCTCCAACCTTCTTTTCTTTCTAAGTGGGACGGATTTCACTTCGAATCCTACTAATAAGTTGAATCGGTGTTTGTACATCATTCCTTCACCAATATAAGTTTCTTATTGTCAACAACACCATAAAGCGTACCGAAATAGTCCACACGCTCCTAACTAGCCCTTTTCTTTCTCTCCAACCTTCTTATCTTTCTAAGTGGGACGGATTTCACTTCGAATCCTACTAATAAGTTGAATCGGTGTTTGTACATCAATCCTTCTCCATTACAACACAATTGTGGACAAAACACTACAAACCATTTCAAAATAGTCCACACGCTCCTAACTAGCCCTTTTCTTTCTCTCCAACCTTCTTTTCTTTCTAAGTGGGACGGATTTCACTTCGAATCCTACTAATAAGTTGAATCGGTGTTTGTACATCATTCCTTCACCAATATAAGTTTCTTATTGTCAACAACACCATAAAGCGTACCGAAATAGTCCACACGCTCCTAACTAGCCCTTTTCTTTCTCTCCAACCTTCTTGTCTTTCTAAGTGGGACGGATTTCATTTCGAATCCTACTAATAAGTTTAATCGGTGTTTGTATATCATTCCTTCTCCATTATAAGACTATTGTGGAGAAAACACTACAAACCACTTGAAAATAGTCCACACGCTCCTAACTAGCCCTTTTCTTTCTCTCCAACCTTCTTTTCTTTCTAAGTGGGACGGATTTTACTTCGAATCGTACTAATAAGTTGAATCGGTGTTTGTACATCATTCCTTCTCCATTGTAAGACTATTGTGGATAAAACACTACAAACCATTTCAAAATAGTCCACACGCTCCTAAGTAGCCCTTTTCTTTCTCTCCAACCTTCTTTTCTTTCTAAGTGGGACGGATTTCACTTCGAATCCTACTAATAAGTTGAATCGGTGTTTGTACATCATTCCTTCACCAATATAAGTTTCTTATTGTCAACAACACCATAAAGCGTACCGAAATAGTCCACACGCTCCTAACTAGCCCTTTTCTTTCTCTCCAACCTTCTTATCTTTCTAAGTGGGACGGATTTCATTTCGAATCCTACTAATAAGTTGAATCGGTGTTTGTATATCATTCCTTCTCCATTATAAGACTATTGTGGAGAAAACACTACAAACCACTTGAAAATAGTCCACACGCTCCTAACTAGCCCTTTTCTTTCTCTCCAACCTTCTTTTCTTTCTAAGTGGGACGGATTTTACTTCGAATCGTACTAATAAGTTGAATCGGTGTTTGTACATCATTCCTTCTCCATTGTAAGACTATTGTGGATAAAACACTACAAACCATTTCAAAATAGTCCACACGCTCCTAAGTAGCCCTTTTCTTTCTCTCCAACCTTCTTTTCTTTCTAAGTGGGACGGATTTCACTTCGAATCCTACTAATAAGTTGAATCGGTGTTTGTACATCATTCATTCACCAATATAAGTTTCTTATTGTCAACAACACCATAAAGCGTACCGAAATAGTCCACACGCTCCTAACTAGCACTTTTCTTTCTCTCCAACCTTCTTATCTTTCTAAGTGGGACGGATTTCACTTCGAATCCTACTAATAAGTTGAATCGGTGTTTGTACATCAATCCTTCTCCATTACAACACAATTGTGGACAAAACACTACAAACCATTTCAAAATAGTCCACACGCTCCTAACTAGCCCTTTTCTTTCTCTCCAACCTTCTTTTCTTTCTAAGTGGGACGGATTTTACTTCGAATCGTACTAATAAGTTGAATCGGTGTTTGTACATCATTCCTTCTCCATTGTAAGACTATTGTGGATAAAACACTACAAACCATTTCAAAATAGTCCACACGCTCCTAAGTAGCCCTTTTCTTTCTCTCCAACCTTCTTTTCTTTCTAAGTGGGACGGATTTCACTTCGAATCCTACTAATAAGTTGAATCGGTGTTTGTACATCATTCCTTCACCAATATAAGTTTCTTATTGTCAACAACACCATAAAGCGTACCGAAATAGTCCACACGCTCCTAACTAGCCCTTTTCTTTCTCTCCAACCTTCTTATCTTTCTAAGTGGGACGGATTTCACTTCGAATCCTACTAATAAGTTGAATCGGTGTTTGTACATCATTCCTTCACCAATATAAGTTTCTTATTGTCAACAACACCATAAAGCGTACCGAAATAGTCCACACGCTCCTAACTAGCCCTTTTCTTTCTCTCCAACCTTCTTATCTTTCTAAGTGGGACGGATTTCATTTCGAATCCTACTAATAAGTTGAATCGGTGTTTGTATATCATTCCTTCTCCATTATAAGACTATTGTGGAGAAAACACTACAAACCACTTGAAAATAGTCCACACGCTCCTAACTAGCCCTTTTCTTTCTCTCCAACCTTCTTTTCTTTCTAAGTGGGACGGATTTTACTTCGAATCGTACTAATAAGTTGAATCGGTGTTTTTACATCATTCCTTCTCCATTGTAAGACTATTGTGGATAAAACACTACAAACCATTTCAAAATAGTCCACACGCTCCTAAGTAGCCCTTTTCTTTCTCTCCAACCTTCTTTTCTTTCTAAGTGGGACGGATTTCACTTCGAATCCTACTAATAAGTTGAATCGGTGTTTGTACATCATTCCTTCACCAATATAAGTTTCTTATTGTCAACAACACCATAAAGCGTACCGAAATAGTCCACACGCTCCTAACTAGCCCTTTTCTTTCTCTCCAACCTTCTTATCTTTCTAAGTGGGACGGATTTCACTTCGAATCCTACTAATAAGTTGAATCGGTGTTTGTACATCAATCCTTCTCCATTACAACACAATTGTGGACAAAACACTACAAACCATTTCAAAATAGTCCACACGCTCCTAACTAGCCCTTTTCTTTCTCTCCAACCTTCTTTTCTTTCTAAGTGGGACGGATTTCACTTCGAATCCTACTAATAAGTTGAATCGGTGTTTGTACATCATTCCTTCACCAATATAAGTTTCTTATTGTCAACAACACCATAAAGCGTACCGAAATAGTCCACACGCTCCTAACTAGCCCTTTTCTTTCTCTCCAACCTTCTTGTCTTTCTAAGTGGGACGGATTTCATTTCGAATCCTACTAATAAGTTTAATCGGTGTTTGTATATCATTCCTTCTCCATTATAAGACTATTGTGGAGAAAACACTACAAACCACTTGAAAATAGTCCACACGCTCCTAACTAGCCCTTTTCTTTCTCTCCAACCTTCTTTTCTTTCTAAGTGGGACGGATTTTACTTCGAATCGTACTAATAAGTTGAATCGGTGTTTGTACATCATTCCTTCTCCATTGTAAGACTATTGTGGATAAAACACTACAAACCATTTCAAAATAGTCCACACGCTCCTAAGTAGCCCTTTTCTTTCTCTCCAACCTTCTTTTCTTTCTAAGTGGGACGGATTTCACTTCGAATCCTACTAATAAGTTGAATCGGTGTTTGTACATCATTCCTTCACCAATATAAGTTTCTTATTGTCAACAACACCATAAAGCGTACCGAAATAGTCCACACGCTCCTAACTAGCCCTTTTCTTTCTCTCCAACCTTCTTATCTTTCTAAGTGGGACGGATTTCATTTCGAATCCTACTAATAAGTTGAATCGGTGTTTGTATATCATTCCTTCTCCATTATAAGACTATTGTGGAGAAAACACTACAAACCACTTGAAAATAGTCCACACGCTCCTAACTAGCCCTTTTCTTTCTCTCCAACCTTCTTTTCTTTCTAAGTGGGACGGATTTTACTTCGAATCGTACTAATAAGTTGAATCGGTGTTTGTACATCATTCCTTCTCCATTGTAAGACTATTGTGGATAAAACACTACAAACCATTTCAAAATAGTCCACACGCTCCTAAGTAGCCCTTTTCTTTCTCTCCAACCTTCTTTTCTTTCTAAGTGGGACGGATTTCACTTCGAATCCTACTAATAAGTTGAATCGGTGTTTGTACATCATTCATTCACCAATATAAGTTTCTTATTGTCAACAACACCATAAAGCGTACCGAAATAGTCCACACGCTCCTAACTAGCACTTTTCTTTCTCTCCAACCTTCTTATCTTTCTAAGTGGGACGGATTTCACTTCGAATCCTACTAATAAGTTGAATCGGTGTTTGTACATCAATCCTTCTCCATTACAACACAATTGTGGACAAAACACTACAAACCATTTCAAAATAGTCCACACGCTCCTAACTAGCCCTTTTCTTTCTCTCCAACCTTCTTTTCTTTCTAAGTGGGACGGATTTCACTTCGAATCCTACTAATAAGTTGAATCGGTGTTTGTACATCATTCCTTCACCAATATAAGTTTCTTATTGTCAACAACACCATAAAGCGTACCGAAATAGTCCACACGCTCCTAACTAGCCCTTTTCTTTCTCTCCAACCTTCTTGTCTTTCTAAGTGGGACGGATTTCATTTCGAATCCTACTAATAAGTTGAATCGGTGTTTGTATATCATTCGTTCTCCATTATAAGACTATTGTGGAGAAAACACTACAAACCACTTGAAAATAGTCCACACGCTCCTAACTAGCCCTTTTCTTTCTCTCCAACCTTCTTTTCTTTCTAAGTGGGACGGATTTTACTTCGAATCGTACTAATAAGTTGAATCGGTGTTTGTACATCATTCCTTCTCCATTGTAAGACTATTGTGGATAAAACACTACAAACCATTTCAAAATAGTCCACACGCTCCTAAGTAGCCCTTTTCTTTCTCTCCAACCTTCTTTTCTTTCTAAGTGGGACGGATTTCACTTCGAATCCTACTAATAAGTTGAATCGGTGTTTGTACATCATTCCTTCACCAATATAAGTTTCTTATTGTCAACAACACCATAAAGCGTACCGAAATAGTCCACACGCTCCTAACTAGCCCTTTTCTTTCTCTCCAACCTTCTTATCTTTCTAAGTGGGACGGATTTCACTTCGAATCCTACTAATAAGTTGAATCGGTGTTTGTACATCAATCCTTCTCCATTACAACACAATTGTGGACAAAACACTACAAACCATTTCAAAATAGTCCACACGCTCCTAACTAGCCCTTTTCTTTCTCTCCAACCTTCTTTTCTTTCTAAGTGGGACGGATTTCACTTCGAATCCTACTAATAAGTTGAATCGGTGTTTGTACATCATTCCTTCACCAATATAAGTTTCTTATTGTCAACAACACCATAAAGCGTACCGAAATAGTCCACACGCTCCTAACTAGCCCTTTTCTTTCTCTCCAACCTTCTTATCTTTCTAAGTGGGACGGATTTCACTTCGAATCCTACTAATAAGTTGAATCGGTGTTTGTACATCATTCCTTCTCCATTGTAAGACTATTGTGGATAAAACACTACAAACCATTTCAAAATAGTCCACACGCTCCTAAGTAGCCCTTTTCTTTCTCTCCAACCTTCTTTTCTTTCTAAGTGGGACGGATTTCACTTCGAATCCTACTAATAAGTTGAATCGGTGTTTGTACATCATTCCTTCACCAATATAAGTTTCTTATTGTCAACAACACCATAAAGCGTACCGAAATAGTCCACACGCTCCTAACTAGCCCTTTTCTTTCTCTCCAACCTTCTTATCTTTCTAAGTGGGACGGATTTCATTTCGAATCCTACTAATAAGTTGAATCGGTGTTTGTATATCATTCCTTCTCCATTATAAGACTATTGTGGAGAAAACACTACAAACCACTTGAAAATAGTCCACACGCTCCTAACTAGCCCTTTTCTTTCTCTCCAACCTTCTTTTCTTTCTAAGTGGGACGGATTTTACTTCGAATCGTACTAATAAGTTGAATCGGTGTTTGTACATCATTCCTTCTCCATTGTAAGACTATTGTGGATAAAACACTACAAACCATTTCAAAATAGTCCACACGCTCCTAAGTAGCCCTTTTCTTTCTCTCCAACCTTCTTTTCTTTCTAAGTGGGACGGATTTCACTTCGAATCCTACTAATAAGTTGAATCGGTGTTTGTACATCATTCCTTCACCAATATAAGTTTCTTATTGTCAACAACACCATAAAGTGTACCGAAATAGTCCACACGCTCCTAACTAGCACTTTTCTTTCTCTCCAACCTTCTTATCTTTCTAAGTGGGACGGATTTCACTTCGAATCCTACTAATAAGTTGAATCGGTGTTTGTACATCAATCCTTCTCCATTACAACACAATTGTGGACAAAACACTACAAACCATTTCAAAATAGTCCACACGCTCCTAACTAGCCCTTTTCTTTCTCTCCAACCTTCTTTTCTTTCTAAGTGGGACGGATTTCACTTCGAATCCTACTAATAAGTTGAATCGGTGTTTGTACATCATTCCTTCACCAATATAAGTTTCTTATTGTCAACAACACCATAAAGCGTACCGAAATAGTCCACACGCTCCTAACTAGCCCTTTTCTTTCTCTCCAACCTTCTTGTCTTTCTAAGTGGGACGAATTTCATTTCGAATCCTACTAATAAGTTGAATCGGTGTTTGTATATCATTCCTTCTCCATTATAAGACTATTGTGGAGAAAACACTACAAACCACTTGAAAATAGTCCACACGCTCCTAACTAGCCCTTTTCTTTCTCTCCAACCTTCTTTTCTTTCTAAGTGGGACGGATTTTACTTCGAATCGTACTAATAAGTTGAATCGGTGTTTGTACATCATTCCTTCTCCATTGTAAGACTATTGTGGATAAAACACTACAAACCATTTCAAAATAGTCCACACGCTCCTAAGTAGCCCTTTTCTTTCTCTCCAACCTTCTTTTCTTTCTAAGTGGGACGGATTTCACTTCGAATCCTACTAATAAGTTGAATCGGTGTTTGTACATCATTCCTTCACCAATATAAGTTTCTTATTGTCAACAACACCATAAAGCGTACCGAAATAGTCCACACGCTCCTAACTAGCCCTTTTCTTTCTCTCCAACCTTCTTATCTTTCTAAGTGGGACGGATTTCATTTCGAATCCTACTAATAAGTTGAATCGGTGTTTGTATATCATTCCTTCTCCATTATAAGACTATTGTGGAGAAAACACTACAAACCACTTGAAAATAGTCCACACGCTCCTAACTAGCCCTTTTCTTTCTCTCCAACCTTCTTTTCTTTCTAAGTGGGACGGATTTTACTTCGAATCGTACTAATAAGTTGAATCGGTGTTTGTACATCATTCCTTCTCCATTGTAAGACTATTGTGGATAAAACACTACAAACCATTTCAAAATAGTCCACACGCTCCTAAGTAGCCCTTTTCTTTCTCTCCAACCTTCTTTTCTTTCTAAGTGGGACGGATTTCACTTCGAATCCTACTAATAAGTTGAATCGGTGTTTGTACATCATTCCTTCACCAATATAAGTTTCTTATTGTCAACAACACCATAAAGCGTACCGAAATAGTCCACACGCTCCTAACTAGCCCTTTTCTTTCTCTCCAACCTTCTTATCTTTCTAAGTGGGACGGATTTCACTTCGAATCCTACTAATAAGTTGAATCGGTGTTTGTACATCAATCCTTCTCCATTACAACACAATTGTGGACAAAACACTACAAACCATTTCAAAATAGTCCACACGCTCCTAACTAGCCCTTTTCTTTCTCTCCAACCTTCTTATCTTTCTAAGTGGGACGGATTTCATTTCGAATCCTACTAATAAGTTGAATCGGTGTTTGTATATCATTCCTTCTCCATTATAAGACTATTGTGGAGAAAACACTACAAACCACTTGAAAATAGTCCACACGCTCCTAACTAGCCCTTTTCTTTCTCTCCAACCTTCTTTTCTTTCTAAGTGGGACGGATTTTACTTCGAATCGTACTAATAAGTTGAATCGGTGTTTTTACATCATTCCTTCTCCATTGTAAGACTATTGTGGATAAAACACTACAAACCATTTCAAAATAGTCCACACGCTCCTAAGTAGCCCTTTTCTTTCTCTCCAACCTTCTTTTCTTTCTAAGTGGGACGGATTTCACTTCGAATCCTACTAATAAGTTGAATCGGTGTTTGTACATCATTCCTTCACCAATATAAGTTTCTTATTGTCAACAACACCATAAAGCGTACCGAAATAGTCCACACGCTCCTAACTAGCCCTTTTCTTTCTCTCCAACCTTCTTATCTTTCTAAGTGGGACGGATTTCATTTCGAATCCTACTAATAAGTTGAATCGGTGTTTGTATATCATTCCTTCTCCATTATAAGACTATTGTGGAGAAAACACTACAAACCACTTGAAAATAGTCCACACGCTCCTAACTAGCCCTTTTCTTTCTCTCCAACCTTCTTTTCTTTCAAAGTGGGACGGATTTTACTTCGAATCGTACTAATAAGTTGAATCGGTGTTTGTACATCATTCCTTCTCCATTGTAAGACTATTGTGGATAAAACACTACAAACCATTTCAAAATAGTCCACACGCTCCTAAGTAGCCCTTTTCTTTCTCTCCAACCTTCTTTTCTTTCTAAGTGGGACGGATTTCACTTCGAATCCTACTAATAAGTTGAATCGGTGTTTGTACATCATTCCTTCACCAATATAAGTTTCTTATTGTCAACAACACCATAAAGCGTACCGAAATAGTCCACACGCTCCTAACTAGCCCTTTTCTTTCTCTCCAACCTTCTTATCTTTCTAAGTGGGACGGATTTCACTTCGAATCCTACTAATAAGTTGAATCGGTGTTTGTACATCAATCCTTCTCCATTACAACACAATTGTGGACAAAACACTACAAACCATTTCAAAATAGTCCACACGCTCCTAACTAGCCCTTTTCTTTCTCTCCAACCTTCTTTTCTTTCTAAGTGGGACGGATTTCACTTCGAATCCTACTAATAAGTTGAATCGGTGTTTGTACATCATTCCTTCACCAATATAAGTTTCTTATTGTCAACAACACCATAAAGCGTACCGAAATAGTCCACACGCTCCTAACTAGCCCTTTTCTTTCTCTCCAACCTTCTTATCTTTCTAAGTGGGACGGATTTCACTTCGAATCCTACTAATAAGTTGAATCGGTGTTTGTACATCAATCCTTCTCCATTACAACACAATTGTGGACAAAACACTACAAACCATTTCAAAATAGTCCACACGCTCCTAACTAGCCCTTTTCTTTCTCTCCAACCTTCTTATCTTTCTAAGTGGGACGGATTTCATTTCGAATCCTACTAATAAGTTGAATCGGTGTTTGTATATCATTCCTTCTCCATTATAAGACTATTGTGGAGAAAACACTACAAACCACTTGAAAATAGTCCACACGCTCCTAACTAGCCCTTTTCTTTCTCTCCAACCTTCTTTTCTTTCTAAGTGGGACGGATTTTACTTCGAATCGTACTAATAAGTTGAATCGGTGTTTTTACATCATTCCTTCTCCATTGTAAGACTATTGTGGATAAAACACTACAAACCATTTCAAAATAGTCCACACGCTCCTAAGTAGCCCTTTTCTTTGTCTCCAACCTTCTTTTCTTTCTAAGTGGGACGGATTTCACTTCGAATCCTACTAATAAGTTGAATCGGTGTTTGTACATCATTCCTTCACCAATATAAGTTTCTTATTGTCAACAACACCATAAAGCGTACCGAAATAGTCCACACGCTCCTAACTAGCCCTTTTCTTTCTCTCCAACCTTCTTATCTTTCTAAGTGGGACGGATTTCATTTCGAATCCTACTAATAAGTTGAATCGGTGTTTGTATATCATTCCTTCTCCATTATAAGACTATTGTGGAGAAAACACTACAAACCACTTGAAAATAGTCCACACGCTCCTAACTAGCCCTTTTCTTTCTCTCCAACCTTCTTTTCTTTCAAAGTGGGACGGATTTTACTTCGAATCGTACTAATAAGTTGAATCGGTGTTTGTACATCATTCCTTCTCCATTGTAAGACTATTGTGGATAAAACACTACAAACCATTTCAAAATAGTCCACACGCTCCTAAGTAGCCCTTTTCTTTCTCTCCAACCTTCTTTTCTTTCTAAGTGGGACGGATTTCACTTCGAATCCTACTAATAAGTTGAATCGGTGTTTGTACATCATTCCTTCACCAATATAAGTTTCTTATTGTCAACAACACCATAAAGCGTACCGAAATAGTCCACACGCTCCTAACTAGCCCTTTTCTTTCTCTCCAACCTTCTTATCTTTCTAAGTGGGACGGATTTCACTTCGAATCCTACTAATAAGTTGAATCGGTGTTTGTACATCAATCCTTCTCCATTACAACACAATTGTGGACAAAACACTACAAACCATTTCAAAATAGTCCACACGCTCCTAACTAGCCCTTTTCTTTCTCTCCAACCTTCTTATCTTTCTAAGTGGGACGGATTTCATTTCGAATCCTACTAATAAGTTGAATCGGTGTTTGTATATCATTCCTTCTCCATTATAAGACTATTGTGGAGAAAACACTACAAACCACTTGAAAATAGTCCACACGCTCCTAACTAGCCCTTTTCTTTCTCTCCAACCTTCTTTTCTTTCTAAGTGGGACGGATTTTACTTCGAATCGTACTAATAAGTTGAATCGGTGTTTTTACATCATTCCTTCTCCATTGTAAGACTATTGTGGATAAAACACTACAAACCATTTCAAAATAGTCCACACGCTCCTAAGTAGCCCTTTTCTTTCTCTCCAACCTTCTTTTCTTTCTAAGTGGGACGGATTTCACTTCGAATCCTACTAATAAGTTGAATCGGTGTTTGTACATCATTCCTTCACCAATATAAGTTTCTTATTGTCAACAACACCATAAAGCGTACCGAAATAGTCCACACGCTCCTAACTAGCCCTTTTCTTTCTCTCCAACCTTCTTATCTTTCTAAGTGGGACGGATTTCATTTCGAATCCTACTAATAAGTTGAATCGGTGTTTGTATATCATTCCTTCTCCATTATAAGACTATTGTGGAGAAAACACTACAAACCACTTGAAAATAGTCCACACGCTCCTAACTAGCCATTTTCTTTCTCTCCAACCTTCTTTTCTTTCTAAGTGGGACGGATTTTACTTCGAATCGTACTAATAAGTTGAATCGGTGTTTGTACATCATTCCTTCTCCATTGTAAGACTATTGTGGATAAAACACTACAAACCATTTCAAAATAGTCCACACGCTCCTAAGTAGCCCTTTTCTTTCTCTCCAACCTTCTTTTCTTTCTAAGTGGGACGGATTTCACTTCGAATCCTACTAATAAGTTGAATCGGTGTTTGTACATCATTCCTTCACCAATATAAGTTTCTTATTGTCAACAACACCATAAAGCGTACCGAAATAGTCCACACGCTCCTAACTGCCCTTTTCTTTCTCTCCAACCTTCTTATCTTTCTAAGTGGGACGGATTTCATTTCGAATCCTACTAATAAGTTGAATCGGTGTTTGTATATCATTCCTTCTCCATTATAAGACTATTGTGGAGAAAACACTACAAACCACTTGAAAATAGTCCACACGCTCCTAACTAGCCCTTTTCTTTCTCTCCAACCTTCTTTTCTTTCTAAGTGGGACGGATTTTACTTCGAATCGTACTAATAAGTTGAATCGGTGTTTGTACATCATTCCTTCTCCATTGTAAGACTATTGTGGATAAAACACTACAAACCATTTCAAAATAGTCCACACGCTCCTAAGTAGCCCTTTTCTTTCTCTCCAACCTTCTTTTCTTTCTAAGTGGGACGGATTTCACTTCGAATCCTACTAATAAGTTGAATCGGTGTTTGTACATCATTCCTTCACCAATATAAGTTTCTTATTGTCAACAACACCATAAAGCGTACCGAAATAGTCCACACGCTCCTAACTAGCCCTTTTCTTTCTCTCCAACCTTCTTATCTTTCTAAGTGGGACGGATTTCACTTCGAATCCTACTAATAAGTTGAATCGGTGTTTGTACATCAATCCTTCTCCATTACAACACAATTGTGGACAAAACACTACAAACCATTTCAAAATAGTCCACACGCTCCTAACTAGCCCTTTTCTTTCTCTCCAACCTTCTTATCTTTCTAAGTGGGACGGATTTCATTTCGAATCCTACTAATAAGTTGAATCGGTGTTTGTATATCATTCCTTCTCCATTATAAGACTATTGTGGAGAAAACACTACAAACCACTTGAAAATAGTCCACACGCTCCTAACTAGCCCTTTTCTTTCTCTCCAACCTTCTTTTCTTTCTAAGTGGGACGGATTTTACTTCGAATCGTACTAATAAGTTGAATCGGTGTTTTTACATCATTCCTTCTCCATTGTAAGACTATTGTGGATAAAACACTACAAACCATTTCAAAATAGTCCACACGCTCCTAAGTAGCCCTTTTCTTTCTCTCCAACCTTCTTTTCTTTCTAAGTGGGACGGATTTCACTTCGAATCCTACTAATAAGTTGAATCGGTGTTTGTACATCATTCCTTCACCAATATAAGTTTCTTATTGTCAACAACACCATAAAGCGTACCGAAATAGTCCACACGCTCCTAACTAGCCCTTTTCTTTCTCTCCAACCTTCTTATCTTTCTAAGTGGGACGGATTTCACTTCGAATCCTACTAATAAGTTGAATCGGTGTTTGTACATCAATCCTTCTCCATTACAACACAATTGTGGACAAAACACTACAAACCATTTCAAAATAGTCCACACGCTCCTAACTAGCCCTTTTCTTTCTCTCCAACCTTCTTTTCTTTCTAAGTGGGACGGATTTCACTTCGAATCCTACTAATAAGTTGAATCGGTGTTTGTACATCATTCCTTCACCAATATAAGTTTCTTATTGTCAACAACACCATAAAGCGTACCGAAATAGTCCACACGCTCCTAACTAGCCCTTTTCTTTCTCTCCAACCTTCTTATCTTTCTAAGTGGGACGGATTTCACTTCGAATCCTACTAATAAGTTGAATCGGTGTTTGTACATCAATCCTTCTCCATTACAACACAATTGTGGACAAAACACTACAAACCATTTCAAAATAGTCCACACGCTCCTAACTAGCCCTTTTCTTTCTCTCCAACCTTCTTTTCTTTCTAAGTGGGACGGATTTCACTTCGAATCCTACTAATAAGTTGAATCGGTGTTTGTACATCATTCCTTCACCAATATAAGTTTCTTATTGTCAACAACACCATAAAGCGTACCGAAATAGTCCACACGCTCCTAACTAGCCCTTTTCTTTCTCTCCAACCTTCTTGTCTTTCTAAGTGGGACGAATTTCATTTCGAATCCTACTAATAAGTTGAATCGGTGTTTGTATATCATTCCTTCTCCATTATAAGACTATTGTGGAGAAAACACTACAAACCACTTGAAAATAGTCCACACGCTCCTAACTAGCCCTTTTCTTTCTCTCCAACCTTCTTTTCTTTCTAAGTGGGACGGATTTTACTTCGAATCGTACTAATAAGTTGAATCGGTGTTTGTACATCATTCCTTCACCAATATAAGTTTCTTATTGTCAACAACACCATAAAGCGTACCGAAATAGTCCACACGCTCCTAACTAGCCCTTTTCTTTCTCTCCAACCTTCTTGTCTTTCTAAGTGGGACGAATTTCATTTCGAATCCTACTAATAAGTTGAATCGGTGTTTGTATATCATTCCTTCTCCATTATAAGACTATTGTGGAGAAAACACTACAAACCACTTGAAAATAGTCCACACGCTCCTAACTAGCCCTTTTCTTTCTCTCCAACCTTCTTTTCTTTCTAAGTGGGACGGATTTTACTTCGAATCGTACTAATAAGTTGAATCGGTGTTTGTACATCATTCCTTCTCCATTGTAAGACTATTGTGGATAAAACACTACAAACCATTTCAAAATAGTCCACACGCTCCTAAGTAGCCCTTTTCTTTCTCTCCAACCTTCTTATCTTTCTAAGTGGGACGGATTTCACTTCGAATCCTACTAATAAGTTGAATCGGTGTTTGTACATCAATCCTTCTCCATTACAACACAATTGTGGACAAAACACTACAAACCATTTCAAAATAGTCCACACGCTCCTAACTAGCCCTTTTCTTTCTCTCCAACCTTCTTTTCTTTCTAAGTGGGACGGATTTCACTTCGAATCCTACTAATAAGTTGAATCGGTGTTTGTACATCATTCCTTCACCAATATAAGTTTCTTATTGTCAACAACACCATAAAGCGTACCGAAATAGTCCACACGCTCCTAACTAGCCCTTTTCTTTCTCTCCAACCTTCTTGTCTTTCTAAGTGGGACGAATTTCATTTCGAATCCTACTAATAAGTTGAATCGGTGTTTGTATATCATTCCTTCTCCATTATAAGACTATTGTGGAGAAAACACTACAAACCACTTGAAAATAGTCCACACGCTCCTAACTAGCCCTTTTCTTTCTCTCCAACCTTCTTTTCTTTCTAAGTGGGACGGATTTTACTTCGAATCGTACTAATAAGTTGAATCGGTGTTTGTACATCATTCCTTCACCAATATAAGTTTCTTATTGTCAACAACACCATAAAGCGTACCGAAATAGTCCACACGCTCCTAACTAGCCCTTTTCTTTCTCTCCAACCTTCTTGTCTTTCTAAGTGGGACGAATTTCATTTCGAATCCTACTAATAAGTTGAATCGGTGTTTGTATATCATTCCTTCTCCATTATAAGACTATTGTGGAGAAAACACTACAAACCACTTGAAAATAGTCCACACGCTCCTAACTAGCCCTTTTCTTTCTCTCCAACCTTCTTTTCTTTCTAAGTGGGACGGATTTTACTTCGAATCGTACTAATAAGTTGAATCGGTGTTTGTACATCATTCCTTCTCCATTGTAAGACTATTGTGGATAAAACACTACAAACCATTTCAAAATAGTCCACACGCTCCTAAGTAGCCCTTTTCTTTCTCTCCAACCTTCTTTTCTTTCTAAGTGGGACGGATTTCACTTCGAATCCTACTAATAAGTTGAATCGGTGTTTGTACATCATTCCTTCACCAATATAAGTTTCTTATTGTCAACAACACCATAAAGCGTACCGAAATAGTCCACACGCTCCTAACTAGCCCTTTTCTTTCTCTCCAACCTTCTTATCTTTCTAAGTGGGACGGATTTCACTTCGAATCCTACTAATAAGTTGAATCGGTGTTTGTACATCAATCCTTCTCCATTACAACACAATTGTGGACAAAACACTACAAACCATTTCAAAATAGTCCACACGCTCCTAACTAGCCCTTTTCTTTCTCTCCAACCTTCTTTTCTTTCTAAGTGGGACGGATTTCACTTCGAATCCTACTAATAAGTTGAATCGGTGTTTGTACATCATTCCTTCACCAATATAAGTTTCTTATTGTCAACAACACCATAAAGCGTACCGAAATAGTCCACACGCTCCTAACTAGCCCTTTTCTTTCTCTCCAACCTTCTTATCTTTCTAAGTGGGACGGATTTCACTTCGAATCCTACTAATAAGTTGAATCGGTGTTTGTACATCAATCCTTCTCCATTACAACACAATTGTGGACAAAACACTACAAACCATTTCAAAATAGTCCACACGCTCCTAACTAGCCCTTTTCTTTCTCTCCAACCTTCTTTTCTTTCTAAGTGGGACGGATTTCACTTCGAATCCTACTAATAAGTTGAATCGGTGTTTGTACATCATTCCTTCACCAATATAAGTTTCTTATTGTCAACAACACCATAAAGCGTACCGAAATAGTCCACACGCTCCTAACTAGCCCTTTTCTTTCTCTCCAACCTTCTTATCTTTCTAAGTGGGACGGATTTCACTTCGAATCCTACTAATAAGTTGAATCGGTGTTTGTACATCAATCCTTCTCCATTACAACACAATTGTGGACAAAACACTACAAACCATTTCAAAATAGTCCACACGCTCCTAACTAGCCCTTTTCTTTCTCTCCAACCTTCTTTTCTTTCTAAGTGGGACGGATTTCACTTCGAATCCTACTAATAAGTTGAATCGGTGTTTGTACATCATTCCTTCACCAATATAAGTTTCTTATTGTCAACAACACCATAAAGCGTACCGAAATAGTCCACACGCTCCTAACTAGCCCTTTTCTTTCTCTCCAACCTTCTTGTCTTTCTAAGTGGGACGAATTTCATTTCGAATCCTACTAATAAGTTGAATCGGTGTTTGTATATCATTCCTTCTCCATTATAAGACTATTGTGGAGAAAACACTACAAACCACTTGAAAATAGTCCACACGCTCCTAACTAGCCCTTTTCTTTCTCTCCAACCTTCTTTTCTTTCTAAGTGGGACGGATTTTACTTCGAATCGTACTAATAAGTTGAATCGGTGTTTGTACATCATTCCTTCTCCATTGTAAGACTATTGTGGATAAAACACTACAAACCATTTCAAAATAGTCCACACGCTCCTAAGTAGCCCTTTTCTTTCTCTCCAACCTTCTTTTCTTTCTAAGTGGGACGGATTTCACTTCGAATCCTACTAATAAGTTGAATCGGTGTTTGTACATCATTCCTTCACCAATATAAGTTTCTTATTGTCAACAACACCATAAAGCGTACCGAAATAGTCCACACGCTCCTAACTAGCCCTTTTCTTTCTCTCCAACCTTCTTATCTTTCTAAGTGGGACGGATTTCACTTCGAATCCTACTAATAAGTTGAATCGGTGTTTGTACATCAATCCTTCTCCATTACAACACAATTGTGGACAAAACACTACAAACCATTTCAAAATAGTCCACACGCTCCTAACTAGCCCTTTTCTTTCTCTCCAACCTTCTTTTCTTTCTAAGTGGGACGGATTTCACTTCGAATCCTACTAATAAGTTGAATCGGTGTTTGTACATCATTCCTTCACCAATATAAGTTTCTTATTGTCAACAACACCATAAAGCGTACCGAAATAGTCCACACGCTCCTAACTAGCCCTTTTCTTTCTCTCCAACCTTCTTATCTTTCTAAGTGGGACGGATTTCACTTCGAATCCTACTAATAAGTTGAATCGGTGTTTGTACATCAATCCTTCTCCATTACAACACAATTGTGGACAAAACACTACAAACCATTTCAAAATAGTGCACACGCTCCTAACTAGCCCTTTTCTTTCTCTCCAACCTTCTTTTCTTTCTAAGTGGGACGGATTTCACTTCGAATCCTACTAATAAGTTGAATCGGTGTTTGTACATCATTCCTTCACCAATATAAGTTTCTTATTGTCAACAACACCATAAAGCGTACCGAAATAGTCCACACGCTCCTAACTAGCCCTTTTCTTTCTCTCCAACCTTCTTATCTTTCTAAGTGGGACGGATTTCACTTCGAATCCTACTAATAAGTTGAATCGGTGTTTGTACATCAATCCTTCTCCATTACAACACAATTGTGGACAAAACACTACAAACCATTTCAAAATAGTCCACACGCTCCTAACTAGCCCTTTTCTTTCTCTCCAACCTTCTTTTCTTTCTAAGTGGGACGGATTTCACTTCGAATCCTACTAATAAGTTGAATCGGTGTTTGTACATCATTCCTTCACCAATATAAGTTTCTTATTGTCAACAACACCATAAAGCGTACCGAAATAGTCCACACGCTCCTAACTAGCCCTTTTCTTTCTCTCCAACCTTCTTTTCTTTCTAAGTGGGACGGATTTCACTTCGAATCCTACTAATAAGTTGAATCGGTGTTTGTACATCAATCCTTCTCCATTACAACACAATTGTGGACAAAACACTACAAACCATTTCAAAATAGTCCACACGCTCCTAACTAGCCCTTTTCTTTCTCTCCAACCTTCTTTTCTTTCTAAGTGGGACGGATTTCACTTCGAATCCTACTAATAAGTTGAATCGGTGTTTGTACATCATTCCTTCACCAATATAAGTTTCTTATTGTCAACAACACCATAAAGCGTACCGAAATAGTCCACACGCTCCTAACTAGCCATTTTCTTTCTCTCCAACCTTCTTATCTTTCTAAGTGGGACGGATTTCATTTCGAATCCTACAAATAAGTTGAATCGGTGTTTGTATATCATTCCTTCTCCATTATAAGACTATTGTGGAGAAAACACTACAAACCACTTGAAAATAGTCCACACGCTCCTAACTAGCCCTTTTCTTTCTCTCCAACCTTCTTTTCTATCTAAGTGGGACGGATTTTACTTCGAATCGTACTAATAAGTTGAATCGGTGTTTGTACATCATTCCTTCTCCATTGTAAGACTATTGTGGATAAAACACTACAAACCATTTCAAAATAGTCCACACGCTCCTAAGTAGCCCTTTTCTTTGTCTCCAACCTTCTTTTCTTTCTAAGTGGGACGGATTTCACTTCGAATCCTACTAATAAGTTGAATCGGTGTTTGTACATCATTCCTTCACCAATATAAGTTTCTTATTGTCAACAACACCATAAAGCGTACCGAAATAGACCACACGCTCCTAACTAGCCCTTTTCTTTCTCTCCAACCTTCTTATCTTTCTAAGTGGGACGGATTTCATTTCGAATCCTACTAATAAATTGAATCGGTGTTTGTATATCATTCCTTCTCCATTATAAGACTATTGTGGAGAAAACACTACAAACCACTTGAAAATAGTCCACACGCTCCTAACTAGCCCTTTTCTTTCTCTCCAACCTTCTTTTCTTTCTAAGTGGGACGGATTTCATTTCGAATCCTACAAATAAGTTGAATCGGTGTTTGTATATCATTCCTTCTCCATTATAAGACTATTGTGGAGAAAACACTACAAACCACTTGAAAATAGTCCACACGCTCCTAACTAGCCCTTTTCTTTCTCTCCAACCTTCTTTTCTATCTAAGTGGGACGGATTTTACTTCGAATCGTACTAATAAGTTGAATCGGTGTTTGTACATCATTCCTTCTCCATTGTAAGACTATTGTGGATAAAACACTACAAACCATTTCAAAATTGTCCACACGCTCCTAAGTAGCCCTTTTCTTTGTCTCCAACCTTCTTTTCTTTCTAAGTGGGACGGATTTCACTTCGAATCCTACTAATAAGTTGAATCGGTGTTTGTACATCATTCCTTCACCAATATAAGTTTCTTATTGTCAACAACACCATAAAGCGTACCGAAATAGTCCACACGCTCCTAACTAGCCCTTTTCTTTCTCTCCAACCTTCTTATCTTTCTAAGTGGGACGGATTTCATTTCGAATCCTACTAATAAGTTGAATCGGTGTTTGTATATCATTCCTTCTCCATTATAAGACTATTGTGGAGAAAACACTACAAACCACTTGAAAATAGTCCACACGCTCCTAACTAGCCCTTTTCTTTCTCTCCAACCTTCTTTTCTTTCTAAGTGGGACGGATTTTACTTCGAATCGTACTAATAAGTTGAATCGGTGTTTGTACATCATTCCTTCTCCATTGTAAGACTATTGTGGATAAAACACTACAAACCATTTCAAAATAGTCCACACGCTCCTAAGTAGCCCTTTTCTTTGTCTCCAACCTTCTTTTCTTTCTAAGTGGGACGGATTTCACTTCGAATCCTACTAATAAGTTGAATCGGTGTTTGTACATCATTCCTTCACCAATATAAGTTTCTTATTGTCAACAACACCATAAAGCGTACCGAAATAGTCCACACGCTCCTAACTAGCCCTTTTCTTTCTCTCCAACCTTCTTATCTTTCTAAGTGGGACGGATTTCACTTCGAATCCTACTAATAAGTTGAATCGGTGTTTGTACATCAATCCTTCTCCATTACAACACAATTGTGGACAAAACACTACAAACCATTTCAAAATAGTCCACACGCTCCTAACTAGCCCTTTTCTTTCTCTCCAACCTTCTTTTCTTTCTAAGTGGGACGGATTTCACTTCGAATCCTACTAATAAGTTGAATCGGTGTTTGTACATCATTCCTTCACCAATATAAGTTTCTTATTGTCAACAACACCATAAAGCGTACCGAAATAGTCCACACGCTCCTAACTAGCCATTTTCTTTCTCTCCAACCTTCTTATCTTTCTAAGTGGGACGGATTTCATTTCGAATCCTACTAATAAGTTGAATCGGTGTTTGTATATCATTCCTTCTCCATTATAAGACTATTGTGGAGAAAACACTACAAACCACTTGAAAATAGTCCACACGCTCCTAACTAGCCCTTTTCTTTCTCTCCAACCTTCTTTTCTTTCTAAGTGGGACGGATTTTACTTCGAATCGTACTAATAAGTTGAATCGGTGTTTGTACATCATTCCTTCTCCATTGTAAGACTATTGTGGATAAAACACTACAAACCATTTCAAAATAGTCCACACGCTCCTAAGTAGCCCTTTTCTTTGTCTCCAACCTTCTTTTCTTTCTAAGTGGGACGGATTTCACTTCGAATCCTACTAATAAGTTGAATCGGTGTTTGTACATCATTCCTTCACCAATATAAGTTTCTTATTGTCAACAACACCATAAAGCGTACCGAAATAGTCCACACGCTCCTAACTAGCCCTTTTCTTTCTCTCCAACCTTCTTATCTTTCTAAGTGGGACGGATTTCACTTCGAATCCTACTAATAAGTTGAATCGGTGTTTGTACATCAATCCTTCTCCATTACAACACAATTGTGGACAAAACACTACAAACCATTTCAAAATAGTCCACACGCTCCTAACTAGCCCTTTTCTTTCTCTCCAACCTTCTTTTCTTTCTAAGTGGGACGGATTTCACTTCGAATCCTACTAATAAGTTGAATCGGTGTTTGTACATCATTCCTTCACCAATATAAGTTTCTTATTGTCAACAACACCATAAAGCGTACCGAAATAGTCCACACGCTCCTAACTAGCCATTTTCTTTCTCTCCAACCTTCTTATCTTTCTAAGTGGGACGGATTTCATTTCGAATCCTACTAATAAGTTGAATCGGTGTTTGTATATCATTCCTTCTCCATTATAAGACTATTGTGGAGAAAACACTACAAACCACTTGAAAATAGTCCACACGCTCCTAACTAGCCCTTTTCTTTCTCTCCAACCTTCTTTTCTTTCTAAGTGGGACGGATTTTACTTCGAATCGTACTAATAAGTTGAATCGGTGTTTGTACATCATTCCTTCTCCATTGTAAGACTATTGTGGATAAAACACTACAAACCATTTCAAAATAGTCCACACGCTCCTAAGTAGCCCTTTTCTTTCTCTCCAACCTTCTTTTCTTTCTAAGTGGGACGGATTTCACTTCGAATCCTACTAATAAGTTGAATCGGTGTTTGTACATCATTCCTTCACCAATATAAGTTTCTTATTGTCAACAACACCATAAAGCGTACCGAAATAGTCCACACGCTCCTAACTAGCCCTTTTCTTTCTCTCCAACCTTCTTCTCTTTCTAAGTGGGACGGATTTCATTTCGAATCCTACTAATAAGTTGAATCGGTGTTTGTATATCATTCCTTCTCCATTATAAGACTATTGTGGAGAAAACACTACAAACCACTTGAAAATAGTCCACACGCTCCTAACTAGCCCTTTTCTTTCTCTCCAACCTTCTTTTCTTTCTAAGTGGGACGGATTTTACTTCGAATCGTACTAATAAGTTGAATCGGTGTTTGTACATCATTCCTTCTCCATTGTAAGACTATTGTGGATAAAACACTACAAACCATTTCAAAATAGTCCACACGCTCCTAAGTAGCCCTTTTCTTTCTCTCCAACCTTCTTTTCTTTCTAAGTGGGACGGATTTCACTTCGAATCCTACTAATAAGTTGAATCGGTGTTTGTACATCATTCCTTCACCAATATAAGTTTCTTATTGTCAACAACACCATAAAGCGTACCGAAATAGTCCACACGCTCCTAACTAGCCCTTTTCTTTCTCTCCAACCTTCTTATCTTTCTAAGTGGGACGGATTTCATTTCGAATCCTACTAATAAGTTGAATCGGTGTTTGTATATCATTCCTTCTCCATTATAAGACTATTGTGGAGAAAACACTACAAACCACTTGAAAATAGTCCACACGCTCCTAACTAGCCCTTTTCTTTCTCTCCAACCTTCTTTTCTTTCTAAGTGGGACGGATTTTACTTCGAATCGTACTAATAAGTTGAATCGGTGTTTGTACATCATTCCTTCTCCATTGTAAGACTATTGTGGATAAAACACTACAAACCATTTCAAAATAGTCCACACGCTCCTAAGTAGCCCTTTTCTTTCTCTCCAACCTTCTTTTCTTTCTAAGTGGGACGGATTTCACTTCGAATCCTACTAATAAGTTGAATCGGTGTTTGTACATCATTCCTTCACCAATATAAGTTTCTTATTGTCAACAACACCATAAAGCGTACCGAAATAGTCCACACGCTCCTAACTAGCCCTTTTCTTTCTCTCCAACCTTCTTATCTTTCTAAGTGGGACGGATTTCATTTCGAATCCTACTAATAAGTTGAATCGGTGTTTGTATATCATTCCTTCTCCATTATAAGACTATTGTGGAGAAAACACTACAAACCACTTGAAAATAGTCCACACGCTCCTAACTAGCCCTTTTCTTTCTCTCCAACCTTCTTTTCTTTCTAAGTGGGACGGATTTTACTTCGAATCGTACTAATAAGTTGAATCGGTGTTTGTACATCATTCCTTCTCCATTGTAAGACTATTGTGGATAAAACACTACAAACCATTTCAAAATAGTCCACACGCTCCTAAGTAGCCCTTTTCTTTCTCTCCAACCTTCTTTTCTTTCTAAGTGGGACGGATTTCACATCGAATCCTACTAATAAGTTGAATCGGTGTTTGTACATCATTCCTTCACCAATATAAGTTTCTTATTGTCAACAACACCATAAAGCGTACCGAAATAGTCCACACGCTCCTAACTTGCCCTTTTCTTTCTCTCCAACCTTCTTATCTTTCTAAGTGGGACGGATTTCAATTCGAATCCTACTAATAAGTTGAATCGGTGTTTGTATATCATTCCTTCTTCATTATAAGACTATTGTGGAGAAAACACTACAAACCACTTGAAAATAGTCCACACGCTCCTAACTAGCCCTTTTCTTTCTCTCCAACCTTCTTTTCTTTCTAAGTGGGACGGATTTTACTTCGAATCGTACTAATAAGTTGAATCGGTGTTTGTACATCATTCCTTCTCCATTGTAAGACTATTGTGGATAAAACACTACAAACCATTTCAAAATAGTCCACACGCTCCTAAGTAGCCCTTTTCTTTGTCTCCAACCTTCTTTTCTTTCTAAGTGGGACGGATTTCACTTCGAATCCTACTAATAAGTTGAATCGGTGTTTGTACATCATTCCTTCACCAATATAAGTTTCTTATTGTCAACAACACCATAAAGCGTACCGAAATAGTCCACACGCTCCTAACTAGCCCTTTTCTTTCTCTCCAACCTTCTTATCTTTCTAAGTGGGACGGATTTCATTTCGAATCCTACTAATAAGTTGAATCGGTGTTTGTATATCATTCCTTCTCCATTATAAGACTATTGTGGAGAAAACACTACAAACCACTTGAAAATAGTCCACACGCTCCTAACTAGCCCTTTTCTTTCTCTCCAACCTTCTTTTCTTTCTAAGTGGGACGGATTTTACTTCGAATCGTACTAATAAGTTGAATCGGTGTTTGTACATCATTCCTTCTCCATTGTAAGACTATTGTGGATAAAACACTACAAACCATTTCAAAATAGTCCACACGCTCCTAAGTAGCCCTTTTCTTTCTCTCCAACCTTCTTTTCTTTCTAAGTGGGACGGATTTCACTTCGAATCCTACTAATAAGTTGAATCGGTGTTTGTACAACATTCCTTCACCAATATAAGTTTCTTATTGTCAACAACACCATAAAGCGTACCGAAATAGTCCACACGCTCCTAACTAGCCCTTTTCTTTCTCTCCAACCTTCTTATCTTTCTAAGTGGGACGGATTTCACTTCGAATCCTACTAATAAGTTGAATCGGTGTTTGTACATCAATCCTTCTCCATTACAACACAATTGTTGACAAAACACTACAAACCATTTCAAAATAGTCCACACGCTCCTAACTAGCCCTTTTCTTTCTCTCCAACCTTCTTATCTTTCTAAGTGGGACGGATTTCATTTCGAATCCTACTAATAAGTTGAATCGGTGTTTGTATATCATTCCTTCTCCATTATAAGACTATTGTGGAGAAAACACTACAAACCACTTGAAAATAGTCCACACGCTCCTAACTAGCCCTTTTCTTTCTCTCCAACCTTCTTTTCTTTCTAAGTGGGACGGATTTTACTTCGAATCGTACTAATAAGTTGAATCGGTGTTTGTACATCATTCCTTCTCCATTGTAAGACTATTGTGGATAAAACACTACAAACCATTTCAAAATAGTCCACACGCTCCTAAGTAGCCCTTTTCTTTCTCTCCAACCTTCTTTTCTTTCTAAGTGGGACGGATTTCACTTCGAATCCTACTAATAAGTTGAATCGGTGTTTGTACATCATTCCTTCACCAATATAAGTTTCTTATTGTCAACAACACCATAAAGCGTACCGAAATAGTCCACACGCTCCTAACTAGCCCTTTTCTTTCTCTCCAACCTTCTTATCTTTCTAAGTGGGACGGATTTCACTTCGAATCCTACTAATAAGTTGAATCGGTGTTTGTACATCAATCCTTCTCCATTACAACACAATTGTGGACAAAACACTACAAACCATTTCAAAATAGTCCACACGCTCCTAACTAGCCCTTTTCTTTCTCTCCAACCTTCTTTTCTTTCTAAGTGGGACGGATTTCACTTCGAATCCTACTAATAAGTTGAATCGGTGTTTGTACATCATTCCTTCACCAATATAAGTTTCTTATTGTCAACAACACCATAAAGCGTACCGAAATAGTCCACACGCTCCTAACTAGCCCTTTTCTTTCTCTCCAACCTTCTTATCTTTCTAAGTGGGACGGATTTCATTTCGAATCCTACTAATAAGTTGAATCGGTGTTTGTATATCATTCCTTCTCCATTATAAGACAATTGTGGAGAAAACACTACAAACCACTTGAAAATAGTCCACACGCTCCTAACTAGCCCTTTTCTTTCTCTCCAACCTTCTTTTCTTTCTAAGTGGGACGGATTTTACTTCGAATCGTACTAATAAGTTGAATCGGTGTTTGTACATCATTCCTTCTCCATTGTAAGACTATTGTGGATAAAACACTACAAACCATTTCAAAATAGTCCACACGCTCCTAAGTAGCCCTTTTCTTTCTCTCCAACCTTCTTTTCTTTCTAAGTGGGACGGATTTCACTTCGAATCCTACTAATAAGTTGAATCGGTGTTTGTACATCATTCCTTCACCAATATAAGTTTCTTATTGTCAACAACACCATAAAGCGTACCGAAATAGTCCACACGCTCCTAACTAGCCCTTTTCTTTCTCTCCAACCTTCTTATCTTTCTAAGTGGGACGGATTTCATTTCGAATCCTACTAATAAGTTGAATCGGTGTTTGTATATCATTCCTTCTCCATTATAAGACTATTGTGGAGAAAACACTACAAACCACTTGAAAATAGTCCACACGCTCCTAACTAGCCCTTTTCTTTCTCTCCAACCTTCTTTTCTTTCTAAGTGGGACGGATTTTACTTCGAATCGTACTAATAAGTTGAATCGGTGTTTGTACATCATTCCTTCTCCATTGTAAGACTATTGTGGATAAAACACTACAAACCATTTCAAAATAGTCCACACGCTCCTAAGTAGCCCTTTTCTTTCTCTCCAACCTTCTTTTCTTTCTAAGTGGGACGGATTTCACTTCGAATCCTACTAATAAGTTGAATCGGTGTTTGTACATCATTCCTTCACCAATATAAGTTTCTTATTGTCAACAACACCATAAAGCGTACCGAAATAGTCCACACGCTCCTAACTAGCCCTTTTCTTTCTCTCCAACCTTCTTATCTTTCTAAGTGGGACGGATTTCACTTCGAATCCTACTAATAAGTTGAATCGGTGTTTGTATATCATTCCTTCTCCATTATAAGACTATTGTGGAGAAAACACTACAAACCACTTGAAAATAGTCCACACGCTCCTAACTAGCCCTTTTCTTTCTCTCCAACCTTCTTTTCTTTCTAAGTGGGACGGATTTTACTTCGAATCGTACTAATAAGTTGAATCGGTGTTTGTACATCATTCCTTCTCCATTGTAAGACTATTGTGGATAAAACACTACAAACCATTTCAAAATAGTCAACACGCTCCTAAGTAGCCCTTTTCTTTCTCTCCAACCTTCTTTTCTTTCTAAGTGGGACGGATTTCACTTCGAATCCTACTAATAAGTTGAATCGGTGTTTGTACATCATTCCTTCACCAATATAAGTTTCTTATTGTCAACAACACCATAAAGCGTACCGAAATAGTCCACACGCTCCTAACTAGCCCTTTTCTTTCTCTCCAACCTTCTAATCTTTCTAAGTGGGACGGATTTCACTTCGAATCCTACTAATAAGTTGAATCGGTGTTTGTACATCAATCCTTCTCCATTACAACACAATTGTGGACAAAACACTACAAACCATTTCAAAATAGTCCACACGCTCCTAACTAGCCCTTTTCTTTCTCTCCAACCTTCTTTTCTTTCTAAGTGGGACGGATTTCACTTCGAATCCTACTAATAAGTTGAATCGGTGTTTGTACATCATTCCTTCACCAATATAAGTTTCTTATTGTCAACAACACCATAAAGCGTACCGAAATAGTCCACACGCTCCTAACTAGCCCTTTTCTTTCTCTCCAACCTTCTTATCTTTCTAAGTGGGACGGATTTCACTTCGAATCCTACTAATAAGTTGAATCGGTGTTTGTACATCAATCCTTCTCCATTACAACACAATTGTGGACAAAACACTACAAACCATTTCAAAATAGTCCACACGCTCCTAACTAGCCCTTTTCTTTCTCTCCAACCTTCTTTTCTTTCTAAGTGGGACGGATTTCACTTCGAATCCTACTAATAAGTTGAATCGGTGTTTGTACATCATTCCTTCACCAATATAAGTTTCTTATTGTCAACAACACCATAAAGCGTACCGAAATAGTCCACACGCTCCTAACTAGCCCTTTTCTTTCTCTCCAACCTTCTTTTCTTTCTATGTGGGACGGATTTTACTTCGAATCGTACTAATAAGTTGAATCGGTGTTTGTACATCATTCCTTCTCCATTGTAAGACTATTGTGGATAAAACACTACAAACCATTTCAAAATAGTCCACACGCTCCTAAGTAGCCCTTTTCTTTCTCTCCAACCTTCTTTTCTTTCTAAGTGGGACGGATTTCACTTCGAATCCTACTAATAAGTTGAATCGGTGTTTGTACATCATTCCTTCACCAATATAAGTTTCTTATTGTCAACAACACCATAAAGCGTACCGAAATAGTCCACACGCTCCTAACTAGCCCTTTTCTTTCTCTCCAACCTTCTTATCTTTCTAAGTGGGACGGATTTCATTTCGAATCCTACTAATAAGTTGAATCGGTGTTTGTATATCATTCCTTCTCCATTATAAGACTATTGTGGAGAAAACACTACAAACCACTTGAAAATAGTCCACACGCTCCTAACTAGCCCTTTTCTTTCTCTCCAACCTTCTTTTCTTTCTAAGTGGGACGGATTTTACTTCGAATCGTACTAATAAGTTGAATCGGTGTTTGTACATCATTCCTTCTCCATTGTAAGACTATTGTGGATAAAACACTACAAACCATTTCAAAATAGTCCACACGCTCCTAAGTAGCCCTTTTCTTTGTCTCCAACCTTCTTTTCTTTCTAAGTGGGACGGATTTCACTTCGAATCCTACTAATAAGTTGAATCGGTGTTTGTACATCATTCCTTCACCAATATAAGTTTCTTATTGTCAACAACACCATAAAGCGTACCGAAATAGTCCACACGCTCCTAACTAGCCCTTTTCTTTCTCTCCAACCTTCTTATCTTTCTAAGTGGGACGGATTTCATTTCGAATCCTACTAATAAGTTGAATCGGTGTTTGTATATCATTCCTTCTCCATTATAAGACTATTGTGGAGAAAACACTACAAACCACTTGAAAATAGTCCACACGCTCCTAACTAGCCCTTTTCTTTCTCTCCAACCTTCTTTTCTTTCTAAGTGGGACGGATTTTACTTCGAATCGTACTAATAAGTTGAATCGGTGTTTGTACATCATTCCTTCTCCATTGTAAGACTATTGTGGATAAAACACTACAAACCATTTCAAAATAGTCCACACGCTCCTAAGTAGCCCTTTTCTTTCTCTCCAACCTTCTTTTCTTTCTAAGTGGGACGGATTTCACTTCGAATCCTACTAATAAGTTGAATCGGTGTTTGTACAACATTCCTTCACCAATATAAGTTTCTTATTGTCAACAACACCATAAAGCGTACCGAAATAGTCCACACGCTCCTAACTAGCCCTTTTCTTTCTCTCCAACCTTCTTATCTTTCTAAGTGGGACGGATTTCATTTCGAATCCTACTAATAAGTTGAATCGGTGTTTGTATATCATTCCTTCTCCATTATAAGACTATTGTGGAGAAAACACTACAAACCACTTGAAAATAGTCCACACGCTCCTAACTAGCCCTTTTCTTTCTCTCCAACCTTCTTTTCTTTCTAAGTGGGACGGATTTTACTTCGAATCGTACTAATAAGTTGAATCGGTGTTTGTACATCATTCCTTCTCCATTGTAAGACTATTGTGGATAAAACACTACAAACCATTTCAAAATAGTCCACACGCTCCTAAGTAGCCCTTTTCTTTGTCTCCAACCTTCTTTTCTTTCTAAGTGGGACGGATTTCACTTCGAATCCTACTAATAAGTTGAATCGGTGTTTGTACATCATTCCTTCACCAATATAAGTTTCTTATTGTCAACAACACCATAAAGCGTACCGAAATAGTCCACACGCTCCTAACTAGCCCTTTTCTTTCTCTCCAACCTTCTTATCTTTCTAAGTGGGACGGATTTCATTTCGAATCCTACTAATAAGTTGAATCGGTGTTTGTATATCATTCCTTCTCCATTATAAGACTATTGTGGAGAAAACACTACAAACCACTTGAAAATAGTCCACACGCTCCTAACTAGCCCTTTTCTTTCTCTCCAACCTTCTTTTCTTTCTAAGTGGGACGGATTTTACTTCGAATCGTACTAATAAGTTGAATCGGTGTTTGTACATCATTCCTTCTCCATTGTAAGACTATTGTGGAAAAAACACTACAAACCATTTCAAAATAGTCCACACGCTCCTAAGTAGCCCTTTTCTTTCTCTCCAACCTTCTTTTCTTTCTAAGTGGGACGGATTTCACTTCGAATCCTACTAATAAGTTGAATCGGTGTTTGTACAACATTCCTTCACCAATATAAGTTTCTTATTGTCAACAACACCATAAAGCGTACCGAAATAGTCCACACGCTCCTAACTAGCCCTTTTCTTTCTCTCCAACCTTCTTATCTTTCTAAGTGGGACGGATTTCACTTCGAATCCTACTAATAAGTTGAATCGGTGTTTGTACATCAATCCTTCTCCATTACAACACAATTGTGGACAAAACACTACAAACCATTTCAAAATAGTCCACACGCTCCTAACTAGCCCTTTTCTTTCTCTCCAACCTTCTTATCTTTCTAAGTGGGACGGATTTCATTTCGAATCCTACTAATAAGTTGAATCGGTGTTTGTATATCATTCCTTCTCCATTATAAGACTATTGTGGAGAAAACACTACAAACCACTTGAAAATAGTCCACACGCTCCTAACTAGCCCTTTTCTTTCTCTCCAACCTTCTTTTCTTTCTAAGTGGGACGGATTTTACTTCGAATCGTACTAATAAGTTGAATCGGTGTTTGTACATCATTCCTTCTCCATTGTAAGACTATTGTGGATAAAACACTACAAACCATTTCAAAATAGTCCACACGCTCCTAAGTAGCCCTTTTCTTTCTCTCCAACCTTCTTTTTTTTCTAAGTGGGACGGATTTCACTTCGAATCCTACTAATAAGTTGAATCGGTGTTTGTACATCATTCCTTCACCAATATAAGTTTCTTATTGTCAACAACACCATAAAGCGTACCGAAATAGTCCACACGCTCCTAACTAGCCCTTTTCTTTCTCTCCAACCTTCTTATCTTTCTAAGTGGGACGGATTTCACTTCGAATCCTACTAATAAGTTGAATCGGTGTTTGTACATCAATCCTTCTCCATTACAACACAATTGTGGACAAAACACTACAAACCATTTCAAAATAGTCCACACGCTCCTAACTAGCCCTTTTCTTTCTCTCCAACCTTCTTTTCTTTCTAAGTGGGACGGATTTCACTTCGAATCCTACTAATAAGTTGAATCGGTGTTTGTACATCATTCCTTCACCATTATAAGTTTCTTATTGTCAACAACACCATAAAGCGTACCGAAATTGTCCACACGCTCCTAACTAGCCCTTTTCTTTCTCTCCAACCTTCTTATCTTTCTAAGTGGGACGGATTTCATTTCGAATCCTACTAATAAGTTGAATCGGTGTTTGTATATCATTCCTTCTCCATTATAAGACAATTGTGGAGAAAACACTACAAACCACTTGAAAATAGTCCACACGCTCCTAACTAGCCCTTTTCTTTCTCTCCAACCTTCTTTTCTTTCTAAGTGGGACGGATTTTACTTCGAATCGTACTAATAAGTTGAATCGGTGTTTGTACATCATTCCTTCTCCATTGTAAGACTATTGTGGATAAAACACTACAAACCATTTCAAAATAGTCCACACGCTCCTAAGTAGCCCTTTTCTTTCTCTCCAACCTTCTTTTCTTTCTAAGTGGGACGGATTTCACTTCGAATCCTACTAATAAGTTGAATCGGTGTTTGTACATCATTCCTTCACCAATATAAGTTTCTTATTGTCAACAACACCATAAAGCGTACCGAAATAGTCCACACGCTCCTAACTAGCCCTTTTCTTTCTCTCCAACCTTCTTATCTTTCTAAGTGGGACGGATTTCATTTCGAATCCTACTAATAAGTTGAATCGGTGTTTGTATATCATTCCTTCTCCATTATAAGACTATTGTGGAGAAAACACTACAAACCACTTGAAAATAGTCCACACGCTCCTAACTAGCCCTTTTCTTTCTCTCCAACCTTCTTTTCTTTCTAAGTGGGACGGATTTTACTTCGAATCGTACTAATAAGTTGAATCGGTGTTTGTACATCATTCCTTCTCCATTGTAAGACTATTGTGGATAAAACACTACAAACCATTTCAAAATAGTCCACACGCTCCTAAGTAGCCCTTTTCTTTGTCTCCAACCTTCTTTTCTTTCTAAGTGGGACGGATTTCACTTCGAATCCTACTAATAAGTTGAATCGGTGTTTGTACATCATTCCTTCACCAATATAAGTTTCTTATTGTCAACAACACCATAAAGCGTACCGAAATAGTCCACACGCTCCTAACTAGCCCTTTTCTTTCTCTCCAACCTTCTTATCTTTCTAAGTGGGACGGATTTCATTTCGAATCCTACTAATAAGTTGAATCGGTGTTTGTATATCATTCCTTCTCCATTATAAGACTATTGTGGAGAAAACACTACAAACCACTTGAAAATAGTCCACACGCTCCTAACTAGCCCTTTTCTTTCTCTCCAACCTTCTTTTCTTTCTAAGTGGGACGGATTTTACTTCGAATCGTACTAATAAGTTGAATCGGTGTTTGTACATCATTCCTTCTCCATTGTAAGACTATTGTGGATAAAACACTACAAACCATTTCAAAATAGTCCACACGCTCCTAAGTAGCCCTTTTCTTTCTCTCCAACCTTCTTTTCTTTCTAAGTGGGACGGATTTCACTTCGAATCCTACTAATAAGTTGAATCGGTGTTTGTACAACATTCCTTCACCAATATAAGTTTCTTATTGTCAACAACACCATAAAGCGTACCGAAATAGTCCACACGCTCCTAACTAGCCCTTTTCTTTCTCTCCAACCTTCTTATCTTTCTAAGTGGGACGGATTTCACTTCGAATCCTACTAATAAGTTGAATCGGTGTTTGTACATCAATCCTTCTCCATTACAACACAATTGGGGACAAAACACTACAAACCATTTCAAAATAGTCCACACGCTCCTAACTAGCCCTTTTCTTTCTCTCCAACCTTCTTATCTTTCTAAGTGGGACGGATTTCATTTCGAATCCTACTAATAAGTTGAATCGGTGTTTGTATATCATTCCTTCTCCATTATAAGACTATTGTGGAGAAAACACTACAAACCACTTGAAAATAGTCCACACGCTCCTAACTAGCCCTTTTCTTTCTCTCCAACCTTCTTTTCTTTCTAAGTGGGACGGATTTTACTTCGAATCGTACTAATAAGTTGAATCGGTGTTTGTACATCATTCCTTCTCCATTGTAAGACTATTGTGGATAAAACACTACAAACCATTTCAAAATAGTCCACACGCTCCTAAGTAGCCCTTTTCTTTCTCTCCAACCTTCTTTTCTTTCTAAGTGGGACGGATTTCACTTCGAATCCTACTAATAAGTTGAATCGGTGTTTGTACATCATTCCTTCACCAATATAAGTTTCTTATTGTCAACAACACCATAAAGCGTACCGAAATAGTCCACACGCTCCTAACTAGCCCTTTTCTTTCTCTCCAACCTTCTTATCTTTCTAAGTGGGACGGATTTCATTTCGAATCCTACTAATAAGTTGAATCGGTGTTTGTATATCATTCCTTCTCCATTATAAGACTATTGTGGAGAAAACACTACAAACCACTTGAAAATAGTCCACACGCTCCTAACTAGCCCTTTTCTTTCTCTCCAACCTTCTTTTCTTTCTAAGTGGGACGGATTTTACTTCGAATCGTACTAATAAGTTGAATCGGTGTTTGTACATCATTCCTTCTCCATTGTAAGACTATTGTGGATAAAACACTACAAACCATTTCAAAATAGTCCACACGCTCCTAAGTAGCCCTTTTCTTTCTCTCCAACCTTCTTTTCTTTCTAAGTGGGACGGATTTCACTTCGAATCCTACTAATAAGTTGAATCGGTGTTTGTACATCATTCCTTCACCAATATAAGTTTCTTATTGTCAACAACACCATAAAGCGTACCGAAATAGTCCACACGCTCCTAACTAGCCCTTTTCTTTCTCTCCAACCTTCTTATCTTTCTAAGTGGGACGGATTTCACTTCGAATCCTACTAATAAGTTGAATCGGTGTTTGTATATCATTCCTTCTCCATTATAAGACTATTGTGGAGAAAACACTACAAACCACTTGAAAATAGTCCACACGCTCCTAACTAGCCCTTTTCTTTCTCTCCAACCTTCTTTTCTTTCTAAGTGGGACGGATTTTACTTCGAATCGTACTAATAAGTTGAATCGGTGTTTGTACATCATTCCTTCTCCATTGTAAGACTATTGTGGATAAAACACTACAAACCATTTCAAAATAGTCCACACGCTCCTAAGTAGCCCTTTTCTTTCTCTCCAACCTTCTTTTCTTTCTAAGTGGGACGGATTTCACTTCGAATCCTACTAATAAGTTGAATCGGTGTTTGTACATCATTTCTTCACCAATATAAGTTTCTTATTGTCAACAACACCATAAAGCGTACCGAAATAGTCCACACGCTCCTAACTAGCCCTTTTCTTTCTCTCCAACCTTCTTATCTTTCTAAGTGGGACGGATTTCACTTCGAATCCTACTAATAAGTTGAATCGGTGTTTGTACATCAATCCTTCTCCATTACAACACAATTGTGGACAAAACACTACAAACCATTTCAAAATAGTCCACACGCTCCTAACTAGCCCTTTTCTTTCTCTCCAACCTTCTTTTCTTTCTAAGTGGGACGGATTTCACTTCGAATCCTACTAATAAGTTGAATCGGTGTTTGTACATCATTCCTTCACCAATATAAGTTTCTTATTGTCAACAACACCATAAAGCGTACCGAAATAGTCCACACGCTCCTAACTAGCCCTTTTCTTTCTCTCCAACCTTCTTTTCTTTCTAAGTGGGACGGATTTCACTTCGAATCCTACTAATAAGTTGAATCGGTGTTTGTACATCATTCCTTCACCAATATAAGTTTCTTATTGTCAACAACACCATAAAGCGTACCGAAATAGTCCACACGCTCCTAACTAGCCCTTTTCTTTCTCTCCAACCTTCTTATCTTTCTAAGTGGGACGGATTTCATTTCGAATCCTACTAATAAGTTGAATCGGTGTTTGTATATCATTCCTTCTCCATTATAAGACTATTGTGGAGAAAACACTACAAACCACTTGAAAATAGTCCACACGCTCCTAACTAGCCCTTTTCTTTCTCTCCAACCTTCTTTTCTTTCTAAGTGGGACGGATTTTACTTCGAATCGTACTAATAAGTTGAATCGGTGTTTGTACATCATTCCTTCTCCATTGTAAGACTATTGTGGATAAAACACTACAAACCATTTCAAAATAGTCCACACGCTCCTAAGTAGCCCTTTTCTTTCTCTCCAACCTTCTTTTCTTTCTAAGTGGGACGGATTTCACTTCGAATCCTACTAATAAGTTGAATCGGTGTTTGTACAACATTCCTTCACCAATATAAGTTTCTTATTGTCAACAACACCATAAAGCGTACCGAAATAGTCCACACGCTCCTAACTAGCCCTTTTCTTTCTCTCCAACCTTCTTATCTTTCTAAGTGGGACGGATTTCACTTCGAATCCTACTAATAAGTTGAATCGGTGTTTGTACATCAATCCTTCTCCATTACAACACAATTGGGGACAAAACACTACAAACCATTTCAAAATAGTCCACACGCTCCTAACTAGCCCTTTTCTTTCTCTCCAACCTTCTTATCTTTCTAAGTGGGACGGATTTCATTTCGAATCCTACTAATAAGTTGAATCGGTGTTTGTATATCATTCCTTCTCCATTATAAGACTATTGTGGAGAAAACACTACAAACCACTTGAAAATAGTCCACACGCTCCTAACTAGCCCTTTTCTTTCTCTCCAACCTTCTTTTCTTTCTAAGTGGGACGGATTTTACTTCGAATCGTACTAATAAGTTGAATCGGTGTTTGTACATCATTCCTTCTCCATTGTAAGACTATTGTGGATAAAACACTACAAACCATTTCAAAATAGTCCACACGCTCCTAAGTAGCCCTTTTCTTTCTCTCCAACCTTCTTTTCTTTCTAAGTGGGACGGATTTCACTTCGAATCCTACTAATAAGTTGAATCGGTGTTTGTACATCATTCCTTCACCAATATAAGTTTCTTATTGTCAACAACACCATAAAGCGTACCGAAATAGTCCACACGCTCCTAACTAGCCCTTTTCTTTCTCTCCAACCTTCTTATCTTTCTAAGTGGGACGGATTTCATTTCGAATCCTACTAATAAGTTGAATCGGTGTTTGTATATCATTCCTTCTCCATTATAAGACTATTGTGGAGAAAACACTACAAACCACTTGAAAATAGTCCACACGCTCCTAACTAGCCCTTTTCTTTCTCTCCAACCTTCTTTTCTTTCTAAGTGGGACGGATTTTACTTCGAATCGTACTAATAAGTTGAATCGGTGTTTGTACATCATTCCTTCTCCATTGTAAGACTATTGTGGATAAAACACTACAAACCATTTCAAAATAGTCCACACGCTCCTAAGTAGCCCTTTTCTTTCTCTCCAACCTTCTTTTCTTTCTAAGTGGGACGGATTTCACTTCGAATCCTACTAATAAGTTGAATCGGTGTTTGTACATCATTCCTTCACCAATATAAGTTTCTTATTGTCAACAACACCATAAAGCGTACCGAAATAGTCCACACGCTCCTAACTAGCCCTTTTCTTTCTCTCCAACCTTCTTATCTTTCTAAGTGGGACGGATTTCACTTCGAATCCTACTAATAAGTTGAATCGGTGTTTGTATATCATTCCTTCTCCATTATAAGACTATTGTGGAGAAAACACTACAAACCACTTGAAAATAGTCCACACGCTCCTAACTAGCCCTTTTCTTTCTCTCCAACCTTCTTTTCTTTCTAAGTGGGACGGATTTTACTTCGAATCGTACTAATAAGTTGAATCGGTGTTTGTACATCATTCCTTCTCCATTGTAAGACTATTGTGGATAAAACACTACAAACCATTTCAAAATAGTCCACACGCTCCTAAGTAGCCCTTTTCTTTCTCTCCAACCTTCTTTTCTTTCTAAGTGGGACGGATTTCACTTCGAATCCTACTAATAAGTTGAATCGGTGTTTGTACATCATTCCTTCACCAATATAAGTTTCTTATTGTCAACAACACCATAAAGCGTACCGAAATAGTCCACACGCTCCTAACTAGCCATTTTCTTTCTCTCCAACCTTCTTATCTTTCTAAGTGGGACGGATTTCACTTCGAATCCTACTAATAAGTTGAATCGGTGTTTGTACATCAATCCTTCTCCATTACAACACAATTGTGGACAAAACACTACAAACCATTTCAAAATAGTCCACACGCTCCTAACTAGCCCTTTTCTTTCTCTCCAACCTTCTTTTCTTTCTAAGTGGGACGGATTTCACTTCGAATCCTACTAATAAGTTGAATCGGTGTTTGTACATCATTCCTTCACCAATATAAGTTTCTTATTGTCAACAACACCATAAAGCGTACCGAAATAGTCCACACGCTCCTAACTAGCCCTTTTCTTTCTCTCCAACCTTCTTTTCTTTCTAAGTGGGACGGATTTCACTTCGAATCCTACTAATAAGTTGAATCGGTGTTTGTACATCATTCCTTCACCAATATAAGTTTCTTATTGTCAACAACACCATAAAGCGTACCGAAATAGTCCACACGCTCCTAACTAGCCCTTTTCTTTCTCTCCAACCTTCTTATCTTTCTAAGTGGGACGGATTTCATTTCGAATCCTACTAATAAGTTGAATCGGTGTTTGTATATCATTCCTTCTCCATTATAAGACTATTGTGGAGAAAACACTACAAACCACTTGAAAATAGTCCACACGCTCCTAACTAGCCCTTTTCTTTCTCTCCAACCTTCTTTTCTTTCTAAGTGGGACGGATTTTACTTCGAATCGTACTAATAAGTTGAATCGGTGTTTGTACATCATTCCTTCTCCATTGTAAGACTATTGTGGATAAAACACTACAAACCATTTCAAAATAGTCCACACGCTCCTAAGTAGCCCTTTTCTTTGTCTCCAACCTTCTTTTCTTTCTAAGTGGGACGGATTTCACTTCGAATCCTACTAATAAGTTGAATCGGTGTTTGTACATCATTCCTTCACCAATATAAGTTTCTTATTGTCAACAACACCATAAAGCGTACCGAAATAGTCCACACGCTCCTAACTAGCCCTTTTCTTTCTCTCCAACCTTCTTATCTTTCTAAGTGGGACGGATTTCATTTCGAATCCTACTAATAAGTTGAATCGGTGTTTGTATATCATTCCTTCTCCATTATAAGACTATTGTGGAGAAAACACTACAAACCACTTGAAAATAGTCCACACGCTCCTAACTAGCCCTTTTCTTTCTCTCCAACCTTCTTTTCTTTCTAAGTGGGACGGATTTTACTTCGAATCGTACTAATAAGTTGAATCGGTGTTTGTACATCATTCCTTCTCCATTGTAAGACTATTGTGGATAAAACACTACAAACCATTTCAAAATAGTCCACACGCTCCTAAGTAGCCCTTTTCTTTCTCTCCAACCTTCTTTTCTTTCTAAGTGGGACGGATTTCACTTCGAATCCTACTAATAAGTTGAATCGGTGTTTGTACAACATTCCTTCACCAATATAAGTTTCTTATTGTCAACAACACCATAAAGCGTACCGAAATAGTCCACACGCTCCTAACTAGCCCTTTTCTTTCTCTCCAACCTTCTTATCTTTCTAAGTGGGACGGATTTCACTTCGAATCCTACTAATAAGTTGAATCGGTGTTTGTACATCAATCCTTCTCCATTACAACACAATTGTGGACAAAACACTACAAACCATTTCAAAATAGTCCACACGCTCCTAACTAGCCCTTTTCTTTCTCTCCAACCTTCTTATCTTTCTAAGTGGGACGGATTTCATTTCGAATCCTACTAATAAGTTGAATCGGTGTTTGTATATCATTCCTTCTCCATTATAAGACTATTGTGGAGAAAACACTACAAACCACTTGAAAATAGTCCACACGCTCCTAACTAGCCCTTTTCTTTCTCTCCAACCTTCTTTTCTTTCTAAGTGGGACGGATTTTACTTCGAATCGTACTAATAAGTTGAATCGGTGTTTGTACATCATTCCTTCTCCATTGTAAGACTATTGTGGATAAAACACTACAAACCATTTCAAAATAGTCCACACGCTCCTAAGTAGCCCTTTTCTTTCTCTCCAACCTTCTTTTCTTTCTAAGTGGGACGGATTTCACTTCGAATCCTACTAATAAGTTGAATCGGTGTTTGTACATCATTCCTTCACCAATATAAGTTTCTTATTGTCAACAACACCATAAAGCGTACCGAAATAGTCCACACGCTCCTAACTAGCCCTTTTCTTTCTCTCCAACCTTCTTATCTTTCTAAGTGGGACGGATTTCACTTCGAATCCTACTAATAAGTTGAATCGGTGTTTGTACATCAATCCTTCTCCATTACAACACAATTGTGGACAAAACACTACAAACCATTTCAAAATAGACCACACGCTCCTAACTAGCCCTTTTCTTTCTCTCCAACCTTCTTTTCTTTCTAAGTGGGACGGATTTCACTTCGAATCCTACTAATAAGTTGAATCGGTGTTTGTACATCATTCCTTCACCAATATAAGTTTCTTATTGTCAACAACACCATAAAGCGTACCGAAATAGTCCACACGCTCCTAACTAGCCCTTTTCTTTCTCTCCAACCTTCTTATCTTTCTAAGTGGGACGGATTTCATTTCGAATCCTACTAATAAGTTGAATCGGTGTTTGTATATCATTCCTTCTCCATTATAAGACAATTGTGGAGAAAACACTACAAACCACTTGAAAATAGTCCACACGCTCCTAACTAGCCCTTTTCTTTCTCTCCAACCTTCTTTTCTTTCTAAGTGGGACGGATTTTACTTCGAATCGTACTAATAAGTTGAATCGGTGTTTGTACATCATTCCTTCTCCATTGTAAGACTATTGTGGATAAAACACTACAAACCATTTCAAAATAGTCCACACGCTCCTAAGTAGCCCTTTTCTTTCTCTCCAACCTTCTTTTCTTTCTAAGTGGGACGGATTTCACTTCGAATCCTACTAATAAGTTGAATCGGTGTTTGTACATCATTCCTTCACCAATATAAGTTTCTTATTGTCAACAACACCATAAAGCGTACCGAAATAGTCCACACGCTCCTAACTAGCCCTTTTCTTTCTCTCCAACCTTCTTATCTTTCTAAGTGGGACGGATTTCATTTCGAATCCTACTAATAAGTTGAATCGGTGTTTGTATATCATTCCTTCTCCATTATAAGACTATTGTGGAGAAAACACTACAAACCACTTGAAAATAGTCCACACGCTCCTAACTAGCCCTTTTCTTTCTCTCCAACCTTCTTTTCTTTCTAAGTGGGACGGATTTTACTTCGAATCGTACTAATAAGTTGAATCGGTGTTTGTACATCATTCCTTCTCCATTGTAAGACTATTGTGGATAAAACACTACAAACCATTTCAAAATAGTCCACACGCTCCTAAGTAGCCCTTTTCTTTCTCTCCAACCTTCTTTTCTTTCTAAGTGGGACGGATTTCACTTCGAATCCTACTAATAAGTTGAATCGGTGTTTGTACATCATTCCTTCACCAATATAAGTTTCTTATTGTCAACAACACCATAAAGCGTACCGAAATAGTCCACACGCTCCTAACTAGCCCTTTTCTTTCTCTCCAACCTTCTTATCTTTCTAAGTGGGACGGATTTCACTTCGAATCCTACTAATAAGTTGAATCGGTGTTTGTATATCATTCCTTCTCCATTATAAGACTATTGTGGAGAAAACACTACAAACCACTTGAAAATAGTCCACACGCTCCTAACTAGCCCTTTTCTTTCTCTCCAACCTTCTTTTCTTTCTAAGTGGGACGGATTTTACTTCGAATCGTACTAATAAGTTGAATCGGTGTTTGTACATCATTCCTTCTCCATTGTAAGACTATTGTGGATAAAACACTACAAACCATTTCAAAATAGTCCACACGCTCCTAAGTAGCCCTTTTCTTTCTCTCCAACCTTCTTTTCTTTCTAAGTGGGACGGATTTCACTTCGAATCCTACTAATAAGTTGAATCGGTGTTTGTACATCATTCCTTCACCAATATAAGTTTCTTATTGTCAACAACACCATAAAGCGTACCGAAATAGTCCACACGCTCCTAACTAGCCCTTTTCTTTCTCTCCAACCTTCTTATCTTTCTAAGTGGGACGGATTTCACTTCGAATCCTACTAATAAGTTGAATCGGTGTTTGTACATCAATCCTTCTCCATTACAACACAATTGTGGACAAAACACTACAAACCATTTCAAAATAGTCCACACGCTCCTAACTAGCCCTTTTCTTTCTCTCCAACCTTCTTTTCTTTCTAAGTGGGACGGATTTCACTTCGAATCCTACTAATAAGTTGAATCGGTGTTTGTACATCATTCCTTCACCAATATAAGTTTCTTATTGTCAACAACACCATAAAGCGTACCGAAATAGTCCACACGCTCCTAACTAGCCCTTTTCTTTCTCTCCAACCTTCTTATCTTTCTAAGTGGGACGGATTTCACTTCGAATCCTACTAATAAGTTGAATCGGTGTTTGTACATCATTCCTTCTCCATTACAACACAATTGTGGACAAAACACTACAAACCATTTCAAAATAGTCCACACGCTCCTAACTAGCCCTTTTCTTTCTCTCCAACCTTCTTTTCTTTCTAAGTGGGACGGATTTCACTTCGAATCCTACTAATAAGTTGAATCGGTGTTTGTACATCATTCCTTCACCAATATAAGTTTCTTATTGTCAACAACACCATAAAGCGTACCGAAATAGTCCACACGCTCCTAACTAGCCCTTTTCTTTCTCTCCAACCTTCTTTTCTTTCTATGTGGGACGGATTTTACTTCGAATCGTACTAATAAGTTGAATCGGTGTTTGTACATCATTCCTTCTCCATTGTAAGACTATTGTGGATAAAACACTACAAACCATTTCAAAATAGTCCACACGCTCCTAAGTAGCCCTTTTCTTTGTCTCCAACCTTCTTTTCTTTCTAAGTGGGACGGATTTCACTTCGAATCCTACTAATAAGTTGAATCGGTGTTTGTACATCATTCCTTCACCAATATAAGTTTCTTATTGTCAACAACACCATAAAGCGTACCGAAATAGTCCACACGCTCCTAACTAGCCCTTTTCTTTCTCTCCAACCTTCTTATCTTTCTAAGTGGGACGGATTTCATTTCGAATCCTACTAATAAGTTGAATCGGTGTTTGTATATCATTCCTTCTCCATTATAAGACTATTGTGGAGAAAACACTACAAACCACTTGAAAATAGTCCACACGCTCCTAACTAGCCCTTTTCTTTCTCTCCAACCTTCTTTTCTTTCTAAGTGGGACGGATTTTACTTCGAATCGTACTAATAAGTTGAATCGGTGTTTGTACATCATTCCTTCTCCATTGTAAGACTATTGTGGATAAAACACTACAAACCATTTCAAAATAGTCCACACGCTCCTAAGTAGCCCTTTTCTTTCTCTCCAACCTTCTTTTCTTTCTAAGTGGGACGGATTTCACTTCGAATCCTACTAATAAGTTGAATCGGTGTTTGTACATCATTCCTTCACCAATATAAGTTTCTTATTGTCAACAACACCATAAAGCGTACCGAAATAGTCCACACGCTCCTAACTAGCCCTTTTCTTTCTCTCCAACCTTCTTATCTTTCTAAGTGGGACGGATTTCACTTCGAATCCTACTAATAAGTTGAATCGGTGTTTGTACATCAATCCTTCTCCATTACAACACAATTGTGGACAAAACACTACAAACCATTTCAAAATAGTCCACACGCTCCTAACTAGCCCTTTTCTTTCTCTCCAACCTTCTTATCTTTCTAAGTGGGACGGATTTCATTTCGAATCCTACTAATAAGTTGAATCGGTGTTTGTATATCATTCCTTCTCCATTATAAGACTATTGTGGAGAAAACACTACAAACCACTTGAAAATAGTCCACACGCTCCTAACTAGCCCTTTTCTTTCTCTCCAACCTTCTTTTCTTTCTAAGTGGGACGGATTTTACTTCGTATCGTACTAATAAGTTGAATCGGTGTTTTTACATCATTCCTTCTCCATTGTAAGACTATTGTGGATAAAACACTACAAACCATTTCAAAATAGTCCACACGCTCCTAAGTAGCCCTTTTCTTTCTCTCCAACCTTCTTTTCTTTCTAAGTGGGACGGATTTCACTTCGAATCCTACTAATAAGTTGAATCGGTGTTTGTACATCATTCCTTCACCAATATAAGTTTCTTATTGTCAACAACACCATAAAGCGTACCGAAATAGTCCACACGCTCCTAACTAGCCCTTTTCTTTCTCTCCAACCTTCTTATCTTTCTAAGTGGGACGGATTTCACTTCGAATCCTACTAATAAGTTGAATCGGTGTTTGTACATCAATCCTTCTCCATTACAACACAATTGTGGACAAAACACTACAAACCATTTCAAAATAGTCCACACGCTCCTAACTAGCCCTTTTCTTTCTCTCCAACCTTCTTATCTTTCTAAGTGGGACGGATTTCATTTCGAATCCTACTAATAAGTTGAATCGGTGTTTGTATATCATTCCTTCTCCATTATAAGACTATTGTGGAGAAAACACTACAAACCACTTGAAAATAGTCCACACGCTCCTAACTAGCCCTTTTCTTTCTCTCCAACCTTCTTTTCTTTCTAAGTGGGACGGATTTTACTTCGTATCGTACTAATAAGTTGAATCGGTGTTTTTACATCATTCCTTCTCCATTGTAAGACTATTGTGGATAAAACACTACAAACCATTTCAAAATAGTCCACACGCTCCTAAGTAGCCCTTTTCTTTCTCTCCAACCTTCTTTTCTTTCTAAGTGGGACGGATTTCACTTCGAATCCTACTAATAAGTTGAATCGGTGTTTGTACATCATTCCTTCACCAATATAAGTTTCTTATTGTCAACAACACCATAAAGCGTACCGAAATAGTCCACACGCTCCTAACTAGCCCTTTTCTTTCTCTCCAACCTTCTTATCTTTCTAAGTGGGACGGATTTCACTTCGAATCCTACTAATAAGTTGAATCGGTGTTTGTACATCAATCCTTCTCCATTACAACACAATTGTGGACAAAACACTACAAACCATTTCAAAATAGTCCACACGCTCCTAACTAGCCCTTTTCTTTCTCTCCAACCTTCTTTTCTTTCTAAGTGGGACGGTTTTCACTTCGAATCCTACTAATAAGTTGAATCGGTGTTTGTACATCATTCCTTCACCAATATAAGTTTCTTATTGTCAACAACACCATAAAGCGTACCGAAATAGTCCACACGCTCCTAACTAGCCCTTTTCTTTCTCTCCAACCTTCTTATCTTTCTAAGTGGGACGGATTTCATTTCGAATCCTACTAATAAGTTGAATCGGTGTTTGTATATCATTCCTTCTCCATTATAAGACTATTGTGGAGAAAACACTACAAACCACTTGAAAATAGTCCACACGCTCCTAACTAGCCCTTTTCTTTCTCTCCAACCTTCTTTTCTTTCTAAGTGGGACGGATTTTACTTCGAATCGTACTAATAAGTTGAATCGGTGTTTGTACATCATTCCTTCTCCATTGTAAGACTATTGTGGATAAAACACTACAAACCATTTCAAAATAGTCCACACGCTCCTAAGTAGCCCTTTTCTTTCTCTCCAACCTTCTTTTCTTTCTAAGTGGGACGGATTTCACTTCGAATCCTACTAATAAGTTGAATCGGTGTTTGTACATCATTCCTTCACCAATATAAGTTTCTTATTGTCAACAACACCATAAAGCGTACCGAAATAGTCCACACGCTCCTAACTAGCCCTTTTCTTTCTCTCCAACCTTCTTATCTTTCTAAGTGGGACGGATTTCACTTCGAATCCTACTAATAAGTTGAATCGGTGTTTGTATATCATTCCTTCTCCATTATAAGACTATTGTGGAGAAAACACTACAAACCACTTGAAAATAGTCCACACGCTCCTAACTAGCCCTTTTCTTTCTCTCCAACCTTCTTTTCTTTCTAAGTGGGACGGATTTTACTTCGAATCGTACTAATAAGTTGAATCGGTGTTTGTACATCATTCCTTCTCCATTGTAAGACTATTGTGGATAAAACACTACAAACCATTTCAAAATAGTCCACACGCTCCTAAGTAGCCCTTTTCTTTCTCTCCAACCTTCTTTTCTTTCTAAGTGGGACGGATTTCACTTCGAATCCTACTAATAAGTTGAATCGGTGTTTGTACATCATTCCTTCACCAATATAAGTTTCTTATTGTCAACAACACCATAAAGCGTACCGAAATAGTCCACACGCTCCTAACTAGCCCTTTTCTTTCTCTCCAACCTTCTTATCTTTCTAAGTGGGACGGATTTCACTTCGAATCCTACTAATAAGTTGAATCGGTGTTTGTATATCATTCCTTCTCCATTATAAGACTATTGTGGAGAAAACACTACAAACCACTTGAAAATAGTCCACACGCTCCTAACTAGCCCTTTTCTTTCTCTCCAACCTTCTTTTCTTTCTAAGTGGGACGGATTTTACTTCGAATCGTACTAATAAGTTGAATCGGTGTTTGTACATCATTCCTTCTCCATTGTAAGACTATTGTGGATAAAACACTACAAACCATTTCAAAATAGTCCACACGCTCCTAAGTAGCCCTTTTCTTTCTCTCCAACCTTCTTTTCTTTCTAAGTGGGACGGATTTCACTTCGAATCCTACTAATAAGTTGAATCGGTGTTTGTACATCATTCCTTCACCAATATAAGTTTCTTATTGTCAACAACACCATAAAGCGTACCGAAATAGTCCACACGCTCCTAACTAGCCCTTTTCTTTCTCTCCAACCTTCTTATCTTTCTAAGTGGGACGGATTTCACTTCGAATCCTACTAATAAGTTGAATCGGTGTTTGTACATCAATCCTTCTCCATTACAACACAATTGTGGACAAAACACTACAAACCATTTCAAAATAGTCCACACGCTCCTAACTAGCCCTTTTCTTTCTCTCCAACCTTCTTTTCTTTCTAAGTGGGACGGATTTCACTTCGAATCCTACTAATAAGTTGAATCGGTGTTTGTACATCATTCCTTCACCAATATAAGTTTCTTATTGTCAACAACACCATAAAGCGTACCGAAATAGTCCACACGCTCCTAACTAGCCATTTTCTTTCTCTCCAACCTTCTTATCTTTCTAAGTGGGACGGATTTCATTTCGAATCCTACTAATAAGTTGAATCGGTGTTTGTATATCATTCCTTCTCCATTATAAGACTATTGTGGAGAAAACACTACAAACCACTTGAAAATAGTCCACACGCTCCTAACTAGCCCTTTTCTTTCTCTCCAACCTTCTTTTCTTTCTAAGTGGGACGGATTTTACTTCGAATCGTACTAATAAGTTGAATCGGTGTTTGTACATCATTCCTTCTCCATTGTAAGACTATTGTGGATAAAACACTACAAACCATTTCAAAATAGTCCACACGCTCCTAAGTAGCCCTTTTCTTTGTCTCCAACCTTCTTTTCTTTCTAAGTGGGACGGATTTCACTTCGAATCCTACTAATAAGTTGAATCGGTGTTTGTACATCATTCCTTCACCAATATAAGTTTCTTATTGTCAACAACACCATAAAGCGTACCGAAATAGTCCACACGCTCCTAACTAGCCCTTTTCTTTCTCTCCAACCTTCTTATCTTTCTAAGTGGGACGGATTTCATTTCGAATCCTACTAATAAGTTGAATCGGTGTTTGTATATCATTCCTTCTCCATTATAAGACTATTGTGGATAAAACACTACAAACCATTTCAAAATAGTCCACACGCTCCTAAGTAGCCCTTTTCTTTCTCTCCAACCTTCTTTTCTTTCTAAGTGGGACGGATTTCACTTCGAATCCTACTAATAAGTTGAATCGGTGTTTGTACATCATTCCTTCACCAATATAAGTTTCTTATTGTCAACAACACCATAAAGCGTACCGAAATAGTCCACACGCTCCTAACTAGCCCTTTTCTTTCTCTCCAACCTTCTTATCTTTCTAAGTGGGACGGATTTCACTTCGAATCCTACTAATAAGTTGAATCGGTGTTTGTACATCAATCCTTCTCCATTACAACACAATTGTGGACAAAACACTACAAACCATTTCAAAATAGTCCACACGCTCCTAACTAGCCCTTTTCTTTCTCTCCAACCTTCTTATCTTTCTAAGTGGGACGGATTTCATTTCGAATCCTACTAATAAGTTGAATCGGTGTTTGTATATCATTCCTTCTCCATTATAAGACTATTGTGGAGAAAACACTACAAACCACTTGAAAATAGTCCACACGCTCCTAACTAGCCCTTTTCTTTCTCTCCAACCTTCTTTTCTTTCTAAGTGGGACGGATTTTACTTCGAATCGTACTAATAAGTTGAATCGGTGTTTGTACATCATTCCTTCTCCATTGTAAGACTATTGTGGATAAAACACTACAAACCATTTCAAAATAGTCCACACGCTCCTAAGTAGCCCTTTTCTTTCTCTCCAACCTTCTTTTCTTTCTAAGTGGGACGGATTTCACTTCGAATCCTACTAATAAGTTGAATCGGTGTTTGTACATCATTCCTTCACCAATATAAGTTTCTTATTGTCAACAACACCATAAAGCGTACCGAAATAGTCCACACGCTCCTAACTAGCCCTTTTCTTTCTCTCCAACCTTCTTATCTTTCTAAGTGGGACGGATTTCACTTCGAATCCTACTAATAAGTTGAATCGGTGTTTGTACATCAATCCTTCTCCATTACAACACAATTGTGGACAAAACACTACAAACCATTTCAAAATAGTCCACACGCTCCTAACTAGCCCTTTTCTTTCTCTCCAACCTTCTTTTCTTTCTAAGTGGGACGGATTTCACTTCGAATCCTACTAATAAGTTGAATCGGTGTTTGTACATCATTCCTTCACCAATATAAGTTTCTTATTGTCAACAACACCATAAAGCGTACCGAAATAGTCCACACGCTCCTAACTAGCCCTTTTCTTTCTCTCCAACCTTCTTATCTTTCTAAGTGGGACGGATTTCATTTCGAATCCTACTAATAAGTTGAATCGGTGTTTGTATATCATTCCTTCTCCATTATAAGACTATTGTGGAGAAAACACTACAAACCACTTGAAAATAGTCCACACGCTCCTAACTAGCCCTTTTCTTTCTCTCCAACCTTCTTTTCTTTCTAAGTGGGACGGATTTTACTTCGAATCGTACTAATAAGTTGAATCGGTGTTTTTACATCATTCCTTCTCCATTGTAAGACTATTGTGGATAAAACACTACAAACCATTTCAAAATAGTCCACACGCTCCTAAGTAGCCCTTTTCTTTCTCTCCAACCTTCTTTTCTTTCTAAGTGGGACGGATTTCACTTCGAATCCTACTAATAAGTTGAATCGGTGTTTGTACATCATTCCTTCACCAATATAAGTTTCTTATTGTCAACAACACCATAAAGCGTACCGAAATAGTCCACACGCTCCTAACTAGCCCTTTTCTTTCTCTCCAACCTTCTTATCTTTCTAAGTCTGACGGATTTCATTTCAAATCCTACTAATAAGTTGAATCGGTGTTTGTATATCATTCCTTCTCCATTATAAGACTATTGTGGAGAAAACACTACAAACCACTTGAAAATAGTCCACACGCTCCTAACTAGCCCTTTTCTTTCTCTCCAACCTTCTTTTCTTTCTAAGTGGGACGGATTTTACTTCGAATCGTACTAATAAGTTGAATCGGTGTTTGTACATCATTCCTTCTCCATTGTAAGACTATTGTGGATAAAACACTACAAACCATTTCAAAATAGTCCACACGCTCCTAAGTAGCCCTTTTCTTTCTCTCCAACCTTCTTTTCTTTCTAAGTGGGACGGATTTCACTTCGAATCCTACTAATAAGTTGAATCGGTGTTTGTACATCATTCCTTCACCAATATAAGTTTCTTATTGTCAACAACACCATAAAGCGTACCGAAATAGTCCACACGCTCCTAACTAGCCCTTTTCTTTCTCTCCAACCTTCTTATCTTTCTAAGTGGGACGGATTTCACTTCGAATCCTACTAATAAGTTGAATCGGTGTTTGTACATCAATCCTTCTCCATTACAACACAATTGTGGACAAAACACTACAAACCATTTCAAAATAGTCCACACGCTCCTAACTAGCCCTTTTCTTTCTCTCCAACCTTCTTATCTTTCTAAGTGGGACGGATTTCATTTCGAATCCTACTAATAAGTTGAATCGGTGTTTGTATATCATTCCTTCTCCATTATAAGACTATTGTGGAGAAAACACTACAAACCACTTGAAAATAGTCCACACGCTCCTAACTAGCCCTTTTCTTTCTCTCCAACCTTCTTTTCTTTCTAAGTGGGACGGATTTTACTTCGAATCGTACTAATAAGTTGAATCGGTGTTTGTACATCATTCCTTCTCCATTGTAAGACTATTGTGGATAAAACACTACAAACCATTTCAAAATAGTCCACACGCTCCTAAGTAGCCCTTTTCTTTCTCTCCAACCTTCTTTTCTTTCTAAGTGGGACGGATTTCACTTCGAATCCTACTAATAAGTTGAATCGGTGTTTGTACATCATTCCTTCACCAATATAAGTTTCTTATTGTCAACAACACCATAAAGCGTACCGAAATAGTCCACACGCTCCTAACTAGCCCTTTTCTTTCTCTCCAACCTTCTTATCTTTCTAAGTGGGACGGATTTCACTTCGAATCCTACTAATAAGTTGAATCGGTGTTTGTACATCAATCCTTCTCCATTACAACACAATTGTGGACAAAACACTACAAACCATTTCAAAATAGTCCACACGCTCCTAACTAGCCCTTTTCTTTCTCTCCAACCTTCTTTTCTTTCTAAGTGGGACGGATTTCACTTCGAATCCTACTAATAAGTTGAATCGGTGTTTGTACATCATTCCTTCACCAATATAAGTTTCTTATTGTCAACAACACCATAAAGCGTACCGAAATAGTCCACACGCTCCTAACTAGCCCTTTTCTTTCTCTCCAACCTTCTTATCTTTCTAAGTCTGACGGATTTCATTTCGAATCCTACTAATAAGTTGAATCGGTGTTTGTATATCATTCCTTCTCCATTATAAGACTATTGTGGAGAAAACACTACAAACCACTTGAAAATAGTCCACACGCTCCTAACTAGCCCTTTTCTTTCTCTCCAACCTTCTTTTCTTTCTAAGTGGGACGGATTTTACTTCGAATCGTACTAATAAGTTGAATCGGTGTTTGTACATCATTCCTTCTCCATTGTAAGACTATTGTGGATAAAACACTACAAACCATTTCAAAATAGTCCACACGCTCCTAAGTAGCCCTTTTCTTTCTCTCCAACCTTCTTTTCTTTCTAAGTGGGACGGATTTCACTTCGAATCCTACTAATAAGTTGAATCGGTGTTTGTACATCATTCCTTCACCAATATAAGTTTCTTATTGTCAACAACACCATAAAGCGTACCGAAATAGTCCACACGCTCCTAACTAGCCCTTTTCTTTCTCTCCAACCTTCTTATCTTTCTAAGTGGGACGGATTTCACTTCGAATCCTACTAATAAGTTGAATCGGTGTTTGTACATCAATCCTTCTCCATTACAACACAATTGTGGACAAAACACTACAAACCATTTCAAAATAGTCCACACGCTCCTAACTAGCCCTTTTCTTTCTCTCCAACCTTCTTATCTTTCTAAGTGGGACGGATTTCATTTCGAATCCTACTAATAAGTTGAATCGGTGTTTGTATATCATTCCTTCTCCATTATAAGACTATTGTGGAGAAAACACTACAAACCACTTGAAAATAGTCCACACGCTCCTAACTAGCCCTTTTCTTTCTCTCCAACCTTCTTTTCTTTCTAAGTGGGACGGATTTTACTTCGAATCGTACTAATAAGTTGAATCGGTGTTTGTACATCATTCCTTCTCCATTGTAAGACTATTGTGGATAAAACACTACAAACCATTTCAAAATAGTCCACACGCTCCTAAGTAGCCCTTTTCTTTCTCTCCAACCTTCTTTTCTTTCTAAGTGGGACGGATTTCACTTCGAATCCTACTAATAAGTTGAATCGGTGTTTGTACATCATTCCTTCACCAATATAAGTTTCTTATTGTCAACAACACCATAAAGCGTACCGAAATAGTCCACACGCTCCTAACTAGCCCTTTTCTTTCTCTCCAACCTTCTTATCTTTCTAAGTGGGACGGATTTCACTTCGAATCCTACTAATAAGTTGAATCGGTGTTTGTACATCAATCCTTCTCCATTACAACACAATTGTGGACAAAACACTACAAACCATTTCAAAATAGTCCACACGCTCCTAACTAGCCCTTTTCTTTCTCTCCAACCTTCTTTTCTTTCTAAGTGGGACGGATTTCACTTCGAATCCTACTAATAAGTTGAATCGGTGTTTGTACATCATTCCTTCACCAATATAAGTTTCTTATTGTCAACAACACCATAAAGCGTACCGAAATAGTCCACACGCTCCTAACTAGCCCTTTTCTTTCTCTCCAACCTTCTTATCTTTCTAAGTGGGACGGATTTCATTTCGAATCCTACTAATAAGTTGAATCGGTGTTTGTATATCATTCCTTCTCCATTATAAGACTATTGTGGAGAAAACACTACAAACCACTTGAAAATAGTCCACACGCTCCTAACTAGCCCTTTTCTTTCTCTCCAACCTTCTTTTCTTTCTAAGTGGGACGGATTTTACTTCGAATCGTACTAATAAGTTGAATCGGTGTTTTTACATCATTCCTTCTCCATTGTAAGACTATTGTGGATAAAACACTACAAACCATTTCAAAATAGTCCACACGCTCCTAAGTAGCCCTTTTCTTTCTCTCCAACCTTCTTTTCTTTCTAAGTGGGACGGATTTCACTTCGAATCCTACTAATAAGTTGAATCGGTGTTTGTACATCATTCCTTCACCAATATAAGTTTCTTATTGTCAACAACACCATAAAGCGTACCGAAATAGTCCACACGCTCCTAACTAGCCCTTTTCTTTCTCTCCAACCTTCTTATCTTTCTAAGTGGGACGGATTTCACTTCGAATCCTACTAATAAGTTGAATCGGTGTTTGTACATCAATCCTTCTCCATTACAACACAATTGTGGACAAAACACTACAAACCATTTCAAAATAGTCCACACGCTCCTAACTAGCCCTTTTCTTTCTCTCCAACCTTCTTTTCTTTCTAAGTGGGACGGATTTCACTTCGAATCCTACTAATAAGTTGAATCGGTGTTTGTACATCATTCCTTCACCAATATAAGTTTCTTATTGTCAACAACACCATAAAGCGTACCGAAATAGTCCACACGCTCCTAACTAGCCCTTTTCTTTCTCTCCAACCTTCTTATCTTTCTAAGTGGGACGGATTTCATTTCGAATCCTACTAATAAGTTGAATCGGTGTTTGTATATCATTCCTTCTCCATTATAAGACTATTGTGGAGAAAACACTACAAACCACTTGAAAATAGTCCACACGCTCCTAACTAGCCCTTTTCTTTCTCTCCAACCTTCTTTTCTTTCTAAGTGGGACGGATTTTACTTCGAATCGTACTAATAAGTTGAATCGGTGTTTGTACATCATTCCTTCTCCATTGTAAGACTATTGTGGATAAAACACTACAAACCATTTCAAAATAGTCCACACGCTCCTAAGTAGCCCTTTTCTTTCTCTCCAACCTTCTTTTCTTTCTAAGTGGGACGGATTTCACTTCGAATCCTACTAATAAGTTGAATCGGTGTTTGTACATCATTCCTTCACCAATATAAGTTTCTTATTGTCAACAACACCATAAAGCGTACCGAAATAGTCCACACGCTCCTAACTAGCCCTTTTCTTTCTCTCCAACCTTCTTATCTTTCTAAGTGGGACGGATTTCATTTCGAATCCTACTAATAAGTTGAATCGGTGTTTGTATATCATTCCTTCTCCATTATAAGACTATTGTGGAGAAAACACTACAAACCACTTGAAAATAGTCCACACGCTCCTAACTAGCCCTTTTCTTTCTCTCCAACCTTCTTTTCTTTCTAAGTGGGACGGATTTTACTTCGAATCGTACTAATAAGTTGAATCGGTGTTTGTACATCATTCCTTCTCCATTGTAAGACTATTGTGGATAAAACACTACAAACCATTTCAAAATAGTCCACACGCTCCTAAGTAGCCCTTTTCTTTCTCTCCAACCTTCTTTTCTTTCTAAGTGGGACGGATTTCACTTCGAATCCTACTAATAAGTTGAATCGGTGTTTGTACATCATTCCTTCACCAATATAAGTTTCTTATTGTCAACAACACCATAAAGCGTACCGAAATAGTCCACACGCTCCTAACTAGCCCTTTTCTTTCTCTCCAACCTTCTTATCTTTCTAAGTGGGACGGATTTCACTTCGAATCCTACTAATAAGTTGAATCGGTGTTTGTACATCAATCCTTCTCCATTACAACACAATTGTGGACAAAACACTACAAACCATTTCAAAATAGTCCACACGCTCCTAACTAGCCCTTTTCTTTCTCTCCAACCTTCTTTTCTTTCTAAGTGGGACGGATTTCACTTCGAATCCTACTAATAAGTTGAATCGGTGTTTGTACATCATTCCTTCACCAATATAAGTTTCTTATTGTCAACAACACCATAAAGCGTACCGAAATAGTCCACACGCTCCTAACTAGCCCTTTTCTTTCTCTCCAACCTTCTTGTCTTTCTAAGTGGGACGAATTTCATTTCGAATCCTACTAATAAGTTGAATCGGTGTTTGTATATCATTCCTTCTCCATTATAAGACTATTGTGGAGAAAACACTACAAACCACTTGAAAATAGTCCACACGCTCCTAACTAGCCCTTTTCTTTCTCTCCAACCTTCTTTTCTTTCTAAGTGGGACGGATTTTACTTCGAATCGTACTAATAAGTTGAATCGGTGTTTGTACATCATTCCTTCTCCATTGTAAGACTATTGTGGATAAAACACTACAAACCATTTCAAAATAGTCCACACGCTCCTAAGTAGCCCTTTTCTTTCTCTCCAACCTTCTTTTCTTTCTAAGTGGGACGGATTTCACTTCGAATCCTACTAATAAGTTAAATCGGTGTTTGTACATCATTCCTTCACCAATATAAGTTTCTTATTGTCAACAACACCATAAAGCGTACCGAAATAGTCCACACGCTCCTAACTAGCCCTTTTCTTTCTCTCCAACCTTCTTATCTTTCTAAGTGGGACGGATTTCACTTCGAATCCTACTAATAAGTTGAATCGGTGTTTGTACATCAATCCTTCTCCATTACAACACAATTGTGGACAAAACACTACAAACCATTTCAAAATAGTCCACACGCTCCTAACTAGCCCTTTTCTTTCTCTCCAACCTTCTTTTCTTTCTAAGTGGGACGGATTTCACTTCGAATCCTACTAATAAGTTGAATCGGTGTTTGTACATCATTCCTTCACCAGTATAAGTTTCTTATTGTCAACAACACCATAAAGCGTACCGAAATAGTCCACACGCTCCTAACTAGCCCTTTTCTTTCTCTCCAACCTTCTTATCTTTCTAAGTGGGACGGATTTCATTTCGAATCCTACTAATAAGTTGAATCGGTGTTTGTATATCATTCCTTCTCCATTATAAGACTATTGTGGAGAAAACACTACAAACCACTTGAAAATAGTCCACACGCTCCTAACTAGCCCTTTTCTTTCTCTCCAACCTTCTTTTCTTTCTAAGTGGGACGGATTTTACTTCGAATCGTACTAATAAGTTGAATCGGTGTTTTTACATCATTCCTTCTCCATTGTAAGACTATTGTGGATAAAACACTACAAACCATTTCAAAATAGTCCACACGCTCCTAAGTAGCCCTTTTCTTTCTCTCCAACCTTCTTTTCTTTCTAAGTGGGACGGATTTCACTTCGAATCCTACTAATAAGTTGAATCGGTGTTTGTACATCATTCCTTCACCAATATAAGTTTCTTATTGTCAACAACACCATAAAGCGTACCGAAATAGTCCACACGCTCCTAACTAGCCATTTTCTTTCTCTCCAACCTTCTTATCTTTCTAAGTGGGACGGATTTCACTTCGAATCCTACTAATAAGTTGAATCGGTGTTTGTACATCATTCCTTCTCCATTACAACACAATTGTGGACAAAACACTACAAACCATTTCAAAATAGTCCACACGCTCCTAACTAGCCCTTTTCTTTCTCTCCAACCTTCTTTTCTTTCTAAGTGGGACGGATTTCACTTCGAATCCTACTAATAAGTTGAATCGGTGTTTGTACATCATTCCTTCACCAATATAAGTTTCTTATTGTCAACAACACCATAAAGCGTACCGAAATAGTCCACACGCTCCTAACTAGCCCTTTTCTTTCTCTCCAACCTTCTTTTCTTTCTAAGTGGGACGGATTTTACTTCGAATCGTACTAATAAGTTGAATCGGTGTTTGTACATCATTCCTTCTCCATTGTAAGACTATTGTGGATAAAACACTACAAACCATTTCAAAATAGTCCACACGCTCCTAAGTAGCCCTTTTCTTTCTCTCCAACCTTCTTTTCTTTCTAAGTGGGACGGATTTCACTTCGAATCCTACTAATAAGTTGAATCGGTGTTTGTACATCATTCCTTCACCAATATAAGTTTCTTATTGTCAACAACACCATAAAGCGTACCGAAATAGTCCACACGCTCCTAACTAGCCCTTTTCTTTCTCTCCAACCTTCTTATCTTTCTAAGTGGGACGGATTTCATTTCGAATCCTACTAATAAGTTGAATCGGTGTTTGTATATCATTCCTTCTCCATTATAAGACTATTGTGGAGAAAACACTACAAACCACTTGAAAATAGTCCACACGCTCCTAACTAGCCCTTTTCTTTCTCTCCAACCTTCTTTTCTTTCTAAGTGGGACGGATTTTACTTCGAATCGTACTAATAAGTTGAATCGGTGTTTGTACATCATTCCTTCTCCATTGTAAGACTATTGTGGATAAAACACTACAAAATATTTCAAAATAGTCCACACGCTCCTAAGTAGCCCTTTTCTTTCTCTCCAACCTTCTTTTCTTTCTAAGTGGGACGGATTTCACTTCGAATCCTACTAATAAGTTGAATCGGTGTTTGTACATCATTCCTTCACCAATATAAGTTTCTTATTGTCAACAACACCATAAAGCGTACCGAAATAGTCCACACGCTCCTAACTAGCCCTTTTCTTTCTCTCCAACCTTCTTATCTTTCTAAGTGGGACGGATTTCACTTCGAATCCTACTAATAAGTTGAATCGGTGTTTGTACATCAATCCTTCTCCATTACAACACAATTGTGGACAAAACACTACAAACCATTTCAAAATAGTCCACACGCTCCTAACTAGCCCTTTTCTTTCTCTCCAACCTTCTTTTCTTTCTAAGTGGGACGGATTTCACTTCGAATCCTACTAATAAGTTGAATCGGTGTTTGTACATCATTCCTTCACCAATATAAGTTTCTTATTGTCAACAACACCATAAAGCGTACCGAAATAGTCCACACGCTCCTAACTAGCCCTTTTCTTTCTCTCCAACCTTCTTGTCTTTCTAAGTGGGACGAATTTCATTTCGAATCCTACTAATAAGTTGAATCGGTGTTTGTATATCATTCCTTCTCCATTATAAGACTATTGTGGAGAAAACACTACAAACCACTTGAAAATAGTCCACACGCTCCTAACTAGCCCTTTTCTTTCTCTCCAACCTTCTTTTCTTTCTAAGTGGGACGGATTTTACTTCGAATCGTACTAATAAGTTGAATCGGTGTTTGTACATCATTCCTTCTCCATTGTAAGACTATTGTGGATAAAACACTACAAACCATTTCAAAATAGTCCACACGCTCCTAAGTAGCCCTTTTCTTTCTCTCCAACCTTCTTTTCTTTCTAAGTGGGATGGATTTCACTTCGAATCCTACTAATAAGTTGAATCGGTGTTTGTACATCATTCCTTCACCAATATAAGTTTCTTATTGTCAACAACACCATAAAGCGTACCGAAATAGTCCACACGCTCCTAACTAGCCCTTTTCTTTCTCTCCAACCTTCTTATCTTTCTAAGTGGGACGGATTTCACTTCGAATCCTACTAATAAGTTGAATCGGTGTTTGTACATCAATCCTTCTCCATTACAACACAATTGTGGACAAAACACTACAAACCATTTCAAAATAGTCCACACGCTCCTAACTAGCCCTTTTCTTTCTCTCCAACCTTCTTTTCTTTCTAAGTGGGACGGATTTCACTTCGAATCCTACTAATAAGTTGAATCGGTGTTTGTACATCATTCCTTCACCAATATAAGTTTCTTATTGTCAACAACACCATAAAGCGTACCGAAATAGTCCACACGCTCCTAACTAGCCCTTTTCTTTCTCTCCAACCTTTTTATCTTTCTAAGTGGGACGGATTTCATTTCGAATCCTACTAATAAGTTGAATCGGTGTTTGTATATCATTCCTTCTCCATTATAAGACTATTGTGGAGAAAACACTACAAACCACTTGAAAATAGTCCACACGCTCCTAACTAGCCCTTTTCTTTCTCTCCAACCTTCTTTTCTTTCTAAGTGGGACGGATTTTACTTCGAATCGTACTAATAAGTTGAATCGGTGTTTTTACATCATTCCTTCTCCATTGTAAGACTATTGTGGATAAAACACTACAAACCATTTCAAAATAGTCCACACGCTCCTAAGTAGCCCTTTTCTTTCTCTCCAACCTTCTTTTCTTTCTAAGTGGGACGGATTTCACTTCGAATCCTACTAATAAGTTGAATCGGTGTTTGTACATCATTCCTTCACCAATATAAGTTTCTTATTGTCAACAACACCATAAAGCGTACCGAAATAGTCCACACGCTCCTAACTAGCCCTTTTCTTTCTCTCCAACCTTCTTTTCTTTCTAAGTGGGACGGATTTTACTTCGAATCGTACTAATAAGTTGAATCGGTGTTTGTACATCATTCCTTCTCCATTGTAAGACTATTGTGGATAAAACACTACAAACCATTTCAAAATAGTCCACACGCTCCTAAGTAGCCCTTTTCTTTCTCTCCAACCTTCTTTTCTTTCTAAGTGGGACGGATTTCACTTCGAATCCTACTAATAAGTTGAATCGGTGTTTGTACATCATTCCTTCACCAATATAAGTTTCTTATTGTCAACAACACCATAAAGCGTACCGAAATAGTCCACACGCTCCTAACTAGCCCTTTTCTTTCTCTCCAACCTTCTTATCTTTCTAAGTGGGACGGATTTCATTTCGAATCCTACTAATAAGTTGAATCGGTGTTTGTATATCATTCCTTCTCCATTATAAGACTATTGTGGAGAAAACACTACAAACCACTTGAATATAGTCCACACGCTCCTAACTAGCCCTTTTCTTTCTCTCCAACCTTCTTTTCTTTCTAAGTGGGACGGATTTTACTTCGAATCGTACTAATAAGTTGAATCGGTGTTTGTACATCATTCCTTCTCCATTGTAAGACTATTGTGGATAAAACACTACAAACCATTTCAAAATAGTCCACACGCTCCTAAGTAGCCCTTTTCTTTCTCTCCAACCTTCTTTTCTTTCTAAGTGGGACGGATTTCACTTCGAATCCTACTAATAAGTTGAATCGGTGTTTGTACATCATTCCTTCACCAATATAAGTTTCTTATTGTCAACAACACCATAAAGCGTACCGAAATAGTCCACACGCTCCTAACTAGCCCTTTTCTTTCTCTCCAACCTTCTTATCTTTCTAAGTGGGACGGATTTCACTTCGAATCCTACTAATAAGTTGAATCGGTGTTTGTACATCAATCCTTCTCCATTACAACACAATTGTGGACAAAACACTACAAACCATTTCAAAATAGTCCACACGCTCCTAACTAGCCCTTTTCTTTCTCTCCAACCTTCTTTTCTTTCTAAGTGGGACGGATTTCACTTCGAATCCTACTAATAAGTTGAATCGGTGTTTGTACATCATTCCTTCACCAATATAAGTTTCTTATTGTCAACAACACCATAAAGCGTACCGAAATAGTCCACACGCTCCTAACTAGCCCTTTTCTTTCTCTCCAACCTTCTTGTCTTTCTAAGTGGGACGAATTTCATTTCGAATCCTACTAATAAGTTGAATCGGTGTTTGTATATCATTCCTTCTCCATTATAAGACTATTGTGGAGAAAACACTACAAACCACTTGAAAATAGTCCACACGCTCCTAACTAGCCCTTTTCTTTCTCTCCAACCTTCTTTTCTTTCTAAGTGGGACGGATTTTACTTCGAATCGTACTAATAAGTTGAATCGGTGTTTGTACATCATTCCTTCTCCATTGTAAGACTATTGTGGATAAAACACTACAAACCATTTCAAAATAGTCCACACGCTCCTAAGTAGCCCTTTTCTTTCTCTCCAACCTTCTTTTCTTTCTAAGTGGGACGGATTTCACTTCGAATCCTACTAATAAGTTGAATCGGTGTTTGTACATCATTCCTTCACCAATATAAGTTTCTTATTGTCAACAACACCATAAAGCGTACCGAAATAGTCCACACGCTCCTAACTAGCCCTTTTCTTTCTCTCCAACCTTCTTATCTTTCTAAGTGGGACGGATTTCACTTCGAATCCTACTAATAAGTTGAATCGGTGTTTGTACATCAATCCTTCTCCATTACAACACAATTGTGGACAAAACACTACAAACCATTTCAAAATAGTCCACACGCTCCTAACTAGCCCTTTTCTTTCTCTCCAACCTTCTTTTCTTTCTAAGTGGGACGGATTTCACTTCGAATCCTACTAATAAGTTGAATCGGTGTTTGTACATCATTCCTTCACCAATATAAGTTTCTTATTGTCAACAACACCATAAAGCGTACCGAAATAGTCCACACGCTCCTAACTAGCCCTTTTCTTTCTCTCCAACCTTCTTATCTTTCTAAGTGGGACGGATTTCATTTCGAATCCTACTAATAAGTTGAATCGGTGTTTGTATATCATTCCTTCTCCATTATAAGACTATTGTGGAGAAAACACTACAAACCACTTGAAAATAGTCCACACGCTCCTAACTAGCCCTTTTCTTTCTCTCCAACCTTCTTTTCTTTCTAAGTGGGACGGATTTTACTTCGAATCGTACTAATAAGTTGAATCGGTGTTTTTACATCATTCCTTCTCCATTGTAAGACTATTGTGGATAAAACACTACAAACCATTTCAAAATAGTCCACACGCTCCTAAGTAGCCCTTTTCTTTCTCTCCAACCTTCTTTTCTTTCTAAGTGGGACGGATTTCACTTCGAATCCTACTAATAAGTTGAATCGGTGTTTGTACATCATTCCTTCACCAATATAAGTTTCTTATTGTCAACAACACCATAAAGCGTACCGAAATAGTCCACACGCTCCTAACTAGCCCTTTTCTTTCTCTCCAACCTTCTTATCTTTCTAAGTGGGACGGATTTCACTTCGAATCCTACTAATAAGTTGAATCGGTGTTTGTACATCAATCCTTCTCCATTACAACACAATTGTGGACAAAACACTACAAACCATTTCAAAATAGTCCACACGCTCCTAACTAGCCCTTTTCTTTCTCTCCAACCTTCTTTTCTTTCTAAGTGGGACGGATTTCACTTCGAATCCTACTAATAAGTTGAATCGGTGTTTGTACATCATTCCTTCACCAATATAAGTTTCTTATTGTCAACAACACCATAAAGCGTACCGAAATAGTCCACACGCTCCTAACTAGCCCTTTTCTTTCTCTCCAACCTTCTTATCTTTCTAAGTGGGACGGATTTCATTTCGAATCCTACTAATAAGTTGAATCGGTGTTTGTATATCATTCCTTCTCCATTATAAGACTATTGTGGAGAAAACACTACAAACCACTTGAAAATAGTCCACACGCTCCTAACTAGCCCTTTTCTTTCTCTCCAACCTTCTTTTCTTTCTAAGTGGGACGGATTTTACTTCGAATCGTACTAATAAGTTGAATCGGTGTTTGTACATCATTCCTTCTCCATTGTAAGACTATTGTGGATAAAACACTACAAACCATTTCAAAATAGTCCACACGCTCCTAAGTAGCCCTTTTCTTTCTCTCCAACCTTCTTTTCTTTCTAAGTGGGACGGATTTCACTTCGAATCCTACTAATAAGTTGAATCGGTGTTTGTACATCATTCCTTCACCAATATAAGTTTCTTATTGTCAACAACACCATAAAGCGTACCGAAATAGTCCACACGCTCCTAACTAGCCCTTTTCTTTCTCTCCAACCTTCTTATCTTTCTAAGTGGGACGGATTTCATTTCGAATCCTACTAATAAGTTGAATCGGTGTTTGTATATCATTCCTTCTCCATTATAAGACTATTGTGGAGAAAACACTACAAACCACTTGAAAATAGTCCACACGCTCCTAACTAGCCCTTTTCTTTCTCTCCAACCTTCTTTTCTTTCTAAGTGGGACGGATTTTACTTCGAATCGTACTAATAAGTTGAATCGGTGTTTGTACATCATTCCTTCTCCATTGTAAGACTATTGTGGATAAAACACTACAAACCATTTCAAAATAGTCCACACGCTCTTAAGTAGCCCTTTTCTTTCTCTCCAACCTTCTTTTCTTTCTAAGTGGGACGGATTTCACTTCGAATCCTACTAATAAGTTGAATCGGTGTTTGTACATCATTCCTTCACCAATATAAGTTTCTTATTGTCAACAACACCATAAAGCGTACCGAAATAGTCCACACGCTCCTAACTAGCCCTTTTCTTTCTCTCCAACCTTCTTATCTTTCTAAGTGGGACGGATTTCACTTCGAATCCTACTAATAAGTTGAATCGGTGTTTGTACATCAATCCTTCTCCATTACAACACAATTGTGGACAAAACACTACAAACCATTTCAAAATAGTCCACACGCTCCTAACTAGCCCTTTTCTTTCTCTCCAACCTTCTTTTCTTTCTAAGTGGGACGGATTTCACTTCGAATCCTACTAATAAGTTGAATCGGTGTTTGTACATCATTCCTTCACCAATATAAGTTTCTTATTGTCAACAACACCATAAAGCGTACCGAAATAGTCCACACGCTCCTAACTAGCCCTTTTCTTTCTCTCCAACCTTCTTGTCTTTCTAAGTGGGACGAATTTCATTTCGAATCCTACTAATAAGTTGAATCGGTGTTTGTATATCATTCCTTCTCCATTATAAGACTATTGTGGAGAAAACACTACAAACCACTTGAAAATAGTCCACACGCTCCTAACTAGCCATTTTCTTTCTCTCCAACCTTCTTTTCTTTCTAAGTGGGACGGATTTTACTTCGAATCGTACTAATAAGTTGAATCGGTGTTTGTACATCATTCCTTCTCCATTGTAAGACTATTGTGGATAAAACACTACAAACCATTTCAAAATAGTCCACACGCTCCTAAGTAGCCCTTTTCTTTCTCTCCAACCTTCTTTTCTTTCTAAGTGGGACGGATTTCACTTCGAATCCTACTAATAAGTTGAATCGGTGTTTGTACATCATTCCTTCACCAATATAAGTTTCTTATTGTCAACAACACCATAAAGCGTACCGAAATAGTCCACACGCTCCTAACTAGCCCTTTTCTTTCTCTCCAACCTTCTTATCTTTCTAAGTGGGACGGATTTCACTTCGAATCCTACTAATAAGTTGAATCGGTGTTTGTACATCAATCCTTCTCCATTACAACACAATTGTGGACAAAACACTACAAACCATTTCAAAATTGTCCACACGCTCCTAACTAGCCCTTTTCTTTCTCTCCAACCTTCTTTTCTTTCTAAGTGGGACGGATTTCACTTCGAATCCTACTAATAAGTTGAATCGGTGTTTGTACATCATTCCTTCACCAATATAAGTTTCTTATTGTCAACAACACCATAAAGCGTACCGAAATAGTCCACACGCTCCTAACTAGCCCTTTTCTTTCTCTCCAACCTTCTTATCTTTCTAAGTGGGACGGATTTCATTTCGAATCCTACTAATAAGTTGAATCGGTGTTTGTATATCATTCCTTCTCCATTATAAGACTATTGTGGAGAAAACACTACAAACCACTTGAAAATAGTCCACACGCTCCTAACTAGCCCTTTTCTTTCTCTCCAACCTTCTTTTCTTTCTAAGTGGGACGGATTTTACTTCGAATCGTACTAATAAGTTGAATCGGTGTTTTTACATCATTCCTTCTCCATTGTAAGACTATTGTGGATAAAACACTACAAACCATTTCAAAATAGTCCACACGCTCCTAAGTAGCCCTTTTCTTTCTCTCCAACCTTCTTTTCTTTCTAAGTGGGACGGATTTCACTTCGAATCCTACTAATAAGTTGAATCGGTGTTTGTACATCATTCCTTCACCAATATAAGTTTCTTATTGTCAACAACACCATAAAGCGTACCGAAATAGTCCACACGCTCCTAACTAGCCCTTTTCTTTCTCTCCAACCTTCTTATCTTTCTAAGTGGGACGGATTTCACTTCGAATCCTACTAATAAGTTGAATCGGTGTTTGTACATCAATCCTTCTCCATTACAACACAATTGTGGACAAAACACTACAAACCATTTCAAAATAGTCCACACGCTCCTAACTAGCCCTTTTCTTTCTCTCCAACCTTCTTTTCTTTCTAAGTGGGACGGATTTCACTTCGAATCCTACTAATAAGTTGAATCGGTGTTTGTACATCATTCCTTCACCAATATAAGTTTCTTATTGTCAACAACACCATAAAGCGTACCGAAATAGTCCACACGCTCCTAACTAGCCCTTTTCTTTCTCTCCAACCTTCTTATCTTTCTAAGTGGGACGGATTTCATTTCGAATCCTACTAATAAGTTGAATCGGTGTTTGTATATCATTCCTTCTCCATTATAAGACTATTGTGGAGAAAACACTACAAACCACTTGAAAATAGTCCACACGCTCCTAACTAGCCCTTTTCTTTCTCTCCAACCTTCTTTTCTTTCTAAGTGGGACGGATTTTACTTCGAATCGTACTAATAAGTTGAATCGGTGTTTGTACATCATTCCTTCTCCATTGTAAGACTATTGTGGATAAAACACTACAAACCATTTCAAAATAGTCCACACGCTCCTAAGTAGCCCTTTTCTTTCTCTCCAACCTTCTTTTCTTTCTAAGTGGGACGGATTTCACTTCAAATCCTACTAATAAGTTGAATCGGTGTTTGTACATCATTCCTTCACCAATATAAGTTTCTTATTGTCAACAACACCATAAAGCGTACCGAAATAGTCCACACGCTCCTAACTAGCCCTTTTCTTTCTCTCCAACCTTCTTATCTTTCTAAGTGGGACGGATTTCACTTCGAATCCTACTAATAAGTTGAATCGGTGTTTGTACATCAATCCTTCTCCATTACAACACAATTGTGGACAAAACACTACAAACCATTTCAAAATAGTCCACACGCTCCTAACTAGCCCTTTTCTTTCTCTCCAACCTTCTTTTCTTTCTAAGTGGGACGGATTTCACTTCGAATCCTACTAATAAGTTGAATCGGTGTTTGTACATCATTCCTTCACCAATATAAGTTTCTTATTGTCAACAACACCATAAAGCGTACCGAAATAGTCCACACGCTCCTAACTAGCCCTTTTCTTTCTCTCCAACCTTCTTATCTTTCTAAGTGGGACGGATTTCATTTCGAATCCTACTAATAAGTTGAATCGGTGTTTGTATATCATTCCTTCTCCATTATAAGACTATTGTGGAGAAAACACTACAAACCACTTGAAAATAGTCCACACGCTCCTAACTAGCCCTTTTCTTTCTCTCCAACCTTCTTTTCTTTCTAAGTGGGACGGATTTTACTTCGAATCGTACTAATAAGTTGAATCGGTGTTTGTACATCATTCCTTCTCCATTGTAAGACTATTGTGGATAAAACACTACAAACCATTTCAAAATAGTCCACACGCTCCTAAGTAGCCCTTTTCTTTCTCTCCAACCTTCTTTTCTTTCTAAGTGGGACGGATTTCACTTCGAATCCTACTAATAAGTTGAATCGGTGTTTGTACATCATTCCTTCACCAATATAAGTTTCTTATTGTCAACAACACCATAAAGCGTACCGAAATAGTCCACACGCTCCTAACTAGCCCTTTTCTTTCTCTCCAACCTTCTTATCTTTCTAAGTGGGACGGATTTCATTTCGAATCCTACTAATAAGTTGAATCGGTGTTTGTATATCATTCCTTCTCCATTATAAGACTATTGTGGAGAAAACACTACAAATCACTTGAAAATAGTCCACACGCTCCTAACTAGCCCTTTTCTTTCTCTCCAACCTTCTTTTCTTTCTAAGTGGGACGGATTTTACTTCGAATCGTACTAATAATTTGAATCGGTGTTTGTACATCATTCCTTCTCCATTGTAAGACTATTGTGGATAAAACACTACAAACCATTTCAAAATAGTCCACACGCTCCTAAGTAGCCCTTTTCTTTCTCTCCAACCTTCTTTTCTTTCTAAGTGGGACGGATTTCACTTCGAATCCTACGAATAAGTTGAATCGGTGTTTGTACATCATTCCTTCACCAATATAAGTTTCTTATTGTCAACAACACCATAAAGCGTACCGAAATAGTCCACACGCTCCTAACTAGCCCTTTTCTTTCTCTCCAACCTTCTTATCTTTCTAAGTGGGACGGATTTCACTTCGAATCCTACTAATAAGTTGAATCGGTGTTTGTACATCAATCCTTCTCCATTACAACACAATTGTGGACAAAACACTACAAACCATTTCAAAATAGTCCACACGCTCCTAACTAGCCCTTTTCTTTCTCTCCAACCTTCTTTTCTTTCTAAGTGGGACGGATTTCACTTCGAATCCTACTAATAAGTTGAATCGGTGTTTGTACATCATTCCTTCACCAATATAAGTTTCTTATTGTCAACAACACCATAAAGCGTACCGAAATAGTCCACACGCTCCTAACTAGCCCTTTTCTTTCTCTCCAACCTTCTTGTCTTTCTAAGTGGGACGAATTTCATTTCGAATCCTACTAATAAGTTGAATCGGTGTTTGTATATCATTCCTTCTCCATTATAAGACTATTGTGGAGAAAACACTACAAACCACTTGAAAATAGTCCACACGCTCCTAACTAGCCCTTTTCTTTCTCTCCAACCTTCTTTTCTTTCTAAGTGGGACGGATTTTACTTCGAATCGTACTAATAAGTTCAATCGGTGTTTGTACATCATTCCTTCTCCATTGTAAGACTATTGTGGATAAAACACTACAAACCATTTCAAAATAGTCCACACGCTCCTAAGTAGCCCTTTTCTTTCTCTCCAACATTCTTTTCTTTCTAAGTGGGACGGATTTCACTTCGAATCCTACTAATAAGTTGAATCGGTGTTTGTACATCATTCCTTCACCAATATAAGTTTCTTATTGTCAACAACACCATAAAGCGTACCGAAATAGTCCACACGCTCCTAACTAGCCCTTTTCTTTCTCTCCAACCTTCTTATCTTTCTAAGTGGGACGGATTTCACTTCGAATCCTACTAATAAGTTGAATCGGTGTTTGTACATCAATCCTTCTCCATTACAACACAATTGTGGACAAAACACTACAAACCATTTCAAAATAGTCCACACGCTCCTAACTAGCCCTTTTCTTTCTCTCCAACCTTCTTTTCTTTCTAAGTGGGACGGATTTCACTTCGAATCCTACTAATAAGTTGAATCGGTGTTTGTACATCATTCCTTCACCAATATAAGTTTCTTATTGTCAACAACACCATAAAGCGTACCGAAATAGTCCACACGCTCCTAACTAGCCCTTTTCTTTCTCTCCAACCTTCTTATCTTTCTAAGTGGGACGGATTTCATTTCGAATCCTACTAATAAGTTGAATCGGTGTTTGTATATCATTCCTTCTCCATTATAAGACTATTGTGGAGAAAACACTACAAACCACTTGAAAATAGTCCACACGCTCCTAACTAGCCCTTTTCTTTCTCTCCAACCTTCTTTTCTTTCTAAGTGGGACGGATTTCACTTCGAATCCTACTAATAAGTTGAATCGGTGTTTGTACATCATTCCTTCACCAATATAAGTTTCTTATTGTCAACAACACCATAAAGCGTACCGAAATAGTCCACACGCTCCTAACTAGCCCTTTTCTTTCTCTCCAACCTTCTTATCTTTCTAAGTGGGACGGATTTCACTTCGAATCCTACTAATAAGTTGAATCGGTGTTTGTACATCAATCCTTCTCCATTACAACACAATTGTGGACAAAACACTACAAACCATTTCAAAATAGTCCACACGCTCCTAACTAGCCCTTTTCTTTCTCTCCAACCTTCTTTTCTTTCTAAGTGGGACGAAATTCACTTCGAATCCTACTAATAAGTTGAATCGGTGTTTGTACATCATTCCTTCCCCAATATAAGTTTCTTATTGTCAACAACACCATAAAGCGTACCGAAATAGTCCACACGCTCCTAACTAGCCCTTTTCTTTCTCTCCAACCTTCTTATCTTTCTAAGTGGGACGGATTTCACTTCGAATCCTACTAATAAGTTGAATCGGTGTTTGTACATCAATCCTTCTCCATTACAACACAATTGTGGACAAAACACTACAAACCATTTCATAATAGTCCACACGCTCCTAACTAGCCCTTTTCTTTCTCTCCAACCTTCTTTTCTTTCTAAGTGGGACGGATTTCACTTCGAATCCTACTAATAAGTTGAATCGGTGTTTGTACATCATTCCTTCACCAATATAAGTTTCTTATTGTCAACAACACCATAAAGCGTACCGAAATAGTCCACACGCTCCTAACTAGCCCTTTTCTTTCTCTCCAACCTTCTTATCTTTCTAAGTGGGACGGATTTCATTTCGAATCCTACTAATAAGTTGAATCGGTGTTTGTATATCATTCCTTCTCCATTATAAGACTATTGTGGAGAAAACACTACAAACCACTTGAAAATAGTCCACACGCTCCTAACTAGCCCTTTTCTTTCTCTCCAACCTTCTTTTCTTTCTAAGTGGGACGGATTTTACTTCGAATCGTACTAATAAGTTGAATCGGTGTTTTTACATCATTCCTTCTCCATTGTAAGACTATTGTGGATAAAACACTACAAACCATTTCAAAATAGTCCACACGCTCCTAAGTAGCCCTTTTCTTTCTCTCCAACCTTCTTTTCTTTCTAAGTGGGACGGATTTCACTTCGAATCCTACTAATAAGTTGAATCGGTGTTTGTACATCATTCCTTCACCAATATAAGTTTCTTATTGTCAACAACACCATAAAGCGTACCGAAATAGTCCACACGCTCCTAACTAGCCCTTTTCTTTCTCTCCAACCTTCTTATCTTTCTAAGTGGGACGGATTTCATTTCGAATCCTACTAATAAGTTGAATCGGTGTTTGTATATCATTCCTTCTCCATTATAAGACTATTGTGGAGAAAACACTACAAACCACTTGAAAATAGTCCACACGCTCCTAACTAGCCCTTTTCTTTCTCTCCAACCTTCTTTTCTTTCTAAGTGGGACGGATTTTACTTCGAATCGTACTAATAAGTTGAATCGGTGTTTGTACATCATTCCTTCTCCATTGTAAGACTATTGTGGATAAAACACTACAAACCATTTCAAAATAGTCCACACGCTCCTAAGTAGCCCTTTTCTTTCTCTCCAACCTTCTTTTCTTTCTAAGTGGGACGGATTTCACTTCGAATCCTACTAATAAGTTGAATCGGTGTTTGTACATCATTCCTTCACCAATATAAGTTTCTTATTGTCAACAACACCATAAAGCGTACCGAAATAGTCCACACGCTCCTAACTAGCCCTTTTCTTTCTCTCCAACCTTCTTATCTTTCTAAGTGGGACGGATTTCACTTCGAATCCTACTAATAAGTTGAATCGGTGTTTGTACATCAATCCTTCTCCATTACAACACAATTGTGGACAAAACACTACAAACCATTTCAAAATAGTCCACACGCTCCTAACTAGCCCTTTTCTTTCTCTCCAACCTTCTTTTCTTTCTAAGTGGGACGGATTTCATTTCGAATCCTACTAATAAGTTGAATCGGTGTTTGTACATCATTCCTTCACCAATATAAGTTTCTTATTGTCAACAACACCATAAAGCGTACCGAAATAGTCCACACGCTCCTAACTAGCCCTTTTCTTTCTCTCCAACCTTCTTATCTTTCTAAGTGGGACGGATTTCATTTCGAATCCTACTAATAAGTTGAATCGGTGTTTGTATATCATTCCTTCTCCATTATAAGACTATTGTGGAGAAAACACTACAAACCACTTGAAAATAGTCCACACGCTCCTAACTAGCCCTTTTCTTTCTCTCCAACCTTCTTTTCTTTCTAAGTGGGACGGATTTCACTTCGAATCCTACTAATAAGTTGAATCGGTGTTTGTACATCATTCCTTCACCAATATAAGTTTCTTATTGTCAACAACACCATAAAGCGTACCGAAATAGTCCACACGCTCCTAACTAGCCCTTTTCTTTCTCTCCAACCTTCTTATCTTTCTAAGTGGGACGAATTTCACTTCGAATCCTACTAATAAGTTGAATCGGTGTTTGTACATCAATCCTTCTCCATTACAACACAATTGTGGACAAAACACTACAAACCATTTCAAAATAGTCCACACGCTCCTAACTAGCCCTTTTCTTTCTCTCCAACCTTCTTTTCTTTCTAAGTGGGACGAAATTCACTTCGAATCCTACTAATAAGTTGAATCGGTGTTTGTACATCATTCCTTCCCCAATATAAGTTTCTTATTGTCAACAACACCATAAAGCGTACCGAAATAGTCCACACGCTCCTAACTAGCCCTTTTCTTTCTCTCCAACCTTCTTATCTTTCTAAGTGGGACGGATTTCACTTCGAATCCTACTAATAAGTTGAATCGGTGTTTGTACATCAATCCTTCTCCATTACAACACAATTGTGGACAAAACACTACAAACCATTTCAAAATAGTCCACACGCTCCTAACTAGCCCTTTTCTTTCTCTCCAACCTTCTTTTCTTTCTAAGTGGGACGGATTTCACTTCGAATCCTACTAATAAGTTGAATCGGTGTTTGTACATCATTCCTTCACCAATATAAGTTTCTTTTTGTCAACAACACCATAAAGCGTACCGAAATAGTCCACACGCTCCTAACTAGCCCTTTTCTTTCTCTCCAACCTTCTTATCTTTCTAAGTGGGACGGATTTCATTTCGAATCCTACTAATAAGTTGAATCGGTGTTTGTATATCATTCCTTCTCCATTATAAGACTATTGTGGAGAAAACACTACAAACCACTTGAAAATAGTCCACACGCTCCTAACTAGCCCTTTTCTTTCTCTCCAACCTTCTTTTCTTTCTAAGTGGGACGGATTTCACTTCGAATCCTACTAATAAGTTGAATCGGTGTTTGTACATCATTCCTTCACCAATATAAGTTTCTTATTGTCAACAACACCATAAAGCGTACCGAAATAGTCCACACGCTCCTAACTAGCCCTTTTTTCTTTCTCTCCAACCTTCTTATCTTTCTAAGTGGGACGGATTTCATTTCGAATCCTACTAATAAGTTGAATCGGTGTTTGTATATCATTCCTTCTCCATTATAAGACTATTGTGGAGAAAACACTACAAACCACTTGAAAATAGTCCACACGCTCCTAACTAGCCCTTTTCTTTCTCTCCAACCTTCTTTTCTTTCTAAGTGGGACGGATTTTACTTCGAATCGTACTAATAAGTTGAATCGGTGTTTTTACATCATTCCTTCTCCATTGTAAGACTATTGTGGATAAAACACTACAAACCATTTCAAAATAGTCCACACGCTCCTAAGTAGCCCTTTTCTTTCTCTCCAACCTTATTTTCTTTCTAAGTGGGACGGATTTCACTACGAATCCTACTAATAAGTTGAATCGGTGTTTGTACATCATTCCTTCACCAATATAAGTTTCTTATTGTCAACAACACCATAAAGCGTACCGAAATAGTCCACACGCTCCTAACTAGCCCTTTTCTTTCTCTCCAACCTTCTTATCTTTCTAAGTGGGACGGATTTCACTTCGAATCCTACTAATAAGTTGAATCGGTGTTTGTACATCAATCCTTCTCCATTACAACACAATTGTGGACAAAACACTACAAACCATTTCAAAATAGTCCACACGCTCCTAACTAGCCCTTTTCTTTCTCTCCAACCTTCTTTTCTTTCTAAGTGGGACGGATTTCACTTCGAATCCTACTAATAAGTTGAATCGGTGTTTGTACATCATTCCTTCCCCAATATAAGTTTCTTATTGTCAACAACACCATAAAGCGTACCGAAATAGTCCACACGCTCCTAACTAGCCCTTTTCTTTCTCTCCAACCTTCTTATCTTTCTAAGTGGGACGGATTTCACTTCGAATCCTACTAATAAGTTGAATCGGTGTTTGTACATCAATCCTTCTCCATTACAACACAATTGTGGACAAAACACTACAAACCATTTCAAAATAGTCCACACGCTCCTAACTAGACCTTTTCTTTCTCTCCAACCTTCTTTTCTTTCTAAGTGGGACGGATTTCACTTCGAATCCTACTAATAAGTTGAATCGGTGTTTGTACATCATTCCTTCACCAATATAAGTTTCTTTTTGTCAACAACACCATAAAGCGTACCGAAATAGTCCACACGCTCCTAACTAGCCCTTTTCTTTCTCTCCAACCTTCTTATCTTTCTAAGTGGGACGGATTTCATTTCGAATCCTACTAATAAGTTGAATCGGTGTTTGTATATCATTCCTTCTCCATTATAAGACTATTGTGGAGAAAACACTACAAACCACTTGAAAATAGTCCACACGCTCCTAACTAGCCCTTTTCTTTCTCTCCAACCTTCTTTTCTTTCTAAGTGGGACGGATTTCACTTCGAATCCTACTAATAAGTTGAATCGGTGTTTGTACATCATTCCTTCACCAATATAAGTTTCTTATTGTCAACAACACCATAAAGCGTACCGAAATAGTCCACACGCTCCTAACTAGCCCTTTTCTTTCTCTCCAACCTTCTTATCTTTCTAAGTGGGACGAATTTCACTTCGAATCCTACTAATAAGTTGAATCGGTGTTTGTACATCAATCCTTCTCCATTACAACACAATTGTGGACAAAACACTACAAACCATTTCAAAATAGTCCACACGCTCCTAACTAGCCCTTTTCTTTCTCTCCAACCTTCTTTTCTTTCTAAGTGGGACGAAATTCACTTCGAATCCTACTAATAAGTTGAATCGGTGTTTGTACATCATTCCTTCCCCAATATAAGTTTCTTATTGTCAACAACACCATAAAGCGTACCGAAATAGTCCACACGCTCCTAACTAGCCCTTTTCTTTCTCTCCAACCTTCTTATCTTTCTAAGTGGGACGGATTTCACTTCGAATCCTACTAATAAGTTGAATCGGTGTTTGTACATCAATCCTTCTCCATTACAACACAATTGTGGACAAAACACTACAAACCATTTCAAAATAGTCCACACGCTCCTAACTAGCCCTTTTCTTTCTCTCCAACCTTCTTTTCTTTCTAAGTGGGACGGATTTCACTTCGAATCCTACTAATAAGTTGAATCGGTGTTTGTACATCATTCCTTCACCAATATAAGTTTCTTTTTGTCAACAACACCATAAAGCGTACCGAAATAGTCCACACGCTCCTAACTAGCCCTTTTCTTTCTCTCCAACCTTCTTATCTTTCTAAGTGGGACGGATTTCATTTCGAATCCTACTAATAAGTTGAATCGGTGTTTGTATATCATTCCTTCTCCATTATAAGACTATTGTGGAGAAAACACTACAAACCACTTGAAAATAGTCCACACGCTCCTAACTAGCCCTTTTCTTTCTCTCCAACCTTCTTTTCTTTCTAAGTGGGACGGATTTCACTTCGAATCCTACTAATAAGTTGAATCGGTGTTTGTACATCATTCCTTCACCAATATAAGTTTCTTATTGTCAACAACACCATAAAGCGTACCGAAATAGTCCACACGCTCCTAACTAGCCCTTTTTTCTTTCTCTCCAACCTTCTTATCTTTCTAAGTGGGACGGATTTCATTTCGAATCCTACTAATAAGTTGAATCGGTGTTTGTATATCATTCCTTCTCCATTATAAGACTATTGTGGAGAAAACACTACAAACCACTTGAAAATAGTCCACACGCTCCTAACTAGCCCTTTTCTTTCTCTCCAACCTTCTTTTCTTTCTAAGTGGGACGGATTTTACTTCGAATCGTACTAATAAGTTGAATCGGTGTTTTTACATCATTCCTTCTCCATTGTAAGACTATTGTGGATAAAACACTACAAACCATTTCAAAATAGTCCACACGCTCCTAAGTAGCCCTTTTCTTTCTCTCCAACCTTATTTTCTTTCTAAGTGGGACGGATTTCACTACGAATCCTACTAATAAGTTGAATCGGTGTTTGTACATCATTCCTTCACCAATATAAGTTTCTTATTGTCAACAACACCATAAAGCGTACCGAAATAGTCCACACGCTCCTAACTAGCCCTTTTCTTTCTCTCCAACCTTCTTATCTTTCTAAGTGGGACGGATTTCACTTCGAATCCTACTAATAAGTTGAATCGGTGTTTGTACATCAATCCTTCTCCATTACAACACAATTGTGGACAAAACACTACAAACCATTTCAAAATAGTCCACACGCTCCTAACTAGCCCTTTTCTTTCTCTCCAACCTTCTTTTCTTTCTAAGTGGGACGGATTTCACTTCGAATCCTACTAATAAGTTGAATCGGTGTTTGTACATCATTCCTTCCCCAATATAAGTTTCTTATTGTCAACAACACCATAAAGCGTACCGAAATAGTCCACACGCTCCTAACTAGCCCTTTTCTTTCTCTCCAACCTTCTTATCTTTCTAAGTGGGACGGATTTCACTTCGAATCCTACTAATAAGTTGAATCGGTGTTTGTACATCAATCCTTCTCCATTACAACACAATTGTGGACAAAACACTACAAACCATTTCAAAATAGTCCACACGCTCCTAACTAGACCTTTTCTTTCTCTCCAACCTTCTTTTCTTTCTAAGTGGGACGGATTTCACTTCGAATCCTACTAATAAGTTGAATCGGTGTTTGTACATCATTCCTTCACCAATATAAGTTTCTTTTTGTCAACAACACCATAAAGCGTACCGAAATAGTCCACACGCTCCTAACTAGCCCTTTTCTTTCTCTCCAACCTTCTTATCTTTCTAAGTGGGACGGATTTCATTTCGAATCCTACTAATAAGTTGAATCGGTGTTTGTATATCATTCCTTCTCCATTATAAGACTATTGTGGAGAAAACACTACAAACCACTTGAAAATAGTCCACACGCTCCTAACTAGCCCTTTTCTTTCTCTCCAACCTTCTTTTCTTTCTAAGTGGGACGGATTTCACTTCGAATCCTACTAATAAGTTGAATCGGTGTTTGTACATCATTCCTTCACCAATATAAGTTTCTTATTGTCAACAACACCATAAAGCGTACCGAAATAGTCCACACGCTCCTAACTAGCCCTTTTCTTTCTCTCCAACCTTCTTATCTTTCTAAGTGGGACGAATTTCACTTCGAATCCTACTAATAAGTTGAATCGGTGTTTGTACATCAATCCTTCTCCATTACAACACAATTGTGGACAAAACACTACAAACCATTTCAAAATAGTCCACACGCTCCTAACTAGCCCTTTTCTTTCTCTCCAACCTTCTTTTCTTTCTAAGTGGGACGAAATTCACTTCGAATCCTACTAATAAGTTGAATCGGTGTTTGTACATCATTCCTTCCCCAATATAAGTTTCTTATTGTCAACAACACCATAAAGCGTACCGAAATAGTCCACACGCTCCTAACTAGCCCTTTTCTTTCTCTCCAACCTTCTTATCTTTCTAAGTGGGACGGATTTCACTTCGAATCCTACTAATAAGTTGAATCGGTGTTTGTACATCAATCCTTCTCCATTACAACACAATTGTGGACAAAACACTACAAACCATTTCAAAATAGTCCACACGCTCCTAACTAGCCCTTTTCTTTCTCTCCAACCTTCTTTTCTTTCTAAGTGGGACGGATTTCACTTCGAATCCTACTAATAAGTTGAATCGG